>CM054057.1:495196436-495508660 GCA_028641055.1 Alopecurus myosuroides
AACCCCCGGTGTGGACGAGTTGCCGGCGGTGTTGTGGAGTCTAAGGACTACCCCTAACCGATCTACCGGATACACACCATTCTTCATGGTATATGGAGCAGAGGCCGTGTTGCCCAGTGACCTTGAGCATGACTCACCAAGCGTAACCCTCTATACTGATGCAGAGGCAAGAGAAGCCCGAGAAAATGAAGTTGATTTGCTAGAAGAATCAAGAGAACTAACTCTGTCGAGGTCAACTGTATACCAACAGAATCTGAGACGCTATCATAGCCGTAAGATACACCCAAGGGTTTTCCGAGAAGGATATTTGGTGCTTAGGCTGGTGCAATGCTCAACCGGAATGCACAAAATTTCCCCCTCCATGGGAAGGGCCGTTCATTGTGAGCAAGGCTCTGCACAATGATGCGTATTATCTCATTGATGCACATGAACCACAAAAGAACAGGGCGGATAAGTACGGAGAGGAAACTAAGTGCCCATGGAATGTAGCTCTATTCCTTCCTGAAATAGCATTGTATGTATCTCCTCACCCAGTTGAATCTATGTCGGCACCCCGAGAAGGAACTCGGGGACTGCATGTGCCTAACTTGTTCTGTGTTATTTACTTTTTTACTTTGGTATGTCGCTTAATCATCTCGGAATCTCATGTGTAAGTTTAGTAGTGTGCTTAAACCTAAGGGCCAACTCTCCGACTTGCTGTTGTCCGAAACCCTGCTTCATGGCAAGCGAGAGATCGAGCCAAGGGTCAATGATCACATGAAAAACTACTAAGGAAACAAAGAGTTAGTCAACCGACATAAGTTGTTTTTTCCTTTCGTTTTTTGGCTAAGTACTAGAAATTTTTAATTCCAATCTCAAAGTTGTGAGTATTATAAACTTGGTTTTCAAAATCTTGTGACTCGACTGTCAAAAAGCCACAAGTGGCAGGCAAGAGCAAAGACGAAAAAAGCCAGGTGGATAAGAAAACCAACTCGGGGACTCATTAAGGCAATCTGACATTCCGCCAATCTTGCTTAAAATCGAATAAAAACTTAGTGGCAAACGGTGAAATAGTGTTTCGTACAACTGCACCCGCATACCGGGGATCTGATAAAATGTTTGAGATTGAGAGACAGAAATCTTAGGCCTCAGCCAAAGGAGTGGAATTAGTGGCGGCCTCTTCCGGGTTGCTGGACTCTGTGGCAGGGTCGAAGGCGACCGTTGCATTGGTAGGCGCAGAGGCAACCGCCTCGGAGGCGAGCACGGTTGCGGTCATCTCGGTTGAAGCCTCTGGAGTACTCAGCTCGGGAGCGGGCTGGGAGATGACCATCTCGGTGCTGACGATCTCGGCAGTTGGAGTGGAGTCCGTCTCGGTGACTCGGGCTGGGTCCAGCTCGGCAGCGATCTCCTCATCAACCTCCTCGGAGTCGTCATCCTCCTCGGCTTCGGCGTTTTTCTCGTCACCTTCGTTGTCAATGTCATCAGCTGCGTCATCAACCTCCTCCTCTTCGTCCTCGCTCTTGGTGTCGGGTTCAGGAAGGCCATCCACATACTCCTTGGTGTCGGCGTATGAGGTCAACCGGTATGCGGTCTCCTTGCGAGTCCGGACACAAGCCTCTTCTGAGGACCATCTGGACTTGGTCCGCATGTGAGTGAAAGTTTTGAGGTTGATGTTCTCATACCATGAGAGGACAAAGTGCAGCACCTCGTCTCCGCCATATCGAGATGTAGAAGAACGCCATTCCTTGAGGCGACCCTTGACTTGGTCCAGCTTCACGGCCAGCTCACTGACTGTCTGGGGGGGCTCAGTTTCCGGCCAGAAGAGCTTGTGCAGCCGGAATGCAGTGGAAACAAGGTTGGATCCCATCAATCTGATCCTTGGGCCTTGACGCCCTCAATCTGATCCTCAATTGTGACGGTCTCTGTGACGTCGAAACCGCAGTTTTCCCGTCTCTCCCTAGCTTTCGCAGCAGCTTTCTCGCCACCGAGGTCCAAGTCGGGAAATGCCCCTAAGAGATAGGATGTCCGAGTTAAACAGAGATCGATATGGTCGAGAAATTTGGGAATTAGAAAAAGCAAAGGCAAGGTGAAACTTACATCTCAGTTCCTGGTTGAGTCCTTCAAGCCTGGAGAAACAAATGTTGGCGTTGGTGTGGTGTCTATCCCTCAGGATGCGTGTAGCACTCGCCAAGTATTCGAGCTCGAGGTTCCGGTCTTTGAGGGTCTGGATCTCCAGCTCGGACTGGGCCTTCTCGGCAGAAGCATCATTCTTAACCTCGGCCTTGGTCTTCTCGCTCTCCACCAGCAACGACATCGTGTCGACCAGTTCCTGCTTAAGCCGAGCTGCCTCGGCCTTCTCAGTTTGGAGCTCATCCTGGAGCTTGGCTTTGCTGTCGTCGATCTGCTACTGCGTCTCGGCCAGTGAGAGACAATCTTGGTGTTTTTCAACAAATAATTTATGTTCAGTTGTACAGAAAACGGTCCGGTTAGCAAGATGATGGGAACATGGAAACAGAGTAAGGAGAAAGAAAAAAAGGGCTTACCCTCTAGGGCCGATATCTTGCTCTGTGCACATTCAGCCAGCACAGTGCAGTCCTAGTGCTTCTCGGCAAAGATCTTATGCTAATCTGCATTAAAAAGCAGAATTAGCCAGAAAGAAGGAAAAGTGTAAACATAAAACGCAACATAGAGAATAAGGCACTTACTTTCCAGAGAAGAAATCTTGGTGACGGACTCTGTCAGCTGTTTCTCCGGGATAGCTGTGAAAGAGAAAACAGAGCCCGAGTTAGAAAACGGATGCAGAGAAAAGCATACGCAGTATCTCAGAGTGTAAAAAGTTACCTTTATCTCCCAATTCCTCCTGGTTCTTGGTGTTGAGCTCGGCGGGATCCCGGTGGCGACAGAGGAGCTTATGGAATAGCTTGGCACGCGTCTCAGTGCATGTCTGAAAAGAGATAGAGAAGTAAGGTGTTGGGAGATTCGACCCGAGTAGACTTCAACTCGGTCAAGTATTGCCTACTCGGCCCAAATCTCGGGGACTGGATATAGGTGTTGATCTCGGATTCGCAATTTGCAATCTCGGAAAAGCAGAAGTGAGAAGTTGTTACTTACCCGGGAAGTGTACACGGCGTCTTCAGCAGCAGTGCGCAGGAAAAACATCTTGTGCGCCCTTTGTGCTGCTGGAGGTTGCAACTGCCATGGATATTGGACCGACATCGACCTGGTTCCAATCTTGGCGGAAGTGGTCCAGAGAGCCCAGTTTCTTCCCAGAATGGACATCATCAATGAACCCAACCCGGTCCAAAGACGCCTCCAGGTCCTCTCGCTCCTGCTGCAGGCTGAGTCCCTGGTGCGGGACTATTTGGGTGTCCTGGCTGATCACCAAGGTGACGGGTTTGCGCTGGCCCTGCTCGGTTTTCTTTTGTGTCTCGTTCTTCTTGGTTCGATTGGACAATGGGATATTCACGAGGGTAGGCTTGATCTGGCTGAAGCTGCCCTCCCCAGCCACCAGTCCCTGGGATGGTGCAAACTTGGCATGCGACCGAGTGTGTGGTAGATTTTCTGCTGGATCCGCAGTTTCTCTCGGTGGCGTGGGATCTGCTGCTGCTTTTGGCGGAGTGGTTGTTGGGGGTGTTGGGCCTATCGCTGCTGCTGCTAGTGGAGTTGGGCATGTGGCTGTTGGTTCGGTGCCCGTTGTCGTTGGGCCGGTTGTTGCTATTGCTGCTAGTGTTGTTTCTGCTGCTTCTAGTGGTGTCGGTCTTCTCGGTGACGTTGGTGGTGTTGCTACTGTGAATGCTGGAGGAACTTGCTGTTGTAAAGCTTGTGGCTGCGCCGTATCTTCTGTCTGCTGCTGCTGCTCGTTGGACGAATCCAGCTGTTCTGGAGTCTCTTGAGTTTCCATCTTGGCACCCATGTCACAAGCGCCGACATCCTGGTCTTCTCTTTCCGGGAGGGGCATCTCAGGCCGGTCCATGGTGCTAGTGTCCATGTCCTTGGCCTCGAGGTTGATGTAGTTGCTAGAGTCCGGAAGCGCGATCACGGGAGGAGAGTGTGGTACTCGGTCCCTGCGATATAGGCGCGGGCGTCTCGGAGATCTCAACATCAATTGGATCGCTGCGGGGAAGGAAAAGAAGAGAAGTAAAGAAAGTGCAAATATAAAGCATCTCGGGCAAAAGAGGCAAAATAACAAAGAATATGGAAACACAAAGCATCTCGGAGATGAATTACCCTTCTGCCATGGGCCGCTGGTTCTTTCGGCGGCTCACCGTAGCCTTGGTCCCCTTTTCCCGGATTTCTTCTGTCTCTTGGATGGAGGATCGGTTGCGCCGCTTCCGGTCCTCTTCCTCACTTCCACGGGGGCAGCAATGGCCATGGGCCTCGCTTTAACCACATGTTCTTCTGTATCAACTGAGAGCGAGGGAAGAGGATACGCAAATAAGACCGAGAAGGGGTCAGGTACCTCCAAAAGAATGCAATCATCATCACTGTCACCTTCGTCGTCATCCTCGGACCAGTCTCGGATTGATGCTGGAACTCTGCGCTTACCGGCTTGGGCGGCAAGTTGGGCATCCGGGATAGGAACGTTATCCTGGTTGTCGTACTCCTTCGCGTCGTCCTCAGCCCGGTCCTCTCTCCAACTATCCGAGGGGTGTCACATCCCAATTTTGGAATACCTGTTAACACAGTTGTTTTGCTAATTGCTTTACTAATAAACCTTGGTTGTGTTTGTTTGTGGTTGTTTAAGTGCAACTAAACAAACTAATTATATAAACTTGCAAACTTAAAAGGATAGCAAAGCAGTGAACTAAAAATATTCAACATATGGTTCCAGGGATAAAAATATTCAACATATTGTTCCAATGACCTTGGCAATATTTTCTAAAGTAAATATTGATCAAAGAGTTTTCCAAAAACTATCTTATGAAACTCATACTTGTTGAATATTATTCCAAGGCCTAAATTAAGAAAGAGGAAACACTTAATAAATTTCCCTAAGAAGATTATCAGAAAAAGAGGCATTCTTAAATGCTTCACCAAAATATTATCAAATGTTTTTCCAACCTTGCAAGATTAAAAACAAAGGTATTGGAGAGCATTGACTTGCTATCCCTAGTCACATAAATATTTTGGCAAAGCACTGCTAAAGAAAAGCCAAGTGCTTTATTAAATAGAAATTCCAATATTTCCAGAAACAGAAAACTAAAACAAGTTACTATTGGAAACTTTCCTAAAATGATTTGAAATTCATACCATTGCTTCCTTATATCAAATAAGGAACACACACAAGAGGAGACCAAGAATTGAATCCATTAAAGCCCTGAAAACATGTATTTTCTCCACAGCAACATTTGGGATTTTGAACAAGTTTGTTCTACAAACTTTTTCCAAATGCCATGAATTAAATACCACATTCTCTATATCATAAATAAGGATGAAAACCAAAAGGGCACAAGTTTTTGAATTGATCAAGTTGCCAAAACCCCTGTTGTTAAGCACTTGTATAACAGTATCTTAGCAAGCCTCTTAAGACTTTTGTAACACAATTAAGTGGAAAACATGTTTGTGAAGTAATTTTTATCTATGATATTTAAGTGGTGTCTTCTTTTCACTCACATGAGGATTTTTCTCCTAAGGAAAACATTGTTTTCTATTTGTTTTCCTATGTTTTCCACTGAGGTTCTTAAGGGAATATTTTTCAAAACTTGAAGTAACACTTGGTATCAACTTAAAAATGTGTTATTGATAGTTAGAAATCAACTTGACTTTGAAATAAAATTAATTGGAAAAGGTTTCATTAGATTTTTCCAATATAATTTTGGTCCTGAAAAACAGCCAAGTAGCTGTTTTCAACCCTTGTTTTCCATCACAAGGATTATCCAATTTTGGAGTTTCTTTGATCAAGACTACTCTATGTTATGAGTACAACAAAACTAAATCCTTGGATAAATTTATAAACATAATTAACACACAATTACATGATGGTTTTTGAGCCATCTTGTTAAGGCAGATTATTAGGCAGTGTAAAAACAGAAATAGTGCGTACTTTGCCAGTTGTTTTCAGAGCCTGAAACCCCTCCATTTTCAAATCAAATGGTTGGTTATGAAACTTGGATAGTTGCTATTTGTTTAGCATTTTAAATCACTCATTTTGGAGTCTGTTTGCTTGGTGAAAACAACTCCAACTTTTCCTATCTCTGTCTGTTTTTCCAGCACTTAGAAAAATTCAGAAAACTGCCTAACTGAATTTTTCTGACAGAACAGTGATCAACACTTTTAAACTTGATGCTTTAGCTTGTGTGTACTGATCTAAGCCTTGACACTTTGCCAATTCGAAAACATTGTTATTGGGCTTCTAGAAGGTGGCATTGGATCCTCTTTTGGTCGGATAGGGAGGGAGAAAACTGAGGTGGCATTTGACTAAGTGATGATGTCACTTGTAGTGGTTGGAATAGTTGCATTGTTACTTTTGCCCATCCCTTTGCCCTACTGTGCCCTTGCTCATGTGTGTGTACGAGGAGAACCTCTAGGACACTTCCCCTGTTGCTTGGTCACCACTGAAATGCCCCCTGGGCGCCCCCATGCCGATCCCAACGTCACCTAGAGCGCCCCCATGCCTTTTTACTCGTTGCCGTGTGTACAAGTAATCCCTTGCCCAGCCCTTTCACCATTGTGCTCCCCCACCTCTTCCTCCCCACCCCACCAAGCCTCAGCTCTCCTCTTGCTCTCTGCAAGTGAGGAGAAGCTCGCTCTCGCCGTTGCCCGTGGAACCTTCCCGGGAAGATTACCGCCACCGTCCGTGCTCCGTTCCATGCCTTGTTTGTTGCATTAGAAAGCCCTACTCGAGGAGCACATACCTGACATGGTCGTTTGGCTTGTGGACCTGTAGGTTCTTGGCGCCATCCACGGCCCGTGAAGGATGTCCTCGAGCACCACCGTCATTAGGAGCGTTGCCGTCAAATCTGCATGCATCCCCTGCGTTCATCAACCTCCCTCAACCCCTGCAGCACCTCTACATCGCCCAGAACCGCCCTAGGTGAGCCACCATGACTGCCATAACATTTCTAGGGTTTCTTCTCGTGTTTTGCATAGCTAGAGGTTGAAGATGCACAGCAGCCGTCGATCTGGTCTAATCCTGGCCATCCAAAGTAACTTACCCCTTCAATCCACGTCCAGGCCAGCACAGCCCAGCAACAGTTCGGCCACAGCAGATTTGGCCCATTTGGGCATTTCTCTCTTAAAAACATAAATGGCATTATTCTGGCAGATTAACTAGGTCTTAGCTTTAGGCTTGGAAAAGGTAGCAAACCTTTTTATTTTACCTTGCTAATTTTTGTACTCGTAGCCATACAAAATGACAACCATCTCCCACTGGCAGAACCATGTTTTGAGCTTTAATTATTTTTCTATAAATCATATGCCAGACAGTACCCTAAACATTGAAATGAATAGAACTTCAAAAATACAAAACATTTTTGAGCAAACTCAACTGTTTTGGAAAGCCCTTTTTAATACCTACCAGTAGAATTTTAGCTTACACCAAGGTGAGTTACCATTTGGAAATGCCATCCATTTTGGTAAAGCATCTGTGAGCTATTCCTTGATTTTTAGGGGGAGTTTGGGACATTATTTTTGAGTAAGGCAAGTTGGAGAGGCTTGGTAGTGATAAAGACTATCACATCCTAGAAGGATTTACTTTTTGGAGCCACAAAAAAAATTAGAGAGGCAGAACAAGTTTTGGGTACTTTTCTGTCTAATTTTTATTTCTAGATCTTGCTTTATATGTTCATGTTGTGATGTGCAAATGATGTGTGCTTGCTTGTGATGTTGTTTTCCAGTGTGGTTATGATGTTTACAAGTTATATGGACATGTTAGAACAAATGGTTTGAGTGGTAGAATTTTAGAACTATTTTTCCATGCATAGATCTTGCTCATAGCTAGATTTTCCATGCATAGATCTTGCTCTAGTCATTCAAAACCTAGGTGTCTTCTTCGGCAAGGACGTCTTTACCCAAGTTGACCTAGTGTTAAAGTTTCTAGAGTCGTGTGTGTTCCATCCTCCGTTACCTCTTAAACTGGGAGATTTCCTTTCCATTCTAATCTCTTAGAGTTGTGTGGATTCCACATTCTTACATGTTCCAAAGTCTCAAATCCTGAACCTCGAGATCTGCTTTTCATCTCGAATGTATTCTTTGTCTTTTGAAAGTTACTTCGTGATTGCTACTCATAGTGTCCTTCAAGGCACTAAGATAGTAGTTATTCCTTTCTCAATGTTTTAACCTTGGACTTGAACCGAAGGTCCCGGAATGTGCTGAATTGCAGTGGGTTGGATCGTGTGGTTTCATAACCATGTGATGCTCACGCTATCAGTACAGGATGCTGACCTTTAACCCAAGTTCCGTTTCTTTGGATCCTGAGAAATCTGTTCTACCTCAGGATGGCTAGGCAATTCCAACTCTCATAGCCATAGGCTCTCTACTGGAACCAAAAGGGATCACCGCAAGAGTGATCATCCTGAATTCCAAATCTTCGTTCTTATTTCAGTTATACCAACTCTTTTGCATGGGTTTTACAAATGAGTATCACCCTGTGCATTCCACATGATCTCTGGAGCAAGGTTAGGGTTTGGTTTTCGTCTTACAGAGAAAAACGAGAGTGAGAGGGAAGATTGTGAGGGAGAGAGACCAAGTGAGACACGGCCTCCTCTTCTTCTTATCCGTGACGAGGGGGCGGCAAGCAGGAGGTGGCTTCAACGATGCCAGCGCAAGGCTCTCCTCTGCCTTCTGGCAGAGGAAGAAGAAGGAGGAAAAGAAATGCCATATTTTGATAACCCCCTGATATTTTGATTAATTACAATTAGGTCCTTCTGTTACTAAAACTGAGAATAAATCCTTGTTTTCAGGGTCTTCTTGTAAACAGAAAATTTAATAAAAAATATATTTGAATTCCTCATCAAATTTTACATCTCACCATGTTTTATTTTGGTGAATTTGAAGAATATTTTTATTTTTTATTTAGGGTGCTAGATTAAGTGGTTTTGTTGTTTTCTCTTCTTTTAATTTATTTAATGGATTTAAAATTATACCAAAGCATGTTTAATAAAAGTACACACTCCATCTTGTGGATACCAAGGTGGTGTATCATAATTGGACAATTTTAGGTATAATCCCTTATAGGAGGTAATTTAGTAAAATTACTTGGTACTGGTTCTATGCACTGTTATGAAAGTAATTTAATATGGAATTTTTATTCCTTGTCACACCACATGCTTTCAATGAGTGAAAGAACTTGTTTTACTATGTTATTTTCATTGTTAAAACTCCTAGCAATCTTGGTTGACATTTTACTTAAGTGAGTGCAAGTCATGTTGATTGTTTTTAGTACTTGACCAGGTGGAAAACATGAGTGGTTTTGAAATATTATTTTCTTGTTTTCCACATAGGTTCCAATATGGATATTATCCCATTTTTGTTTTAGTACAAGTAATAATTTACTTGGTTATGTGTAGGTGAATTTTTGTTATTATCTGTTAGTCTTATCTATGAAAAGGATTTGGAAAACAAGGTATTAAGTTTTTTTTCATCTACCTCCACATAACAAGACATGTGAATGCAATAGCTTGTTGTTATTTCTTTCTGGATACTTGTTTCCATTTAAGAGGTTTACTATTTGTTCCTCATATCTGTTGAGTTTTACAAGACATATGGATTATAGATTTCTAAAATCACCTAATGTTTCACTTGAGAATTTCTTATACTCTCTTACTGAGGCAGTGTTGATTCTTGTGGTCTTCTGTTGCCTGATTTATTTTCTCTAGTTCCCACTGGTCTTTAGATACCGCCTTAGTCACTTGCAAGTAATATCATCTCTTGGATTCCTACCCCAACTGTCTCACCCTTGTGGTGATGGCAATCATTTACTCCAAGCAAAGATTTTACTTAGATGATTATAAAAGAATTTAGGTTCATTTTATGACATCAAGTTGCTATATGCATATAGGAAGAATTTGTTAACAAGTGGGCCAGACTTGTCTCCAAATTACTAATCATATACAATTGGCTGAGATGTACCAGATTATTCAATCTTATGTTTCTTTGTGTATGACACTCAATTGTTTGAGTATACAAAAGTGATCTGTTCACAAGGTAGCTAATCTTGTTATCAAACTACTTCTATATAACACCAACATTGGAATATCACACTGTTTCAAGAGGGTTAATAAGATCATATCAAGATATAAGAGTTTCCAAGTACTCTTATAGAAGATTAGAGTAGCCCTTCAAGCACGCTCTAAATAATCTTCTTGGAGATCTTCCTGTGGTAATCCTCCTTCCTTGTAGTTGCTTATCTTGCAGAATGATTTAGAGAAGATTTGGAAACCAGATACAATGGTCTAGACAACATAACAAGATCTAGATTAAGATTTAATTTATGCTTTTATTATCCTTCCATATACTTCTTATTTTATTTCCCATAGGATATTTACTTGTTTCATACATGATTGGTTTTCCTTAACTATCAATCCAATTCCTCTAATAGAGGTTATAACTTGTTGTTACTCTATACTTGTATCCAGAGATACTTGATTTGTTGAATATTGATGTCGATGGAAATATAGAGTGTTTGTGGAATGATGACTTAAGAGTAAGTTGATCAAGTGGTTCCTTGATGTGTTGAGATCTCATATGCTCACTTATATAAGATGATTGAAAACAATGAGCATGTGAAAGTTACTGAGCTTAATGGCTTTGATCATGGTTGTTAATTGGTTACTCAGGGTGCCATGTTGTGATTTTATATTCTTCTCTTCATTAACTTTGTCATTCATAATTCAGATATAGAGGTTTGGGAATATCATATGTATTGATCAAGGTTTAACAGTAGTTTAAGACGATTTATTTCTTCTTTAAGATACTTCTTTTATGGTTGATCAGATTTGTACATATTCGATAAATATGTTAATACAATTATTATGTCATTTTCCACTTGTGGGTTTTAGTTAACACTAGTGTGTATATGTTGTGTTCTATTAAAACTTCTTTATTTACTTGTGATGGTTCACCTAATAGTTATGAGATGGTTTAAAAATATTTTGTGTATATTATTGATAACTTAGTGGGTTGTTATTTTATGGAACATAACATCTCTGTTGATGAGATGGTTCAATTGAGTATAACTCATTTGTGGAAGTATGATTATCACTTATGTGATTTGGATACTCACCCCTCTTTGGTTGTAGTTACCTAGTGAATTATCCCAAGTCACTTATAGACTAGAGGTTAGACTTGTTGAGAGTTAGTGTTGGTCATAACCAACTATGGTTTGCCTTATCAGATGATTTGGTTTGTAAAGATTCTATGTTATAAAGATCACTCCAAATGTACTCTTGACTAGATGAACTAGACCTATTTCATCATGTCAAGTGAAACATTGGTCACTTTGATTCGTTTAAACTTTCGCGCCAAAATTTCCCGTACTTTTAGATGCATGCTTTGCAAATGCACATATTAAATTTAGATCCTTACAACTTCCCAAACACTGGGATGTTACACAGACGAAGCCGACCAACGCCACCGCGCCAACCCTGCTCTCCTGCGCTCCAGCTTGCCCCATCTGTTTCTGGCTGGCTACCTCAGTGAGCTCCTCCGCTCTAGCGTCCACCCCCATCCCCATCCGTTGCCGGTTGGATCCCTCAGCGAGCCCCTCCCCTGCCATAGGCTCGCGTCCCCGCCTACCTGATCTTCTCTGTCGATAGCGAGCGCAGCGCGGTGTGCAGGCGACTGCCAAGATTCATGTGCCCTGCATCGAGCCCCTCCCTGCCGCTGGCTCGCGTCCCCGCCTCCCTGATCTTCTTTGTCGACCACGAGCGCCACGCGGCGTGCAGGCAACCACCAAGAATCCTGCCCCCGACGTCGAATTGTGCGAGAGCAAGGGTGGCAGCTCAAGATCAAGATTGGTCATGCATCCAACCTTCGTGTGTTTGGATACCTTCAGCAGTGAGAAAATAAGATGGTGATTAGAAACTGTCGTTGTGGTGTGCAGCTCAATAGATTCTCTTCGGGTGGATTCTTTGGCTGGGATTTCTGAATTAGTAACTGTCGTTGTGGTGTCAGTTAATGATTTGAATTAGTTTCTCTTTGGGTTGATTGCAGACTGGGATCAAGGAGAATATTGTTCCGGCTTTCTCCATAGCCACACGGAATCACATTGGTGTTAACGTGTCTGTCTTTCTCAGATGTTTCTCCTCCATGTTCAAGTAAAATTACTTAAAACTCCACTTGCTACATTCGTAAATTTGCAGCACTAGCATGACCAAAAATTGTGAATCACTTTACTTATGTAACTGATGTTGCATGATGTGTCTAATGGGTATAGCTACACTGAGAAAGATTACGAGCCATCAAATTCAAGGTCTGCCAGTCCGAGTATATGTGTCCTCTTCATGAAGAAGTTATTGTTCTATGAATTCTGAGGGTGAGAAGCAAGATTAATTTCCAGAGTTCTTAGCGAACAACTGGAGAGAGCTTGGGTGACTTATGCGAACTGGAAGAATACATTTTTTGCAAATTTCAATTCCATCAGAGAGAAGTGTCAATGTGGGTGTGATATGCTACTTAGACAAATTGTACATGTGTATCTCTTCCAGTTTATCAAGTCAATCCTTCTAATAGAATTTGTGAAGGAAAAGAAGAAGGATTTTAGCGATTTACTCTCATGCTGAGTTGAGTTCCAGATAGTATATTTTTTTGCCTCATACTGGTGCACCGCATGGTATATGATTCTAGATGTATTGAAATCGTTATGGCTTGAGTTGAAATTGCGAGAGAGAAAATGGTTGAACCCTCAACGAAACAGGTTATGGATGGTATGTTGCTGTCCATGGAGTATTTGTGTTAAGACGGTGCATTCTTATATTTTTTTCAGGTTTTTGTCAATTTGATTAATTAGCATAGTAGAGGATCTTTTTCAGCATGGGTTAACCATGAAGGTGCAGGGAGCCGGACTGAGCAAGCTGCTGCATTGCAGGTAACTATTCCGATCATATGATTTACCCTTTCTGAACATCCGGAACTGCTACCACTACACCACGATCGTAGCTACAAATTTATTTAGGTGGCAGCTCGTTCATGGTGACCCCGAGGTTCAGGGAGACGATAACGGAATGGGCTGGCACCGGAGGCCCAAGTGAAGCCTCGGCGATCGCCAATGCGCAGGACGAGACGATCCAACTTCCATTGTCTTCGGATAACAAATCTTATCAGTTTCACTTTCACAAGATCCCTGAGAAAGGTTCCCTCGTGGCAGGTCTCAGCAGCGCTTGCTGCGGTCTCCATGGCGCGTGCGCGGAGGCGCGGAGGCTGGCTGGGTATGCCTACGCGTTCGTGGGCAACGCAGCTTGCGCATGGCTGACATACGGGATAAAGACGAGCCTCTGGTGCCGCCGCCCAACAGCAATGTTGGTATGGATGACATGGTTGCAACCCTCGCCGACATGGTCGCGACTGGTCCTACAAGCGGTGAAAGGACGCCCTTCTTGATGCCTGCACAACGTGTATGGGAGTGGCAGTGTACCCATGCTATCCTTGGAAGGCTATGGTTGAACGCCTTGAATCGCTGATTGATTTTTCTGTTTCATAATTTTCTTATGTTGACTAATTCGTCGAGGTAAACAATTCATGGGTGTACTAAACACTTTTCATCTCTACTCAGTGTTTTCTTGCGTCTTTTACGATATCAAATATACTCAGGTCAGAGTCGCATGCAGAGTGACCATTTTAACATGCGTATACTTTCACTCACACCATGGTTTGGAATTTGTTTCCCATCTAAATTGGCATACAATGATACTAGGTCATACTTGTATTACTGATTTCTCTTTACTGATCTGTATAGCTGCTTTGTTATCTTGGCACTTTTATGAGATGTATGCATTTCCAGATGCACCTATTGGCAATATACCAACCTTACTCTTATCATATTTGGATGAGCCTACTCGGTGTGTAAAATAATTCATTAAATTTTTTCATCAGCCCGTAGCAACGCACGGGTATTTTGCTAGTGTAAGTAAACATGGCTGAAAATAGCAGACGACAAGCATGTATAGAACATAGATGAAAATAGCAGCTCACAAGGATAGATGAACTAGCAGATGACAAGCAAGCAGCATGCATGTGCATGAACTATGAGATGACAAGCATAGGTGAAATAGCTGACTACAGGAGTTTGCATCAGAATTCACAAAGGGAAGCATCAGTACGTATCTGGAAGTATCTATTGAGGTAATTGTTGATCCCATAGATAAATAGAATTATGAGGGACTTACAATATCTCTTTTCACGGGCAAAAAGAATCCACGTGTCTTCCTGTTGTGCGTAGCTTTGAACAATTCAAAGACATCTTCTCCCATGTCTCAGCAAACCTCATATCTACAAAAACATGTGGCGATATGGAACTGGAAGGCATGTCCGCTTTGCTTAGCTTTCATACAAGCCATCTACATAAACAAAGTATGAACTGATTAGACATAGCCCAGGTTATGGAATAGAAATAGTGGCAAGGCAGAGTGAACAAAGACAGTACATGTTTCCTGACTGAGGACCAGTTATCGACTAACCTGCACCATTCTTCTTCGCTCATGTGTCCAACTGCATCAGGAGGCGTTCGTGCAACTCTACTCTTGTGTGCAACGCTGTCAAAAAATTCTTGCTTCAGAATATGGCGTCTTTGTCTTGTACAGTTTTTGAGATGCATCAGAAGAGATTGACGAATAACAGGGTCTCCGGGGTTCAGATGAAACTTTGACTGAAGCAAAAGAAAGAGCATTTTTCAGTTATATAAACAACAATGAAATGAACTGGAAGGTTGGGTTACAAAACTTACAGACATGTGGCCGTAGTAGGACGAAAATATATCTTCACTTCCCTTGTACTCTTTCCAATGGGGGAAGATAGGGACGGTGTGCTTCACAGCTATTGAACACGCAATAGCATACATGAAAGCAACCTTTTGGTCCACTGACCTTGTCTTTCGCGGAGGAATAACAATTTTGATCCTGTTTGATTTATACATGTTTTCTTCTCCTCCCAGCCGCACCACTCAAAACAATGTCTTCACATGGGTAATCTACAGAAATTGTGGCATTGCTAGAGTTAGTATTCTGCATTTTGGATTTCCCTCTGCACATGGCCCCTCGTAGAGCATGCAATCTCTGTAATATGTCATCTTGCTCTTCGTTGGAGGCACCTTCCTCCTCGACTTGGGAACCTTGCCCCTCGCCTAGGAATGGTGGCAGCTCGCCTTGCACACATGGAAGCTCACCATAGGGAGGTGCCTGCTCGCATTGGGCGGCTACCTCCTCACGGTGGTCAGCCTCCTCCTTTTGTTGGGCAGCTTCCAGCTGGCCATGGGCAAGTGCCTACTCGCCTTGGGAAGCTTCCTGCTGGCCTTGGGGAGCTACCTCGTCGTCTTAGATCACTGGTCGCTTGAGTTCGGCATCTACATACGGATGGTCATGGGCAACTGCATGCCCACGATGGGTCTTGACGCGCTTGCGTTTACAACCACGTCCACCAGGAGCCTTTTTTTGTCCTACCAGATGTACTCTTGACTTTAATGTTCCTAAGATGCACGGTTCATATGTACCAAATGAACTAGGATAGCACAAAATACATGGCAGAACAGTAATTAAGCCAACAGTTTTACACAACATAAGTACCTTTATTGTTGAGCTATCATGCAAGGCGTGCCTTATCTAAATGGTGGACATGGTATAAATGGAAATAAATAGCTTACACTATAAGTGTAGAATTGATGATTTATGCGAATAAATGAAAATAAATAGCTCGTACATGTTCTTTACAAATAGCCTTATCTTTCATTGGGATGTGGCAACATAGAGTTAAAAACTCTTAGTGATGTAATTCGCTGTTTGACCATATCAGTAGTCTAATTTGTGGACCTAAGTATGATAGGATCGCAGGAGAAGTGATCTTAAGCTTTATACAAGCTCAAAAATAAGCAAAATCTGACCAAAGGAACTTGACGGCTACCAGCCCGGCGAGGTGGCAAATCTTGACGGCGACCTAGACGACGAGGTATCAAATCTGGACGGCGAGGTGGCAGTTCTGGATGGCGTCCTAGACGGCGAGGTGGAAGCCCGGGAAGGTGAGCTGAGCGGCAGGGTGGAAGACCGGGGACAGCAAGGTGGAAGCCCGAAAAGGCAAGCTGCACGGCGAGGTGGAAGACCGGGGACGGCCAGGTGGAAGCTCGGGAAGGCGAGCTACAGGACGAGGTGGAAGGCCGGGGTGAAGTAGATGGGGTTTAGGAGGAAAGGGGGATTTCGGACAAGAAGAGGAGGGGAAATTTCGGCGAGGGGGTAGATAAGAGGGAGAGGTTCAAAATTTAGGGCGGCATAGGCGGCAAAGTTTTTGGTCGATAATTTGGGTGGGCGGCGCAAAATTTTCTGCGCCCGCCAAATTTTGGTACATTGGGTGGAGAACTGCTGGCCGTTGGATACATGATGGATGGCCTAAAAAGATAACCATTATTGAAATATGTTATTTAAGGATAATGGGAAGACATCTATAAATTACTGACATAAACTATTACTAATAAATAAATTACCCTACCATTGTCTTGGATGTTCCTTGATCCTAACCTAACACAACCAAACAATTGGTTCCACTTTGCTACCCCCTTTCCAGCTCACGTAGAGGGGCCAAAATGGCAGTTCCGTCTTTTTCCCCAGCGGGGCTATGGTTTCTCTGGAGAGGGGGCTCTAGAACGTCTTAATGCCACCACAACACATGGTATGCCATAACATGTGTATTAGAGTGTGTCATGGGTCTTGGATGCCCAAGATTCCCTCGCTCTTTGTGTTAGAGTTTCACCGGCATCGGATTCTCTATGGCGGGTTCTAGGACTGCTTAGAGCCCGAAACTCCCGGATCTGACAGAACTGGGGGAATCTTGCCAAGAGGTGAGCCCTACCATTTTCTTGGGTGTTCCTTGGGCCTAACCTAACAAAGCCAAGCTATTGGTTCCACTTTGCTACCCCCTTCCGGCCCACGTAGAGGGGCCAGAACGATAGTTTCGCCTTTTCCCCCAAAGGGGCTATGGTTTCTCCGGAGGGCGCTCCGGATCGTGTGAATGCCACCAAATTCCATGGTATGCCATACCATGTGTGTTAGAGTGTGTCACGGGTTTTGGACGCCCAAGACTCCCTCGCTCTCTGTGTTAGGGCTTCACCAGCGTCTGATTCTCTCTAGCGGGTTCGAGGACTACTTAGAGCCCGAAACTCTCAGATTTGACGGAACTAGGGGAATCTTGCCAAGAGGTTGACCCTAAAATTTCTTTGGTGTTCCTTTGGCCTAACCTAACACAACCAATCAATTGGTTCCACTTTGCTACCCCCTTCAGGCTCACGTAGAGGGGCCAGAACGGCAGTTTCGCCTTTTTTCCCAGCGGGGCTATGGTTCCTCCTCAGGAGGGCTCCGGATCGTCTAAATGCAACCAAATCCCATGGTATGACATATCATGTGTGTTATAGTGTGTCATGGTCTTGGATAACCAAGATTATCTCTCTCTGTTTTTGGGCTTCACCGGCGTCGGATTCTCTCTAGCGTGTTCCATGACTACTTAGAGCCCGAAACTCCCGGATCTGACGGAACTGGGGGAATCTTGCCAAGAGGTGAGCCCTACCATTGTCTTGGGTGTTCCTTGGGCCTAACCTAACAAAACCAAGAAATTGGTTCCACTTTGCTACCTCCTTCCGGCTCACGTAGATGGGCTAGAACGACATTTCCGTCTTTTTCCCCAGCGGGGCTATGGTTTATCCGGAGAGGGGGATCCGGATTGTATGAATGCCACAAAATCCCATAGTATGCAATACCATGTGTGTTATAGTGTGGCATGGGTCTTGGACCCCAAGATTCCCTCGCTCTTTGTGTTACGGTTTCACCAGCGTTAGATTCTCTCTGGTGGGTTCCAGGACTACTTAATGAGAGCCCAAAACTCCAGGATCTGACGGAAATGGGGGAATCTTTACAAGAGGTGGCCCCTACCATTGTATTGGGTGTTCCTTGGGCCTAACCTAGCACAACCAAGAAATTGGTTCCACTTTTCTACCCCCTTCCGGCTCACGCAGAGGCTCTAGAACGGCAGTTCCGTCTTTTTCCCTAACGGGGCTATGGTTTCTCCAGAGAGAGGGGGCTCCGGATCGTCGGATTGCCACCAAATCTCATTTTATGCCACACCATGTGTGTTAGAGTGTGTCATGTGTCTTGGATGACCAAGATTCCCTCGCTCTCTTTGCTAGGGTTTCACCAGCGTCGGATTCTCTCTCGCGGGTTCCATGTCTACTTAATGAGAGCCCAAAACTCCCGGGTGTGACGAAACAGGGGGAATCTTACCAAGAGGTGGGCCCTACCATTCTCTTGGGTGTTCCTTGGGCCTAACCTAACACAACCAAGAAATGTTTTCCACTTTGCTACCCCCTTCCGGCTCACGTAGATGGGCAAGAATGACATGTCCGTCTTTTTCCCCAGCGTGGCTATGGTTTATCGGAGAGGGGGATCCGGATCATATGAATGCCACCAAATCCCATATTATGCAATACCATGTGTGTTATAGTGTGGCATGGGTCTTGGATCCCCAAGATTCCCTCGCTCTCTATGTTAGGGTTTCACCGGCGTCAGATTCTCTCTGGCGGGTTCCAGGACTGCTTAATGAGAGACCAAAACTCCCGGATCAAACGGAACTGGGGGAATATTACCAAGAGTTGGGCCCTAACATTTGTCTTGGCTTTTCCTTGATCCTAACATAACACAACCAAGCAATTTGTTACACTTTGTTACCCCCTTTCGGCTCACGTAGAGGGGCCAGAACGACAGTTCCATCTTTTTCCCCAGCGTGGCTATGGTTTCTCCGGAGTGGGGGGCTCCGGATCGTATGAATGCCACCAAATACCATAGTATTCCATACCATATGTTTTATATTATGGAATGGGTCTGGGATTCCCAAGATTGCCTCGCTCTCTGTGTTAGGGCTTCACCGGCGTCGGATTCTCTAGCGGGTTCCAAGACTACTTAGAGCCTGAAACTCCCGGATTTGACGGAACTAGGGGAATCTTGCCAAGAGGTGGACCCTAACATTTTTCTTTGGTGTTCCTTGGGTCTAACCTCACACAACCAAAAAATTGGTTCCACTTTGCTACCCCCTTCCGGCTCACGTAGAGGGGCCAGAACGGCACTTCCGCCTTTTTCCCCAGCGGGGCTATGGTTTCACCGGAGGGGGGCTCTGGATCGTATGAATTCCACCAAATCCCATGGTATGACATATCATGTGTGTTAGAGTGTGTCATGGTCTTGGATACCATAAATTACCTCACTCTATATGTTAGGGCTTTTTCCGGCGTCGGATTCTCTCTGGCGTGTTCCAGGACTACTTAGAGCCTGAAACTCCCGGATCTGATGGGTCATGGGTCTTGTATGACCAAGATCCCCTCGCTCAATGTGTTAGGGCTTCACAGGCGACATATTCTCCTACGGGTTCCATGAGTACATAATTTGAGCCCGAAACTCCCGGATCTGACGGGACTAGGGGAATCTTGCCAAGAGGTGGGCCCTACCATTTTCTTGGGTGTTACTTGGGCCTAACCTAACACAACCAAGCAGTTAGTTCCACTTTACTACCCCCTTCGGGCTCACGTAGATGGGGAAGAACGACAGTTCCGTCCTTTTCCCAAGCGGGGCTATGGTTTATCCGGAGAGGGGATCCAGACCGTCTGAATGCCACCAAATCCCATTGCACGCCATACCATGTGTTCTATAGTGTGGCATGGGTCTTGGATGCACAAGAATCCCTTTCTCTCTGTGATAGGGTTTCACCGGTGTCGGATTCTCTCTCGCGGGTTCCAGGAGTAATTAATGAGAGCCTGAAACTCCTAGGTGTGACGGAACTGGGAGAATCTTGCCAAGAGGTGGTCCCTAACATTATCTTGGGTGTTACTTGGTCCTAACCTAACACAAAAAATCAGTTAGTTCCACTTTGCTACCCCCTTCCGACACTCGTAGATGGGGCAGAACGGCAGTTCTGTCTTTTCCCCAATCGGGGCTATGGTTTCTCCGGAGGGGGCTCCGGATCGTCTGAATGCCACAAAATCCCATTGCACGCCATACCATGTGTTATAGAGTGTGGCATGGGTCTTGGATGCCCAAGATTCCCTCGCTCTCCGTGTTAGGGTTTCACCGTGTCGGATTCTCTCTCGCGAGTTCCACGACTAATTAATGAGAGCCCGAAACTCCCGGGTGGGAACTGGGGGAATCTTGCCAAGATGTGGGCCCTACCATTCTCTTGGGTGTTACTTGGGGCTAACCTAACACAACCAAGTAGTTAGTTCCAATTTTCTACCCCCTTCCGGCTCTCATAGATGGGGCAGAACGGCAGTTCCGTCTTTTTCCCCATCGGGGCTATGGTTTCTCCGGAGGGGGCTTCGTATCATCTTTATGCCACCAGATACCATGGTATGTCACAACATGTGTTTTAGAATGTTTCACGGGTCTTGGAGGCCCAAGAGTCCCTCCCTCTCTGTGTTAGGGCTTCACCGGCGTCGGATTCTCTCTAGCGGGTTCCATGACTACTTAGACCCCAAAACTCCCGGATTTGACGGAACTAGGGGAATCTTGCCAAGAGGTTGAGCCTAACATTTTCTTTGGTGTTCCTTGGGCCTAATCTAACACAACCAAACAATTGGTTCCACTTTTCTACCCCCCCTTCCGGCTCACGTAGAGGGGCCAGAACGACAGTTCCGCCTTTTTCCCCTGTGGGGCTATGGTTTCTCCGGAGGGGGCTCTGGATCATATGAATGCCACAAAATCCTATGGTATGAAATACCATGTGTGTTAGACTGTGTCCATGTCTTGGATACCCGAGATTACCTCGCTCTCTGTGTTAGGGCTTCACCGGCGTCAGATTCTCTCTGGCGTGTTCCAGGACTACTTAGAGCCCGAAACTCCCGGATCTGACGGAACTGGGGGAATCTTGCCAAGAGGTGGCCCCTACCATTGTATTGGGTGTTCCTTGGGCCTAACCTAACATAACCAATAAATTTGTTCCACTTTGCTACCCCCTTCCGGCTCACGTAGATGGGGCAGAACGACAGTTCTGTCTTTTTCGACAGCGGACCTATGGTTTATCCGGAGAGGGGGCTCAAGACCGTCTGAATGCCACCAAATCCCATTGCACGCCATACCATGTGATCTATACTGTGGAATGGGTCTTGGATGCCCAAGATTCCCTCGCTCTATGTGTTAGGGTGTAACACCCGGGGGATTTCCCCCAATTAGAATTGGTTGTTTTCCTTTTTGCTTTGCATCAAGCATCATATGCATTGCATTTATTTTCACCCAAAATGTCATTTAAATTCAAAACTCAAACAAACTTTCAAAATTTCCAAAAACAAAAGTTTCCACACTTGGGCATTTTGAATGACAAGTGCAAGGAAATCAAATTCATGATTTTTGGAAACTTGAAACTCCCTCAATTTTCAATTTGGTTGAAATTCACCTCAAATTCAAATTTCAAACCAAGTTTGAAATTTTCAAAAACAAACATTGGTGCAACTGTGCTTTTTCAATTCTAAACACAAATAAATTAACCCCATCATTTTCTGAGCATTTTAACTCCTCCAATTTCCTCTTTTCTTTCATCCATTCTTTACCAAAAAAAAAATAAAAAAAATAAAAAGAAAACCGCAGTGGGGAGGCAGGCCACAAAGGCCCACCTACAACCCACAGAGGCCCAAGCGCCTCCCATCCCCTTGTCGTCTACTCCCTCTGTACGGAGACAGAGAAAGGAGATCATCCCCCTCCATGAACCCCTCTCCCACCTGCTCCCCCTCCCCTATACCTACCCCCCCCCCCAAGGCCACCCCTGAAACCCTAGCTCTTCCCTTTTCCCTCTCCCTCCTCCAGCCGCTGCCTTCCTCTTCCTCCTCTGTCCCCAAACCCTCTCTGAATTTTCTGAACCCGAGAAGAGCACCTCCATGGCCGTACCTTGCAGGCCATGGCGCCGTCGCACTGGTCGTCTTCGGGCCCCGTTTCCCGCAGGAATGGAAATGGGACATCACCCTCGTCGTCTTCGTCTCCTTGGTCGGCACGGGGAGGCAGCAGGAGCGCCGCGCCGTCGCCCTTTTCTTCCCGGCGCGCAGCTGTCGTCCTCCTGCGTCTCTGTCAGTCGGAGCTCCTCCCCACGGCCCTACGTCCTCGCCTCCGAGCCCCCCCCGCGGTGAGCTCCCCTCCGTCCGACCTGGACCCTCTCTTCTCCCGCCTTTCTCTGGAAACACGCCGTCGAGCGTCGCCATCTGCAGAAAGCCGCCGATCGTTGCTCGTCTGTCACCGTGCGTGCAGCGTGTGCAGTTTAGTTCGTCAGTTAAACCACCGTACAACAACACTTCATCTTCGCACGGATCTGTAACCCATCACCAAACGCATCCGCAGCGCAGTGGCGCTGTTCCTTTGCACGGTGCCGCGAGGCGCGGGTTCGAGTCCCCCCCCCCCCCCGCACGCATTTTTTCTTTTTGGTTTTATTTCCTGCAGCCCAGCCCCAAAGCAGATCAAATCTTAATTTGTAAATTCCACCAAATATTCATAAATGCTCCAATTTTGGTGATTCAAATTTCTGTAGATTCATAACTGTGAGCACTTTCGAAATATGTAAAAATGTCAACATGTTTCTGTAATAAATTTTGCACTAAATAATTAAATACAGAAATGGCTATTAAAATTTGAAACTTTGGAAATTCATAACTTGAGTTCTGTTCACCCAAATTGAGCAAACTTGGGCTCTAAAATTTTGTGTTAACAAACTCTACACATTGGTATTTTATTTGGTCACAATTGAATTAAATTTGAACATGCTTCCTTCTGTTTACTAAAAAGGGTAGAATAAAAATGCTTATGGAAAAATGCATAATAAATTCAATAATGATCCAAAAATTATGTTTAATAGATCAAAATGTTCAGTGAAACATTTGCTACATGTTTTCAACCTTTTCAAGACAATTTGTTTAATGTTTTTCCTAATTAAAATTGGAGTAATAATTCAATACTTTAATTACACCTTTTAAATTGCAAAATTCATAACTTGGGCAATTCAAATCCAATTCAAACATGTAAAATATGGTTTCCATGCAAAATTGAACAAGCTTTCCAAATATAAACTTTGTTTTCTGTTTTGAATAAATTAAATTGCTGAAAACAACTATTTCTTAATTAATGCATTTAAAATTGTCAATTTAATAACTTGCTCATCTAAAATCCAAATTCAACAAATGAAATATGTATTCCATCTAAAATTTTGTGTTCTTTCCATATATAATTTTTTTTATCTGTTTTGAACATTTAAAATTGGTGAAAACAATAAATGTTTGTTTAAATCATTTAAAATGCCAAAATTCATAACTTAACAAATAAAATTCCAAACTTGGTAAACAACATATCAAGCTGAAGCTATTGTTGTTTTCTTATTGTTTTCATCATCCATGCATCATTCTAATCAACTTTCACACGATGGTTATTTGTAGATCATTTAATTCAACATTAATTCATGGGCTTTTCCATATGCAATCCAAATTGCATATGGGCCCATTTAAATATGTTTACCATGTCAACTAGTTTATCTTTGATGCATCCTTAAACTTGTCATGCATATAAAATAGGATCATGCTGGATCTTTTGCCGTAGAAGTAATTGTTGCATCCGGTGTTTGTTCTAGTTCGTTGCTTCTTCGCGGATAGGACGTTGAGATGATGTGAGCAATGACAAGTTCTGCTACCTCTACTTGCTGGATTCCAGGCAAGTATAATCACTTGCTACCTATGGTTGCCTTTCATCACTTGTTACCGATTCTTCCCGTTGCCTTTATTCTGGCCTTATGATTCGATGCTTGTGTCTCGATCCTATCATATGTTTACCTTGCAACCATGATATAGCCTTCCTTCCACTTCCTATTAACTGTTGTTTATTTACCTTGTTGGCCCTCATGTCGTAGTTGCATGCTTAGTGTTGTTTGCGCTCAAGTCTTGTTGTCCGTCTTATCACCTGTTTAGTTTGATAGTTGGGTTTCAACTTAATCAACAACATGTTAATGTTTTGGGTAATAATAATTTGATGATAAGGCACCGGCAGGAGGCCCGGCGTGGTTTTGAGTCCTGCTAGTGTCGAACTTAATTAGGAAAAGGGTCTTGTCCTCCGATCCATGATGAGCGCACTAACCGCATGTGGGAAGCGAGTATGGGCGCCCCCCCCCCCCCCCCCCCCCGCAATTCTGATTCGATTCGCATCTCGTCCAAATCGCCACACTTAGTTCGGGCTTTCCATTTGATGCATGCATATGCAGGTGCGAACCCTTGGCGCCATGGTGGAACTTTTGTAGTCGGCATTTAGGGCGGCGTGGTCTTCTAGTGCTATGAGGGTCCCCCTTTTCTTCGTGGGGGCTCGATTAGCCGCGCACGCACAGCACGTGGTTCTTTGGGCTTGATGCGAAGAAGAGTTGGGTTGTGTTGAGTGCCTCGCTTGGTGGAAGGGCCTTTCCATCTGGCGGGTCATTCTTACGTGTACGGCCAAATTGGTGCATCCCTGCAGGGTTAAATCTTCTCGAGAAGCCGTCTTGTCCGCGGTTATGGATGACTTGGTGAAAGTGCTGGCTAACAAGTACTCAGACAACTTACACTTAACGATGAGAACTTGACTAGTAATACAGATTACCTCCACCATAAAAATGATTGTCACCTTAATCAACCGTGTGAGTTTCCTTGGGTTGCTTCCTTAGTAGGGGGTAACACTGGATGGGTATTGTTTGGTGAGTAGTTATAGTTGGTTTTGTCGCGCTATCTTATCCCTTTCTTTTAGCCGGATGTTGTAGCGCGTCTCTGTAGTTAGTTAGTGCAGCCCGCTGCCGCTTCTTTGCAATAATCCTTTCCTTTCCGTTGTACCCAAAGTATTTGTATCTTGTGATGATTGGTTACGCTGGTATCTTGTGAGTATGGTTTATCCACTTGCCAGTACTTAATAGTACTGACCCACGAATCCATTTCGTGGCTGCATATTCCACATTGCAGTCAACAGGTTTGAAGTCTGACGACGTTAGCTTGGGAATCCCTCTGGCTTGGCCTGGGCAGGGATTGGACGCCATCGGTTATCTTCAGGACTCTTAGTCCAATTTGTATCTTGTCCGTAGTCGGACGCTATGTTGTTTCTTCCGCTGTTATTTGGATCTTTGTATTGTATCAGTTGTATCCTTGACTCGTTTGAGTCGTCTTGTATATACCTCCTCTGTTGTTGTTGTGGATTATTCGTGAACTGTTGTAATGTTATCACAAGTGGCAACCTGAAATCGGTTATTATGTGGATTTTGGCGGAAATGTTGAAATCTGCATAGTGCCCGATCTCGGGGCGTCACATAGGGTTTCACCGGTGTCAGGTTATCTCTCGCGGGTTCCAGGACTAATTAATGAGAGCCCAAAACTCCCAGGTGTGATGGAACTGGGGGAATCTTGCTAAGAGGTGGGTCCTAACATTCTCTTGGGTGTTCCTTGGGCATAACCTAACACAACAGAGCATTAAGTTTCACTTTTCTACCCCATTCCGGCTCCCGTAGATAGGGCAGAACGGCCGTTCCGTCTTTTTTCCCATCGGGGCTATGGTTTCTCCCGAGGGGGGCTGAAGATCGTATGAATGCCACCAAATCCCATTGCACGCCATAACATGTGTGATAGAGTGTGGCATGGGTATTGGATTCCCAAGATTCCCTCGCTCTCTATGTTAGGGTTTCACCGGTGTCGGATTCTCTCTCGCGGGTTCCAGTACTAATTAATGAGAGCCCAAAACTCCCAGGTGTGACGGAACTGGAGGAATCTTGCCAAGAGGTGGGACCTACCATTCTCTTGATTGTTCATTGGGCCTAACCTAACACAACCAATCATTTAGTTGCACTTTTCTAACCCCTTCCGGCTCTCGTAGATGGGGCATAACGGCAGTTCCGTCTTTTTCCCCATAGGGGCTATAGTTTCTCCGAGGGGGGCTCCGGATCGTCTGACTGCCACAAAATCCCATGGTATGCCATAAAATGTGTTTTAGAGTGTGTCATGGGTGTTGGATTCCCAAGAGTCCCTCGCTCTCTGTGTTAGTGCTTCACCAGCGTCAGATTCTCTCTAGCGGGTTCCAGGACTACTTAGAGCCCGAAACTCCCGGATTTGACGGAACTAGGGGAATCTTGCCCATGGTCCGTTGACATGCGAACGAGAAAAGATCACAGCTGACTTACTCCCCCATAGAAGACCCATGGTTAACGCGAATTTACAGCGCAAGAATCCTGACGACAGTTGGTATTAATCCTAGGTAATACTTTCCCATGCAGATGGAATCTTCCTTAGACCTATTCATCTTACCATGGTCCCATCCGTCCACCAAACAGAACACTACCACTCGGGTAGTCATTCAATTAGTCATATTATTATAAAAATAGGATCATGCATTCTTTTGAGCATAGGTGGTAATACGATGGGGCTTTTGCAAATAGTTCATTATGAAATACTACAAAGGATATGAGCAAGTGATGAACTTGCCTGAGACTGAAATAACCATAATAATCAATGTCTTCGGGTTCGAGGGTCGCGTAGAGAAATTCAAACATCTGAAAGATAGCAAAGTAGTCCCGGTAAGGACTACAGAAAACAATAGCAAGATGATACATGCATAGCAATGAGATACATCATGAATTACCCTGGAAAACACCCCAGCTTACAAGTGTAAGCCACGTTTGATACGATATTGTAATCACACATGTTTTAGGTGAAATGTTTCATTACTTGTGGTGATGTGGTTATTAGTTCTTTTAGAGTTACATGTGTTTCACTTTTACTTAACAAACAATTGTTATAATGTTTAGGTATGTGTTATCACATATTAAACGAGAAGATAATACATATAGAAAACAACTATTGAAAAGATAATACACATGTTTGATTTTATGTTCAAAAATGTAGAACTAATGACAAAGAGCTTAACTGAAAAATGATGATTTAATACAACTAACTCTATCATCACAATACTTGTTAATGATTTGTGATGATAGGTTTAGTAGGTGTGAAAACATGAAGTTTTATTAATAAGGAAAATAATGTTATGGTAATAGTTTCTCGTTGTAAAAGAACATTATAGAATTTTAGTATACTTACAAAAAACAAGTTTATAAGTTAAATAAAACGTTTTACAATTGACATATTTGAGTTGGAAATGTTGTTCTCTTTAATTTGGTATAGCAATTGATGTTTTCTGAAATTATTTGAATAAGTTATTAATTTATTAATTTTAAATGTATTAAATGGCTAGGCCAAATATTGCACACATCAAAACTTGGTCAAATGACTATTAAAACATCATAGGTGGATTGCATTTTTCATTTGGAGCATTTTGGTATATAACTTGTATTTTTCTGATTTTATGAATTATTTATTATTTTTCTCAATTTTAAATGATTTAATTTAATTAAAGAAAATATTTAATTTTTAACTTTATCAAATATTTTTGAAAAGTTGATAAACAATTAGATTATATTTTTCAAAACATTTCCATATTTTTTTCATATTTTTCTGATAAACAGAATAAAAGATATTGATTTATCAAATTTTAATTATTTTCTGTTTTTTTAAATGACACGTGGGGTCCACTTGTCATATTTAATTTTTACTTAAAAACAAAATAAAAATCATGTATGACATGATGATGATGTCATCACCTGTAACATCCCAATTTTGCTAAACTAGGGTGTGTGGTGTGTGTTCATCCCATACATGCATGGAAACAAAATTTGAAACCAATTTAAACCAATTTAAATTGTGAACTTAAATGGTTTGAGAAAATCCCACAAAAAGTACTTAATTTGTGTTCCAAAATTCTGTATTGAAAAATAATTCAAATGCACCAACCCAAGTTATGGTTTTGTTGGAAATTTCATAAGCTTTCCAAAAGTTATTTTTGCCAAATTTTATTCTTTCAGAAAGGCCCTCAAAAGTTTGTTTCCTTTTCAGTTTTTAAAGAGAAAAGGACCTTGTTGCTATTTCCAAAAACTTCAAGGGGTTTTCGCAATTCCCTTTTCTTTTTCCTTTCTTCCAGCTCTGGCCAGAAGGACAAGGACGATGGTGAGGTGGCCGCTGCCACCTCCTACTCCCAGTTGCGAGGGGATGAGGACCCCCAGGAGACGTCTCGATCGAGCGCTCACCCCCGCAGAACCCCCCTCCTCGCTGCCCTCTCTCTCTCTGGTATTCCTCTGTCCCGTAGCGAACCCTAACTCCGGCCATAACCGCCGCTCGCCGCCGGCGCTACAGGCCACCTCGAAGCAAACCGAGGGCATACCCGAGCTCCCCGTGTTCCCCTCTACCTCTCTGGCGAACTGAGCTTCCCGGGACGGCCGGGAGCCACCGAATCGGGCCTCCTCCCTCAACTCCGGCCGGCGGATGCCGTCGGCGATTCCGGCGCCACCGCTGCTTCCCGGACCTCCTCGACCACCTCCCCGTGTTCCTGACATTTCGGTGAGCATCCCAGTCCCCCACCCTGGCCTTCCCGTGCCTTGTTCCGTGCTGACGCCGTGCGCCACCGCCGGCCGTCGCCGTTCTCGCTCGCCGCCGGCCACTCCGGCAACCTCTTGGTCCACCGCCACCACCCCTAGTCTTCTCGTGAAGTCCTCGATCGCGTGGTATAGTTTGATTTGAAAATCATGCACTAATTCGCGGGATTGAGCGAAGGCAGAGCAATTTTGGGCGTTGATGACGTCATCCCGACGTCAGCCCGACGTCATATCTTTGTTTTTTAGCACAAAATGTTTAAGAATTCCAGAAAATGATTATTTCTAATAATGTAATGACTTATGTTTTATAGCTCAGAAAAATAAATGTGAGGTACCAATTTGATCAGAAAAATAAACTCTACAGGAATATGTCATTTTCATATATGTTTGAGAAAGTCCAAAAATGGCTTTATTTAATGTTGTTTAATCTTTTAAAATAGAAAAATAAGTTTTTATTCACTAAAATTAGAAAATTAAAAGTTATATACCAAATTGCTCAAAATGACAAATGCAACCTAGTTATGATATTTTCAAACCCATTTGAGCAACTAAAATGGTACTCACTTTCATAATCGTCTGAATTGCCCCTCCGGGGTCTATTTCGGGCTAATTTCAGAGAAAAACTGCTCAACTGACATACGAACCCTAGCAATCCAACCAACATGTCTAGGGCTTTGTTTAAGTGCATTAATTTGCTCATGCATACATATTGCGCATTGCATCGATGCCATGTGTTGATTGTTATTTCTCTTTCGGTGTTGTTTCCCCCTCGGTAGAACGTGACTCCGAAGTGAAGGCCAGCAACTCCATGACGAATACTTGATCCTAACCGACAAGTCAAGCACTTATTCCCGAAGACATATTTATCTGGTTTTCTTAACCAAGGCAAGCATAACCTCTTATCTGCTCATATATGGTTTCAAAGTGTTTTGAATCTCGTACTTTGCATTCGGTTCCAAACTATTTGGTGTCAGTAGATAGAGTTCTTCTATATACTGCATAACCTAGATATCCTGATCCACTGCTCCTAGCAGCTATAGGTTTGTTTGTGAGCGCTCCGCTAAACCCTGTGAGTCTTGCTTAGCCATGCCTAGTTGTGATCTGATCCACCCGGTTGATGAATCTGGTCAATGCGTGAATCATTTATGTCAGGTTGTTGTGAATTGTGTTATCTTACATAACTTGACTAAATAATGGCATGGATGTGAGGCCACAATGGGTTGTGGCGTTTTGTCCTGTTCATGCCCCTAGGAGCGAGTTCTCGCCTTCGAAGCCAAGACTGAGCGTGCAACCACACGCGGGGCCTAACAGACCGCGCTCGACCAACTAACTTGTTTGGCCACGTCCATGAGTCACGTAGTTTGATCTTTCCATCTGCGTGTGAGTCAGAAAACGATTTGGATAAAACTTAGGGCGTGACCGGGACAAGTGATGGACGTACACGGATCTTGTTCCCGACTCACAGAACAGGTGCCGTCAGGAGGTGGCCAACTCCCTGTTGACGGGGTGGCCCTGTTTGGGTTGACTCATGGATAGGGTCGAGCAAGGTAAAGGTCGTGGCCAGCCACCCTCTGTCGCGCTCCATGGACGAGCGTACATGTGGCGTTAAGAGTCGGATGGTACGTGTGCGTAAAGTGTACCCCCTGCAGGGATAAATCTCCTCGAGAAGCCTGTCCACGGTTACGGACGACTTGGCAACAGATTCTGTGATCATAGATAACTTCAACGGAATGATTAAAACTTGTTAACCATGATTGAAGGGTGCCTCCTCGGAGATGCCGAGAGGGGTGATCCTTGTAGCATGAGATAGTGTGGGAATGAAAAGGACTTGGTGCAATACAAGAAGAAGATGATCTCAGTAGTTGAGTAGCTTTCTCATCTGTTTTTGAAAACATTCTATGAGACGTGCTATTCTTCCTCTATTTCAAAAACAAAGATTGCTTTACACAAAACAGCCTTCATAAAACCCTTTCTGAAGATAGAAGATATATAATAGGTTAACTAAGCCTTGTTGAGTACCTCCCGTACTAAGGTTTGCTTAATTTTGGTTCAGGAGAAGATCTCACCTCGGTGGTGATTCAACGTGGACATCGACGAGTAGTTCGGGGTTCCCAGGTAGCAGCCTGGAATCTATGGGCTGGGTCGTTGCCTTATGTTGCGGCCTCTTAGGCCTTTGGTTCTTGTTGATTAGCAACATAATTTGCCTTCCGTTGTCTGATGTAATGTTGGGTCGGGTGACCTCTGTTTGTAAAGCTATACTCTAGTAACACTTGCTTAATAAAGTTTCATGTTAGAGTACTGCTTTGATCGGTTGTTGGTTTCGAGCTCATTGTTATACAGTTTTGGCTATGCCTGCATAGTTGTCGCAGTCGAGGGGTTGTGGAGCCGATGATCCATGTCCGAGCCCGCCTGTCGATGTGATCGGCCTGGGGCGAGGTAACCCCAGTAACCCTCGATTGTTGTTGCACTTTCTGGACACATAGCAGCTCTGTATAGCTTTGGTCCCGTTTCCTTCAGTTTCATTCGATTCGTGGACGCTTTGATATGCATAGTTGGTTATGACTAGCATGGCTACAAGGAGTAGTAGACTGGGGATCCGGACTACGTGCCGATGAATCCAGTCTGCCTGCCGTTGTTTGTTGCGGCCGGGGCTGGTAACCCTGAAGCCCTTGTGAGTCCATGGCTAGGAGCACATAACAGTATGTATATCTCTGGGTCCGGGGTCGTGACAAGTCATGGTATGAGAGCAGGACTGCCTGTAGGAAAACCTTACTGCTTGGTCGATGTCGAGTCTAGAGTTTATGAAAACTACTTTCAAACCTCAAATGGATTGTGAAAAACCTTCTTAGGATTCTTTTTACTCCTTATCTGGTATCGCCCTAACTCTGGGTTATCTTATCTGTTTTGATTTGAAAAGGTTTTGCTATCTTTTCTAGTCATTCAAAACCTAGGTGTCTTCTTCGGCAAGGACGTCTTTACCCAAGTTGACCTAGTGTTAAAGTTTCTAGAGTCGTGTGTGTTCCATCCTCCGTTACCTCTTAAACTGGGAGATTTCCTTTCCATTCTAATCTCTTAGAGTTGTGTGGATTCCACATTCTTACATGTTCCAAAGTCTCAAATCCTGAACCTCGAGATCTGCTTTTCATCTCGAATGTATTCTTTGTCTTTTGAAAGTTACTTCGTGATTGCTACTCATAGTGTCCTTCAAGGCACTAAGATAGTAGTTATTCCTTTCTCAATGTTTTAACCTTGGACTTGAACCGAAGGTCCCGGAATGTGCTGAATTGCAGTGGGTTGGATCGTGTGGTTTCATAACCATGTGATGCTCACGCTATCAGTACAGGATGCTGACCTTTAACCCAAGTTCCGTTTCTTTGGATCCTGAGAAATCTGTTCTACCTCAGGATGGCTAGGCAATTCCAACTCTCATAGCCATAGGCTCTCTACTGGAACCAAAAGGGATCACCGCAAGAGTGATCATCCTGAATTCCAAATCTTCGTTCTTATTTCAGTTATACCAACTCTTTTGCATGGGTTTTACAAATGAGTATCACCCTGTGCATTCCACATGATCTCTGGAGCAAGGTTAGGGTTTGGTTTTCGTCTTACAGAGAAAAACGAGAGTGAGAGGGAAGATTGTGAGGGAGAGAGACCAAGTGAGACACGGCCTCCTCTTCTTCTTATCCGTGACGAGGGGGCGGCAAGCAGGAGGTGGCTTCAACGATGCCAGCGCAAGGCTCTCCTCTGCCTTCTGGCAGAGGAAGAAGAAGGAGGAAAAGAAATGCCATATTTTGATAACCCCCTGATATTTTGATTAATTACAATTAGGTCCTTCTGTTACTAAAACTGAGAATAAATCCTTGTTTTCAGGGTCTTCTTGTAAACAGAAAATTTAATAAAAAATATATTTGAATTCCTCATCAAATTTTACATCTCACCATGTTTTATTTTGGTGAATTTGAAGAATATTTTTATTTTTTATTTAGGGTGCTAGATTAAGTGGTTTTGTTGTTTTCTCTTCTTTTAATTTATTTAATGGATTTAAAATTATACCAAAGCATGTTTAATAAAAGTACACACTCCATCTTGTGGATACCAAGGTGGTGTATCATAATTGGACAATTTTAGGTATAATCCCTTATAGGAGGTAATTTAGTAAAATTACTTGGTACTGGTTCTATGCACTGTTATGAAAGTAATTTAATATGGAATTTTTATTCCATGTCACACCACATGCTTTCAATGAGTGAAAGAACTTGTTTTCTCACTAATGCAAAATAGGCTACCAGTGACAGGCTAAAATGGCCCATTAGTGACTGGCAAAGCGCCTGTCACTGATGACTAGTCACTGGTATGAGGTTACTAGTGACGGGCAAGTGCCTGTCACTAGTATGTGTACTAGTGACAGTCATTTCCACGTGCCTGTCACTAGCATGTGTAAACTAGTGACGGGCAAAATAAATGCATGTCACTAGTTCCAATCGAAGGCCAAATCCATGTGGGGTTTTTAGTGACAGGTCAATTATTATGCCTGTCACTAGTTTGAATTTCCGTATTAAAAAAAAAATTAAATCCATGTACTTGGTCTCGAATTTGCACACGATTTTTCTAATTAATATAGCAGTTACCACAACACTTCTCAATATTTGTGCAATCCAAAAGACATACTAATTGATTCCTAAATCGTGAGTTGAAAGAATTCACAAAAGAAAAGTCAAATGCACAATAGTTTACAATAACTACCATGTTAGTGACATTCCAAAATAATCGCCAGCACGTCCAAATGGTTAGTAGGTGCAATTTTTCGCGCTTTTGAGAGAAGCCAACAACAGATTTTAACCAGCTTGCTCCGAGTATTCAGTCTGGTCACCTAAAATATGAAAATGATACAAGTATAAAGTATATGAATATATATATGCTAGCAGTAACTTGCCCGTCAGTGTAAATGACATATTAAAACTCATTTATCTACAAGTATCTTCACAATTAGTACATATCCTATGATTTCTAAGTATCAAGGGTAATAGACCTACATACCAGATCAATGAAAGTAAAATATAGCCTAGATAGGAAATCAAAACAAAAAGTGTTATCATACATTTAGCTATAATATGCATCTCTCGGAATCTTAATCTGTTGGAATATAAATGCACGATGATAGAATAATTGTTGTCGGTTCACATGCGAACATGCATTTAAAAGTAGCATAAAATGTGCAAAATAAGTTGAAGTGTACCTTGTACTACAATGGCATCAATTGTGCAAGTGGAACTAAATTTTTGAACCTCGTACTGCAGCGATATTAAGCTTGAAAAGTCATCAGTTGGCAAAGAATTGATATGCTGATTGTATGCAAGCCACGATTTTAAGAAATTAGCACCTGAGAACATTAACCGAAATATTCAATCAAAAAGTATAAATCAAGTGCAATGCATGAGCTGAAACCATACCATGTGCAAAGACCGAACATCTCTATTTTACACAGTAGCACACAACCACACATGTCGGGCACAAGGGCTTTCTGCCTTAGAACCCTCACTGGCAATACGCGCACCTACGTACCCATCACACACAATCTCATGGCCTCACACCAAATCATGCGCCGCCGCACAGCCCCCCCACACAAGGCTCCAGCACAGACTGCCACAAGACTCTTTGCCCCCAAATCGAAAGAGAAGAAACGATTTGAGGAAGTGAGGACTGGCAGAGGAGTAGTTCTAGGTTAGAGAGAACATGATATTGCAACCGGTTCTAGGTCGAAGGGAAACACGGGTGGATAAAGCAATGGTCCAAGAAGTATAGAACATGGTATTGTGGTATTGTGACTGGTTCCAACTTACTGGTCTAAAATTTCAGAATATATGGATGATAACCAAGTGTCTAAGAAATCTAAACCATAATTCATGCATGCTATAGTTAGATAACTGAAAACATGAAGTGTTCAATCTGAAAGATCAGAGAGAAGGTTCGAGAATGCCAACCCATGATAAAGGCCTCCGTCCACAACTGGAGCTTCAAGTATCACTATTAGGCAATCCTAACAATCCCAGTTGAGAGAAATAAATTAGTTTGCATAGACCGAAGTTCAGATATAGGACATAGAACATATGTGCACAGTACTTGTAAGTAACTTTGATCTTGCAACAGGACAGATGAGGAAAAGATGGTCATGGACTTGCCTGGTTACTTTGGAGCGTAACCTATCGAATGCAGCTTTAGCCGATAAATACCTCTTGATGTAATAATGCTCGATGGAACTGAAATTAAAACCTACATGTACTAAAGAATAATTAGCTATCATTAGATATGCAGTTTGCGAGCCATATATAGTAATCAGCTCATCTATTATGATCAAGATTCGCTTCAAATCAGATAGTACATTATTATATCGGATGCTCCTAACTATGATTAAAATTTAACGTACAGCTCGAGTAGAAGTCCTTAAGTCCAATCATGCAGCCCAATCTTCTTTTAGAAAATCTATGCTACTGACTACACTGTAGGTGTATTTTAGTGTCTATCCTTCAAAATAAATTAACTGCACTTTATTTCCAAAAGAGAACTAATCTGTTTTGATTTTCCTGGGTTAAGACAAACCTCGCCATGAAACTATTGGTTGGCAATGATTAATTTAAATACTTCATGATCTCATACACCAATTGACACGAACATAAGGAATATATGTTGTCAAGGACCGTGGAGAAATCAGTAGACATGGAATGGTGGAGACGGCGTGGCTGGCTGGGATGGCGACACGTGTATCCGGGAAGGTGGAACAAGAGATAGGTGGCGGTGTCCTAGGAGACATGTCACACACAAACACACTTGTATCTAAACTCCATATGCATGCTCGTTCAGATATTTCCTGAGAAGCAGATTGATGGTACCCTAGATAAAATTCAGTATCGTATGAATAGAAAAGATATACCAAAAATTGTTGATAACCAAAATATTTTTTTCCTGGCTTCTACTTTCTTCAACTCCACAGCACTGACAGAAGCAAATCGCAACACTGAAGCAACCAACATAAAGAGAAACAGAGGGAACAGGCGCACGCACACATGAACGCCCTACAGCTAGCTTATGATCGATTTGAGAGAGATGTGGAGAGGAGGATTAGGATAGGGTACCTTGTGCATGCTGCATGTGGGGACGAGCGCCGGACGGAGCGTGCTGCCGACGGCGGCGGCGTTGGGCTGCGTAGTCGCTGACGCTACGGTTCATGTGTGAAGGTTGGTCTGCGAGCAGGTCCGAGGGGACGTTCGGGACGGATCCCAGGCAGTGCCGACAGCCTCGTGGAAGGAGGGGCGCCGGATCTCCAGGCCAGCGACGCCAGCGAGTCATCGATCTCGTCCTTCCTGTGTCTCCCATTCGTGGCTGGCGTGCAGGAGCTCCGGCGACCGGTAAAAGGCCTTCATGGCGGGGTCGGGGAGCTTGAAGTGCCAGGAGCGATGCCCGCGGCGCGGCGGCCCGGCAGGAGGAGCGTGCGATCTGGGTGGAGAGAATAGGGATCGAGAAGATAGGGAGCGGCGGCGGTTGTTGTGTGCGAAGGAGAGAGGCGGGATATGTGCTCGTGCGTTTCGTGTTCTTTGTCTCACAGACTGCGACAGAATCGTGCCACGTGGACGGTTCCGATCCATCTCGGCGGGGCGATCTGCGGGGTACTAATTGGCTGTAGCCGGATTCTAGCGATTGCAAAATTGTGGTAACTTACTCCACGATTTGAGGAGCCATTGACTGGATGTGAAGCGCGTCTCTTTTTTTGAAATTGGACGTGGCGTGCATCTCAAGGTCAATAGCGTGCACGTTCATGTTCCAGATTAATTTCTCTCGTTAGAAAATCAAATAGCGCGCATGTGTAGTTGTGTACGAACCGGCATGCACAATTATAATTTTATTCCGGCCAGAAAGAGGTTTCGGGCGCCCATACCAAATGTTTGTAGGGTAACCCTCTGGATCGGCACCGTACAGATTAGTGCCTCCGCTAATTTCACATAATAATTATCGGTCCGAACTAAAGGTTTTGGCACATGAAGTACAATGTCCCTAATGGCCAACTCCGGGTCGGAGATGATTCCGACATGAGCCACCTCCCTCTCCCACTTTTCAGCGGAGCAGAAAAAGTGACAAGAAAAAAAATCAGCGGGTCGAAGTTTGACCGCTCGCGCTTATTAGTTGGGCTTCATCCCAATTTGTTCAGATGGTTTCATCTTTTATCTTTTATTTTCTTTCTTTTTATTTTAAGTAAACACCCACGGCTATCTAAACGTTGTCTTCGGTAATACTAGCACCAGTGACATGCAAGTCTACAAACCTGTCACTAGTATTATATGAGATTACCAGTGACGGGTAAGAATACTCGACTGTCACTAGTATGTTCTACATCCACCTGCCGAACTTTACCAGTGACAGGCATACTGTTGCCTGTCGCTGATACATGTCACCAGTGACATGCAAATTTGTGCCCGTCACTAATGTGCTTGCGGCTGTAAGCTATTCTGCAGTAGTGTCTTTTTATAATACTATGTTATTTTCATTGTTAAAACTCCTAGCAATCTTGGTTGACATTTTACTTAAGTGAGTGCAAGTCATGTTGATTGTTTTTAGTACTTGACCAGGTGGAAAACATGAGTGGTTTTGAAATATTATTTTCTTGTTTTCCACATAGGTTCCAATATGGATATTATCCCATTTTTGTTTTAGTACAAGTAATAATTTACTTGGTTATGTGTAGGTGAATTTTTGTTATTATCTGTTAGTCTTATCTATGAAAAGGATTTGGAAAACAAGGTATTAAGTTTTTTTTCATCTACCTCCACATAACAAGACATGTGAATGCAATAGCTTGTTGTTATTTCTTTCTGGATACTTGTTTCCATTTAAGAGGTTTACTATTTGTTCCTCATATCTGTTGAGTTTTACAAGACATATGGATTATAGATTTCTAAAATCACCTAATGTTTCACTTGAGAATTTCTTATCTCTCTTACTGAGGCAGTGTTGATTCTTGTGGTCTTCTGTTGCCTGATTTATTTTCTCTAGTTCCCACTGGTCTTTAGATACCGCCTTAGTCACTTGCAAGTAATATCATCTCTTGGATTCCTACCCCAACTGTCTCACCCTTGTGGTGATGGCAATCATTTACTCCAAGCAAAGATTTTACTTAGATGATTATAAAAGAATTTAGGTTCATTTTATGACATCAAGTTGCTATATGCATATAGGAAGAATTTGTTAACAAGTGGGCCAGACTTGTCTCCAAATTACTAATCATATACAATTGGCTGAGATGTACCAGATTATTCAATCTTATGTTTCTTTGTGTATGACACTCAATTGTTTGAGTATACAAAAGTGATCTGTTCACAAGGTAGCTAATCTTGTTATCAAACTACTTCTATATAACACCAACATTGGAATATCACACTGTTTCAAGAGGGTTAATAAGATCATATCAAGATATAAGAGTTTCCAAGTACTCTTATAGAAGATTAGAGTAGCCCTTCAAGCACGCTCTAAATAATCTTCTTGGAGATCTTCCTGTGGTAATCCTCCTTCCTTGTAGTTGCTTATCTTGCAGAATGATTTAGAGAAGATTTGGAAACCAGATACAATGGTCTAGACAACATAACAAGATCTAGATTAAGATTTAATTTATGCTTTTATTATCCTTCCATATACTTCTTATTTTATTTCCCATAGGATATTTACTTGTTTCATACATGATTGGTTTTCCTTAACTATCAATCCAATTCCTCTAATAGAGGTTATAACTTGTTGTTACTCTATACTTGTATCCAGAGATACTTGATTTGTTGAATATTGATGTCGATGGAAATATAGAGTGTTTGTGGAATGATGACTTAAGAGTAAGTTGATCAAGTGGTTCCTTGATGTGTTGAGATCTCATATGCTCACTTATATAAGATGATTGAAAACAATGAGCATGTGAAAGTTACTGAGCTTAATGGCTTTGATCATGGTTGTTAATTGGTTACTCAGGGTGCCATGTTGTGATTTTATATTCTTCTCTTCATTAACTTTGTCATTCATAATTCAGATATAGAGGTTTGGGAATATCATATGTATTGATCAAGGTTTAACAGTAGTTTAAGACGATTTATTTCTTCTTTAAGATACTTCTTTTATGGTTGATCAGATTTGTACATATTCGATAAATATGTTAATACAATTATTATGTCATTTTCCACTTGTGGGTTTTAGTTAACACTAGTGTGTATATGTTGTGTTCTATTAAAACTTCTTTATTTACTTGTGATGGTTCACCTAATAGTTATGAGATGGTTTAAAAATATTTTGTGTATATTATTGATAACTTAGTGGGTTGTTATTTTATGGAACATAACATCTCTGTTGATGAGATGGTTCAATTGAGTATAACTCATTTGTGGAAGTATGATTATCACTTATGTGATTTGGATACTCACCCCTCTTTGGTTGTAGTTACCTAGTGAATTATCCCAAGTCACTTATAGACTAGAGGTTAGACTTGTTGAGAGTTAGTGTTGGTCATAACCAACTATGGTTTGCCTTATCAGATGATTTGGTTTGTAAAGATTCTATGTTATAAAGATCACTCCAAATGTACTCTTGACTAGATGAACTAGACCTATTTCATCATGTCAAGTGAAACATTGGTCACTTTGATTCGTTTAAACTTTCGCGCCAAAATTTCCCGTACTTTTAGATGCATGCTTTGCAAATGCACATATTAAATTTAGATCCTTACAACTTCCCAAACACTGGGATGTTACACAGACGAAGCCGACCAACGCCACCGCGCCAACCCTGCTCTCCTGCGCTCCAGCTTGCCCCATCTGTTTCTGGCTGGCTACCTCAGTGAGCTCCTCCGCTCTAGCGTCCACCCCCATCCCCATCCGTTGCCGGTTGGATCCCTCAGCGAGCCCCTCCCCTGCCATAGGCTCGCGTCCCCGCCTACCTGATCTTCTCTGTCGATAGCGAGCGCAGCGCGGTGTGCAGGCGACTGCCAAGATTCATGTGCCCTGCATCGAGCCCCTCCCTGCCGCTGGCTCGCGTCCCCGCCTCCCTGATCTTCTTTGTCGACCACGAGCGCCACGCGGCGTGCAGGCAACCACCAAGAATCCTGCCCCCGACGTCGAATTGTGCGAGAGCAAGGGTGGCAGCTCAAGATCAAGATTGGTCATGCATCCAACCTTCGTGTGTTTGGATACCTTCAGCAGTGAGAAAATAAGATGGTGATTAGAAACTGTCGTTGTGGTGTGCAGCTCAATAGATTCTCTTCGGGTGGATTCTTTGGCTGGGATTTCTGAATTAGTAACTGTCGTTGTGGTGTCAGTTAATGATTTGAATTAGTTTCTCTTTGGGTTGATTGCAGACTGGGATCAAGGAGAATATTGTTCCGGCTTTCTCCATAGCCACACGGAATCACATTGGTGTTAACGTGTCTGTCTTTCTCAGATGTTTCTCCTCCATGTTCAAGTAAAATTACTTAAAACTCCACTTGCTACATTCGTAAATTTGCAGCACTAGCATGACCAAAAATTGTGAATCACTTTACTTATGTAACTGATGTTGCATGATGTGTCTAATGGGTATAGCTACACTGAGAAAGATTACGAGCCATCAAATTCAAGGTCTGCCAGTCCGAGTATATGTGTCCTCTTCATGAAGAAGTTATTGTTCTATGAATTCTGAGGGTGAGAAGCAAGATTAATTTCCAGAGTTCTTAGCGAACAACTGGAGAGAGCTTGGGTGACTTATGCGAACTGGAAGAATACATTTTTGCAAATTTCAATTCCATCAGAGAGAAGTGTCAATGTGGGTGTGATATGCTACTTAGACAAATTGTACATGTGTATCTCTTCCAGTTTATCAAGTCAATCCTTCTAATAGAATTTGTGAAGGAAAAGAAGAAGGATTTTAGCGATTTACTCTCATGCTGAGTTGAGTTCCAGATAGTATATTTTTTTGCCTCATACTGGTGCACCGCATGGTATATGATTCTAGATGTATTGAAATCGTTATGGCTTGAGTTGAAATTGCGAGAGAGAAAATGGTTGAACCCTCAACGAAACAGGTTATGGATGGTATGTTGCTGTCCATGGAGTATTTGTGTTAAGACGGTGCATTCTTATATTTTTTTCAGGTTTTTGTCAATTTGATTAATTAGCATAGTAGAGGATCTTTTTCAGCATGGGTTAACCATGAAGGTGCAGGGAGCCGGACTGAGCAAGCTGCTGCATTGCAGGTAACTATTCCGATCATATGATTTACCCTTTCTGAACATCCGGAACTGCTACCACTACACCACGATCGTAGATACAAATTTATTTAGGTGGCAGCTCGTTCATGGTGACCCCGAGGTTCAGGGAGACGATAACGGAATGGGCTGGCACCGGAGGCCCAAGTGAAGCCTCGGCGATCGCCAATGCGCAGGACGAGACGATCCAACTTCCATTGTCTTCGGATAACAAATCTTATCAGTTTCACTTTCACAAGATCCCTGAGAAAGGTTCCCTCGTGGCAGGTCTCAGCAGCGCTTGCTGCGGTCTCCATGGCGCGTGCGCGGAGGCGCGGAGGCTGGCTGGGTATGCCTGGGTATGCCTACGCGTTCGTGGGCAACGCAGCTTGCGCATGGCTGACATACGGGATAAAGACGAGCCTCTGGTGCCGCCGCCCAACAGCAATGTTGGTATGGATGACATGGTTGCAACCCTCGCCGACATGGTCGCGACTGGTCCTACAAGCGGTGAAAGGACGCCCTTCTTGATGCCTGCACAACGTGTATGGGAGTGGCAGTGTACCCATGCTATCCTTGGAAGGCTATGGTTGAACGCCTTGAATCGCTGATTGATTTTTCTGTTTCATAATTTTCTTATGTTGATTAATTCGTCGAGGTAAACAATTCATGGGTGTACTAAACACTTTTCATCTCTACTCAGTGTTTTCTTGCGTCTTTTACGATATCAAATATACTCAGGTCAGAGTCGCATGCAGAGTGACCATTTTAACATGCGTATACTTTCACTCACACCATGGTTTGGAATTTGTTTCCCATCTAAATTGGCATACAATGATACTAGGTCATACTTGTATTACTGATTTCTCTTTACTGATCTGTATAGCTGCTTTGTTATCTTGGCACTTTTATGAGATGTATGCATTTCCAGATGCACCTATTGGCAATATACCAACCTTACTCTTATCATATTTGGATGAGCCTACTCGGTGTGTAAAATAATTCATTAAATTTTTTCATCAGCCCGTAGCAACGCACGGGTATTTTGCTAGTGTAAGTAAACATGGCTGAAAATAGCAGACGACAAGCATGTATAGAACATAGATGAAAATAGCAGCTCACAAGGATAGATGAACTAGCAGATGACAAGCAAGCAGCATGCATGTGCATGAACTATGAGATGACAAGCATAGGTGAAATAGCTGACTACAGGAGTTTGCATCAGAATTCACAAAGGGAAGCATCAGTACGTATCTGGAAGTATCTATTGAGGTAATTGTTGATCCCATAGATAAATAGAATTATGAGGGACTTACAATATCTCTTTTCACGGGCAAAAAGAATCCACGTGTCTTCCTCATGTGCGTAGCTTTGAACAATTCAAAGACATCTTCTCCCATGTCTCAGCAAACCTCATATCTACAAAAACATGTGGCGATATGGAACTGGAAGGCATGTCCGCTTTGCTTAGCTTTCATACAAGCCATCTACATAAACAAAGTATGAACTGATTAGACATAGCCCAGGTTATGGAATAGAAATAGTGGCAAGGCAGAGTGAACAAAGACAGTACATGTTTCCTGACTGAGGACCAGTTATCGACTAACCTGCACCATTCTGCTTCGCTCATGTGTCCAACTGCATCAGGAGGCGTTCGTGCAACTCTACTCTTGTGTGCAACGCTGTCAAAAAATTCTTGCTTCAGAATATGGCGTCTTTGTCTTGTACAGTTTTTGAGATGCATCAGAAGAGATTGACGAATAACAGGGTCTCCGGGGTTCAGATGAAACTTTGACTGAAGCAAAAGAAAGAGCATTTTTCAGTTATATAAACAACAATGAAATGAACTGGAAGGTTGGGTTACAAAACTTACAGACATGTGGCCGTAGTAGGACGAAAATATATCTTCACTTCCCTTGTACTCTTTCCAATGGGGGAAGATAGGGACGGTGTGCTTCACAGCTATTGAACACGCAATAGCATACATGAAAGCAACCTTTTGGTCCACTGACCTTGTCTTTCGCGGAGGAATAACAATTTTGATCCTGTTTGATTTATACATGTTTTCTTCTCCTCCCAGCCGCACCACTCAAAACAATGTCTTCACATGGGTAATCTACAGAAATTGTGGCATTGCTAGAGTTAGTATTCTGCATTTTGGATTTCCCTCTGCACATGGCCCCTCGTAGAGCATGCAATCTCTGTAATATGTCATCTTGCTCTTCGTTGGAGGCACCTTCCTCCTCGACTTGGGAACCTTGCCCCTCGCCTAGGAATGGTGGCAGCTCGCCTTGCACACATGGAAGCTCACCATAGGGAGGTGCCTGCTCGCATTGGGCGGCTACCTCCTCACGGTGGTCAGCCTCCTCCTTTTGTTGGGCAGCTTCCAGCTGGCCATGGGCAAGTGCCTACTCGCCTTGGGAAGCTTCCTGCTGGCCTTGGGGAGCTACCTCGTCGTCTTAGATCACTGGTCGCTTGAGTTCGGCATCTACATACGGATGGTCATGGGCAACTGCATGCCCACGATGGGTCTTGACGCGCTTGCGTTTACAACCACGTCCACCAGGAGCCTTTTTTTGTCCTACCAGATGTACTCTTGACTTTAATGTTCCTAAGATGCACGGTTCATATGTACCAAATGAACTAGGATAGCACAAAATACATGGCAGAACAGTAATTAAGCCAACAGTTTTACACAACATAAGTACCTTTATTGTTGAGCTATCATGCAAGGCGTGCCTTATCTAAATGGTGGACATGGTATAAATGGAAATAAATAGCTTACACTATAAGTGTAGAATTGATGATTTATGCGAATAAATGAAAATAAATAGCTCGTACATGTTCTTTACAAATAGCCTTATCTTTCATTGGGATGTGGCAACATAGAGTTAAAAACTCTTAGTGATGTAATTCGCTGTTTGACCATATCAGTAGTCTAATTTGTGGACCTAAGTATGATAGGATCGCAGGAGAAGTGATCTTAAGCTTTATACAAGCTCAAAAATAAGCAAAATCTGACCAAAGGAACTTGACGGCTACCAGCCCGGCGAGGTGGCAAATCTTGACGGCGACCTAGACGACGAGGTATCAAATCTGGACGGCGAGGTGGCAGTTCTGGATGGCGTCCTAGACGGCGAGGTGGAAGCCCGGGAAGGTGAGCTGAGCGGCAGGGTGGAAGACCGGGGACAGCAAGGTGGAAGCCCGAAAAGGCAAGCTGCACGGCGAGGTGGAAGACCGGGGACGGCCAGGTGGAAGCTCGGGAAGGCGAGCTACAGGACGAGGTGGAAGGCCGGGGTGAAGTAGATGGGGTTTAGGAGGAAAGGGGGATTTCGGACAAGAAGAGGAGGGGAAATTTCGGCGAGGGGGTAGATAAGAGGGAGAGGTTCAAAATTTAGGGCGGCATAGGCGGCAAAGTTTTTGGTCGATAATTTGGGTGGGCGGCGCAAAATTTTCTGCGCCCGCCAAATTTTGGTACATTGGGTGGAGAACTGCTGGCCGTTGGATACATGATGGATGGCCTAAAAAGATAACCATTATTGAAATATGTTATTTAAGGATAATGGGAAGACATCTATAAATTACTGACATAAACTATTACTAATAAATAAATTACCCTACCATTGTCTTGGATGTTCCTTGATCCTAACCTAACACAACCAAACAATTGGTTCCACTTTGCTACCCCCTTTCCAGCTCACGTAGAGGGGCCAAAATGGCAGTTCCGTCTTTTTCCCCAGCGGGGCTATGGTTTCTCTGGAGAGGGGGCTCTAGAACGTCTTAATGCCACCACAACACATGGTATGCCATAACATGTGTATTAGAGTGTGTCATGGGTCTTGGATGCCCAAGATTCCCTCGCTCTTTGTGTTAGAGTTTCACCGGCATCGGATTCTCTATGGCGGGTTCTAGGACTGCTTAGAGCCCGAAACTCCCGGATCTGACAGAACTGGGGGAATCTTGCCAAGAGGTGAGCCCTACCATTTTCTTGGGTGTTCCTTGGGCCTAACCTAACAAAGCCAAGCTATTGGTTCCACTTTGCTACCCCCTTCCGGCCCACGTAGAGGGGCCAGAACGATAGTTTCGCCTTTTCCCCCAAAGGGGCTATGGTTTCTCCGGAGGGCGCTCCGGATCGTGTGAATGCCACCAAATTCCATGGTATGCCATACCATGTGTGTTAGAGTGTGTCACGGGTTTTGGACGCCCAAGACTCCCTCGCTCTCTGTGTTAGGGCTTCACCAGCGTCTGATTCTCTCTAGCGGGTTCGAGGACTACTTAGAGCCCGAAACTCTCAGATTTGACGGAACTAGGGGAATCTTGCCAAGAGGTTGACCCTAAAATTTCTTTGGTGTTCCTTTGGCCTAACCTAACACAACCAATCAATTGGTTCCACTTTGCTACCCCCTTCAGGCTCACGTAGAGGGGCCAGAACGGCAGTTTCGCCTTTTTTCCCAGCGGGGCTATGGTTCCTCCTCAGGAGGGCTCCGGATCGTCTAAATGCAACCAAATCCCATGGTATGACATATCATGTGTGTTATAGTGTGTCATGGTCTTGGATAACCAAGATTATCTCTCTCTGTTTTTGGGCTTCACCGGCGTCGGATTCTCTCTAGCGTGTTCCATGACTACTTAGAGCCCGAAACTCCCGGATCTGACAGAACTGGGGGAATCTTGCCAAGAGGTGAGCCCTACCATTGTCTTGGGTGTTCCTTGGGCCTAACCTAACAAAACCAAGAAATTGGTTCCACTTTGCTACCTCCTTCCGGCTCACGTAGATGGGCCAGAACGACATTTCCGTCTTTTTCCCCAGCGGGGCTATGGTTTATCCGGAGAGGGGGATCCGGATTGTATGAATGCCACAAAATCCCATAGTATGCAATACCATGTGTGTTATAGTGTGGCATGGGTCTTGGACCCCAAGATTCCCTCGCTCTTTGTGTTAGGGTTTCACCAGCGTTAGATTCTCTCTGGTGGGTTCCAGGACTACTTAATGAGAGCCCAAAACTCCAGGATCTGACGGAAATGGGGGAATCTTTACAAGAGGTGGCCCCTACCATTGTATTGGGTGTTCCTTGGGCCTAACCTAGCACAACAAAGAAATTGGTTCCACTTTTCTACCCCCTTCCGGCTCACGCAGAGGCTCGGGCTATGGTTTCTCCAGAGAGAGGGGGCTCCGGATCGTCGGATTGCCACCAAATCTCATTTTATGCCACACCATGTGTGTTAGAGTGTGTCATGTGTCTTGGATGACCAAGATTCCCTCGCTCTCTTTGCTAGGGTTTCACCAGCGTCGGATTCTCTCTCGCGGGTTCCATGTCTACTTAATGAGAGCCCAAAACTCCCGGGTGTGACGAAACAGGGGGAATCTTACCAAGAGGTGGGCCCTACCATTCTCTTGGGTGTTCCTTGGGCCTAACCTAACACAACCAAGAAATGTTTTCCACTTTGCTACCCCCTTCCGGCTCACGTAGATGGGCAAGAATGACATGTCCGTCTTTTTCCCCAGCGTGGCTATGGTTTATCGGAGAGGGGGATCCGGATCATATGAATGCCACCAAATCCCATATTATGCAATACCATGTGTGTTATAGTGTGGCATGGGTCTTGGATCCCCAAGATTCCCTCGCTCTCTATGTTAGGGTTTCACCGGCGTCAGATTCTCTCTGGCGGGTTCCAGGACTGCTTAATGAGAGACCAAAACTCCCGGATCAAACGGAACTGGGGGAATATTACCAAGAGTTGGGCCCTAACATTTGTCTTGGCTTTTCCTTGATCCTAACATAACACAACCAAGCAATTTGTTACACTTTGTTACCCCCTTTCGGCTCACGTAGAGGGGCCAGAACGACAGTTCCATCTTTTTCCCCAGCGTGGCTATGGTTTCTCCGGAGTGGGGGGCTCCGGATCGTATGAATGCCACCAAATACCATAGTATTCCATACCATATGTTTTATATTATGGAATGGGTCTGGGATTCCCAAGATTGCCTCGCTCTCTGTGTTAGGGCTTCACCGGCGTCGGATTCTCTAGCGGGTTCCAAGACTACTTAGAGCCTGAAACTCCCGGATTTGACGGAACTAGGGGAATCTTGCCAAGAGGTGGACCCTAACATTTTTCTTTGGTGTTCCTTGGGTCTAACCTCACACAACCAAAAAATTGGTTCCACTTTGCTACCCCCTTCCGGCTCACGTAGAGGGGCCAGAACGGCACTTCCGCCTTTTTCCCCAGCGGGGCTATGGTTTCACCGGAGGGGGGCTCTGGATCGTATGAATTCCACCAAATCCCATGGTATGACATATCATGTGTGTTAGAGTGTGTCATGGTCTTGGATACCATAAATTACCTCACTCTATATGTTAGGGCTTTTTCCGGCGTCGGATTCTCTCTGGCGTGTTCCAGGACTACTTAGAGCCTGAAACTCCCGGATCTGATGGGTCATGGGTCTTGTATGACCAAGATCCCCTCGCTCAATGTGTTAGGGCTTCACAGGCGACATATTCTCCTACGGGTTCCATGAGTACATAATTTGAGCCCGAAATTCCCGGATCTGACGGGACTAGGGGAATCTTGCCAAGAGGTGGGCCCTACCATTTTCTTGGGTGTTACTTGGGCCTAACCTAACACAACCAAGCAGTTAGTTCCACTTTACTACCCCCTTCGGGCTCACGTAGATGGGGAAGAACGACAGTTCCGTCCTTTTCCCAAGCGGGGCTATGGTTTATCCGGAGAGGGGATCCAGACCGTCTGAATGCCACCAAATCCCATTGCACGCCATACCATGTGTTCTATAGTGTGGCATGGGTCTTGGATGCACAAGAATCCCTTTCTCTCTGTGATAGGGTTTCACCGGTGTCGGATTCTCTCTCGCGGGTTCCAGGAGTAATTAATGAGAGCCTGAAACTCCTAGGTGTGACGGAACTGGGAGAATCTTGCCAAGAGGTGGTCCCTAACATTATCTTGGGTGTTACTTGGTCCTAACCTAACACAAAAAATCAGTTAGTTCCACTTTGCTACCCCCTTCCGACACTCGTAGATGGGGCAGAACGGCAGTTCTGTCTTTTCCCCAATCGGGGCTATGGTTTCTCCGGAGGGGGCTCCGGATCGTCTGAATGCCACAAAATCCCATTGCACGCCATACCATGTATTATAGAGTGTGGCATGGGTCTTGGATGCCCAAGATTCCCTCGCTCTCCGTGTTAGGGTTTCACCGTGTCGGATTCTCTCTCGCGAGTTCCACGACTAATTAATGAGAGCCCGAAACTCCCGGGTGGGAACTGGGGGAATCTTGCCAAGATGTGGGCCCTACCATTCTCTTGGGTGTTACTTGGGGCTAACCTAACACAACCAAGTAGTTAGTTCCAATTTTCTACCCCCTTCCGGCTCTCAAAGATGGGGCAGAACGGCAGTTCCGTCTTTTTCCCCATCGGGGCTATGGTTTCTCCGGAGGGGGCTTCGTATCATCTTTATGCCACCAGATACCATGGTATGTCACAACATGTGTTTTAGAATGTTTCACGGGTCTTGGAGGCCCAAGAGTCCCTCCCTCTCTGTGTTAGGGCTTCACCGGCGTCGGATTCTCTCTAGCGGGTTCCATGACTACTTAGACCCCAAAACTCCCGGATTTGACGGAACTAGGGGAATCTTGCCAAGAGGTTGAGCCTAACATTTTCTTTGGTGTTCCTTGGGCCTAATCTAACACAACCAAACAATTGGTTCCACTTTTCTACCCCCCCCCCTTCCGGCTCACGTAGAGGGGCCAGAACGACAGTTCCGCCTTTTTCCCCTGTGGGGCTATGGTTTCTCCGGAGGGGGCTCTGGATCATATGAATGCCACAAAATCCTATGGTATGAAATACCATGTGTGTTAGACTGTGTCCATGTCTTGGATACCCGAGATTACCTCGCTCTCTGTGTTAGGGCTTCACCGGCGTCAGATTCTCTCTGGCGTGTTCCAGGACTACTTAGAGCCCGAAACTCCCGGATCTGACGGAACTGGGGGAATCTTGCCAAGAGGTGGCCCCTACCATTGTATTGGGTGTTCCTTGGGCCTAACCTAACATAACCAATAAATTTGTTCCACTTTGCTACCCCCTTCCGGCTCACGTAGATGGGGCAGAACGACAATTCTGTCTTTTTCGACAGCGGACCTATGGTTTATCCGGAGAGGGGGCTCAAGACCGTCTGAATGCCACCAAATCCCATTGCACGCCATACCATGTGATCTATAGTGTGGAATGGGTCTTGGATGCCCAAGATTCCCTCGCTCTATGTGTTAGGGTGTAACACCCGGGGGATTTCCCCCAATTAGAATTGGTTGTTTTCCTTTTTGCTTTGCATCAAGCATCATATGCATTGCATTTATTTTCACCCAAAATGTCATTTAAATTCAAAACTCAAACAAACTTTCAAAATTTCCAAAAACAAAAGTTTCCACACTTGGGCATTTTGAATGACAAGTGCAAGGAAATCAAATTCATGATTTTTGGAAACTTGAAACTCCCTCAATTTTCAATTTGGTTGAAATTCACCTCAAATTCAAATTTCAAACCAAGTTTGAAATTTTCAAAAACAAACATTGGTGCAACTGTGCTTTTTCATTCTAAACACAAATAAATTAACCCCATAATTTTCTGAGCATTTTAACTCCTCCAATTTCCTCTTTTCTTTCATCCATTCTTTACCAAAAAAAAAATAAAAAAAATAAAAAGAAAACCGCAGTGGGGAGGCAGGCCACAAAGGCCCACCTACAACCCACAGAGGCCCAAGCGCCTCCCATCCCCTTGTCGTCTACTCCCTCTGTACGGAGACAGAGAAAGGAGATCATCCCCCTCCATGAACCCCTCTCCCACCTGCTCCCCCTCCCCTATACCTACCCCCCCCCCCCAAGGCCACCCCTGAAACCCTAGCTCTTCCCTTTTCCCTCTCCCTCCTCCAGCCGCCGCCTTCCTCTTCCTCCTCTGTCCCCAAACCCTCTCTGAATTTTCTGAACCCGAGAAGAGCACCTCCATGGCCGTACCTTGCAGGCCATGGCGCCGTCGCACTTGTCGTCTTCGGGCCCCGTTTCCCGCAGGAATGGAAATGGGACATCACCCTCGTCGTCTTCGTCTCCTTGGTCGGCACGGGGAGGCAGCAGGAGCGCCGCGCCGTCGCCCTTTTCTTCCCGGCGCGCAGCTGTCGTCCTCCTGCGTCTCTGTCAGTCGGAGCTCCTCCCCACGGCCCTACGTCCTCGCCTCCGAGCCCCCCCGCGGTGAGCTCCCCTCCGTCCGACCTGGACCCTCTCTTCTCCCGCCTTTCTCTGGAAACACGCCGTCGAGCGTCGCCATCTGCAGAAAGCCGCCGATCGTTGCTCGTCTGTCACCGTGCGTGCAGCGTGTGCAGTTTAGTTCGTCAGTTAAACCACCGTACAACAACACTTCATCTTCGCACGGATCTGTAACCCATCACCAAACGCATCCGCAGCGCAGTGGCGCTGTTCCTTTGCACGGTGCCGCGAGGCGCGGGTTCGAGTCCCCCCCCCCCCGCGCGCATTTTTTCTTTTTGGTTTTATTTCCTGCAGCCCAGCCCCAAAGCAGATCAAATCTTAATTTGTAAATTCCACCAAATATTCATAAATGCTCCAATTTTGGTGATTCAAATTTCTGTAGATTCATAACTGTGAGCACTTTCGAAATATGTAAAAATGTCAACATGTTTCTGTAATAAATTTTGCACTAAATAATTAAATACAGAAATGGCTATTAAAATTTGAAACTTTGGAAATTCATAACTTGAGTTCTGTTCACCCAAATTGAGCAAACTTGGGCTCTAAAATTTTGTGTTAACAAACTCTACACATTGGTATTTTATTTGGTCACAATTGAATTAAATTTGAACATGTTTCCTTCTGTTTACTAAAAAGGGTAGAATAAAAATGCTTATGGAAAAATGCATAATAAATTCAATAATGATCCAAAAATTATGTTTAATAGATCAAAATGTTCAGTGAAACATTTGCTACATGTTTTCAACCTTTTCAAGACAATTTGTTTAATGTTTTTCCTAATTAAAATTGGAGTAATAATTCAATACTTTAATTACACCTTTTAAATTGCAAAATTCATAACTTGGGCAATTCAAATCCAATTCAAACATGTAAAATATGGTTTCCATGCAAAATTGAACAAGCTTTCCAAATATAAACTTTGTTTTCTGTTTTGAATAAATTAAATTGCTGAAAACAACTATTTCTTAATTAATGCATTTAAAATTGTCAATTTAATAACTTGCTCATCTAAAATCCAAATTCAACAAATGAAATATGTATTCCATCTAAAATTTTGTGTTCTTTCCATATATAATTTTTTTATCTGTTTTGAACATTTAAAATTGGTGAAAACAATAAATGTTTGTTTAAATCATTTAAAATGCCAAAATTCATAACTTAACAAATAAAATTCCAAACTTGGTAAACAACATATCAAGCTGAAGCTATTGTTGTTTTCTTATTGTTTTCATCATCCATGCATCATTCTAATCAACTTTCACACGATGGTTATTTGTAGATCATTTAATTCAACATTAATTCATGGGCTTTTCCATATGCAATCCAAATTGCATATGGGCCCATTTAAATATGTTTACCATGTCAACTAGTTTATCTTTGATGCATCCTTAAACTTGTCATGCATATAAAATAGGATCATGCTGGATCTTTTGCCGTAGAAGTAATTGTTGCATCCGGTGTTTGTTCTAGTTCGTTGCTTCTTCGCGGATAGGACGTTGAGATGATGTGAGCAATGACAAGTTCTGCTACCTCTACTTGCTGGATTCCAGGCAAGTATAATCACTTGCTACCTATGGTTGCCTTTCATCACTTGTTACCGATTCTTCCCGTTGCCTTTATTCTGGCCTTATGATTCGATGCTTGTGTCTCGATCCTATCATATGTTTACCTTGCAACCATGATATAGCCTTCCTTCCACTTCCTATTAACTGTTGTTTATTTACCTTGTTGGCCCTCATGTCGTAGTTGCATGCTTAGTGTTGTTTGCGCTCAAGTCTTGTTGTCCGTCTTATCACCTGTTTAGTTTGATAGTTGGGTTTCAACTTAATCAACAACATGTTAATGTTTTGGGTAATAATAATTTGATGATAAGGCACCGGCAGGAGGCCCGGCGTGGTTTTGAGTCCTGCTAGTGTCGAACTTAATTAGGAAAAGGGTCTTGTCCTCCGATCCATGATGAGCGCACTAACCGCATGTGGGAAGCGAGTATGGGCGCCCCCCCGCAATTCTAATTCGATTCGCATCTCGTCCAAATCGCCACACTTAGTTCGGGCTTTCCATTTGATGCATGCATATGCAGGTGCGAACCCTTGGCGCCATGGTGGAACTTTTGTAGTCGGCATTTAGGGCGGCGTGGTCTTCTAGTGCTATGAGGGTCCCCCTTTTCTTCGTGGGGGCTCGATTAGCCGCGCACGCACAGCACGTGGTTCTTTGGGCTTGATGCGAAGAAGAGTTGGGTTGTGTTGAGTGCCTCGCTTGGTGGAAGGGCCTTTCCATCTGGCGGGTCATTCTTACGTGTACGGCCAAATTGGTGCATCCCTGCAGGGTTAAATCTTCTCGAGAAGCCGTGTTGTCCGCGGTTATGGATGACTTGGTGAAAGTGCTGGCTAACAAGTACTCAGACAACTTACACTTAACGATGAGAACTTGACTAGTAATACAGATTACCTCCACCATAAAAATGATTGTCACCTTAATCAACCGTGTGAGTTTCCTTGGGTTGCTTCCTTAGTAGGGGGTAACACTGGATGGGTATTGTTTGGTGAGTAGTTATAGTTGGTTTTTTCGCGCTATCTTATCCCTTTCTTTTAGCCGGATGTTGTAGCGCGTCTCTGTAGTTAGTTAGTGCAGCCCGCTGCCGCTTCTTTGCAATAATCCCTTCCTTTCCGTTGTACCCAAAGTATTTGTATCTTGTGATGATTGGTTACGCTGGTATCTTGTGAGTATGGTTTATCCACTTGCCAGTACTTAATAGTACTGACCCACGAATCCATTTCGTGGCTGCATATTCCACATTGCAGTCAACAGGTTTGAAGTCTGACGACGTTAGCTTGGGAATCCCTCTGGCTTGGCCTGGGCAGGGATTGGACGCCATCGGTTATCTTCAGGACTCTTAGTCCAATTTGTATCTTGTCCGTAGTCGGACGCTATGTTGTTTCTTCCGCTGTTATTTGGATCTTTGTATTGTATCAGTTGTATCCTTGACTCGTTTGAGTCATCTTGTATATACCTCCTCTGTTGTTGTTGTGGATTATTCGTGAACTGTTGTAATGTTATCACAAGTGGCAACCTGAAATCGGTTATTATGTGGATTTTGGCGGAAATGCTGAAATCTGCATAGTGCCCGATCTCGGGGCGTCACATAGGGTTTCACCGGTGTCAGGTTATCTCTCGCGGGTTCCAGGACTAATTAATGAGAGCCCAAAACTCCCAGGTGTGATGGAACTGGGGGAATCTTGCTAAGAGGTGGGTCCTAACATTCTCTTGGGTGTTCCTTGGGCATAACCTAACACAACAGAGCATTAAGTTTCACTTTTCTACCCCATTCCGGCTCCCGTAGATAGGGCAGAACGGCCGTTCCGTCTTTTTTCCCATCGGGGCTATGGTTTCTCCCGAGGGGGGCTGAAGATCGTATGAATGCCACCAAATCCCATTGCACGCCATAACATGTGTGATAGAGTGTGGCATGGGTCTTGGATTCCCAAGATTCCCTCGCTCTCTATGTTAGGGTTTCACCGGTGTCGGATTCTCTCTCGCGGGTTCCAGTACTAATTAATGAGAGCCCAAAACTCCCAGGTGTGACGGAACTGGAGGAATCTTGCCAGGAGGTGGGACCTACCATTCTCTTGATTGTTCATTGGGCCTAACCTAACACAACCAATCATTTAGTTGCACTTTTCTAACCCCTTCCGGCTCTCGTAGATGGGGCATAACGGCAGTTCCGTCTTTTTCCCCATAGGGGCTATAGTTTCTCCGGAGGGGGGCTCCGGATCGTCTGACTGCCACAAAATCCCATGGTATGCCATAAAATGTGTTTTAGAGTGTGTCATGGGTGTTGGATTCCCAAGAGTCCCTCGCTCTCTGTGTTAGTGCTTCACCAGCGTCAGATTCTCTCTAGCGGGTTCCAGGACTACTTAGAGCCCGAAACTCCCGGATTTGACGGAACTAGGGGAATCTTGCCAAGAGGTGGACCCTAAAATTTTCTTTGGTGTTCCTTGGGCCTAAACTAACACAACCAAACAATTGGTTACACTTTTCTACCCCCTTCCGGCTCACGTAGAGGGGCCAGAACGACAGTTCCGCCTTTTTGCCCAACGGGGCTATGGTTTCTCCGGAGGGGGGCTCCGGATTGTATGAATGCCACCAAAGTCCATGGTATGACATAACAAGTGTGTTAAAGTTTTTCATGGTCTTGGATACCCAAGATTACCTCGCTCTATGTGTTAGGGCTTCACCGGCGTCGGATTCTCTCTGGCGTGTTCCAGGACTACTTAAAGCCCGAAACTCGCGGATCTGATGGAACTGGGGAAATCTTGCCAAGAGGTGGCCCCTACCATTGTATTGGGTGTTCCTTGGGGCTAACCTAACACAACCACGAAATTGGTTCCACTTTGCTACCCCCTTCCGGCTCACGTAGAGGGGCCAGAACGACAGTTCCGTCTTTTTCCCCAACGGGGCTATGGTTTCTCCACAGAGGGGGCTCCGGATCGTCTGATTGACACCAAATACCATTGTATGCCATACCATGTGTGTTAGAGTGTCTAATGGGTCTTGGATGACCAAGATCCCCTCGCTCTCTGTGTTAGGGCTTCACCGGCGACAGATTCTCCCTACGGGTTCCAAGACTACATAATTAGAGCCCGAAACAACCGGATCTGACAGGACTAGGGGAATATTGCCAAGTGGTGGACCCTACCATTTTATTGGGTGTTCCTTGGGCCTAACCTAGCACAAAAAAGAAGTTATTTCCACTTTGCTACCCCCTTCCGGCTCATGTAGATGGGGCAGAACGACAGTTCCGTCTTTTTTCCCAGCGGGACAGTGGTTTATCCGGAGAGGGGTCTGAATGCCACCAAATCCCATTGCACGCCATAACATGTGTGCTAGAGTGTTTTATGGGTCTTGGATGCCCAAGATTCCCTCGCTCTCTGTATTAGGGTTTCACTGGTGCCGGATTCTCTCTCGCGGGTTCCAGGACTAATTAATGAGAGCCTGAAACTCCCAGGTGTGACGGAACTGGGGGAATCTTGCCAAGAGGTGGTCCTTACCATTATCTTGGGTGTTCCTTGGGCCTAACCTAACACAACCAAGCAGTTAGTTCCACTTTGCTACCCCCTTCCGGCTCTCGTAGATGGGGCAGAACGGCAGTTCCGTCTTTTTCCCCATTGGGGCTATGGTTTCTCCGGAGGGGGCTCCGGATCGTATGAATGCCACCAAATCCCATGTTATGCCATAATATGTGTGATAGAGTGTGCCATGGGTATTGGATGCCCAATTGTCCCTCTCTCTCTGTGTTAGGGCTTCACCGGCGTCGGATTCTCTCTAGCTGGTTCCAGGACTACACACTACTAGGAAAACAGCTATAGGAGTAATCCTATTTTGGATACCCGTGACGCACCACATGCTCGGTGCGTCACGGCTATGTACCTGTGGCGCACCAAACGTTGAAGGGCCTCGGTGCGTCACGCCTAAGGGCATACCCGTGACGCACCAAACAAACGGTGCATCACGGCTATAGGTGGGTGTTCGGTGGATACCATACCCGTGGGCAAATAGCCGTGACACACCAAACATATGGTGCGTCACGGCTATGGTATCCGCCGAAATTTTCCCTCCACACCCCCCCCCCCCCGGGACCGCCTTTCTAGTTTTTTCACGGAAGATTTCCATTTCTAAAAATCATCAAAAAATAAATTCCTTATAGATGCACGGAGAGTTTAAGGTATACTTTTTTAACAAATTTTGAAATATGTATTTCGACTTTCTGAGCAAAAGTTCATTAAAAAAAGTAAAATGGGCATAACTTTTGCATACGATGTCGGAATTTAAAGTTCAATATACCAACGGAAACTAGAGAAAAAAAAGGAATCCAACCTCACTGTCCTTCGGCCTGTGAGCCTTTTTTATATTCTCCAAATTTCGAAAGGAAAAAAGTTATGGCCGTTTGAAGATTTTTGACTAGAACATAAAAAAAATAAAAATAATAAAAAAAGATAGGCGTGACGCACCACATGTATGGTGCGTCACGGCTAAGTCTGGGCAGAAATTTTCGAATTTCGAACCCGGGAGAGAGGCCACCCACCTATATATACTCCCCTTCCTCCTCCTTCATCCACTCTTCTCCATTCCCTTCTCATTTCTTCTTTCTCCCTCCTCCACTCTCCATTCTCTCTTCACCCTCCTCCTACCACCACCACCACCTCACATCCACTCCGGCGACCACATCCTCGTGTCCACTCCGGCGCCCACCTCCCTTCCGGTGACCTCCTCTCCGGCGAACACCTCTACTCCGGCGACCACCTCCTCTCCGGTGACCTCCTCTCCGACGGCCTCCTCCTCTCCGGCGTCCTCCTCCACTACCACGACCACCTTCTCTCCGGCGGCCACCTCCACTCCGGCGACCACCCTCCACTCCGGCCTCTCTGTTTTCGTTTTTCAAAATTTCAAAATTTTGGGCGGCCAGATCTGGATTTTTCCCGCTTTTTTTTAATTTCGAAATCAATAGCCGTGACGCACCATCCAAACGGTGCGTCACGGGTAACTAAAGATAGCCGTGACGCACCAAACAGGCGGTGCGTCACGGGTAAACGAGATAGCCGTGACGCACCAAAATAGGTGCGTCACGGCTATTTTAATAGGCGCGGGGTGATAGCCGTGACGCGCCATGGTGCGTCACGGGTATGAAATTCGGTGCGTCACGCATTAGCCTTTTCCTAGTAGTGACATAGAGCCCGAAACTCCCGGATTTGACGGAACTAGGGGATTCTTGCCAAGAGGTGGACCCTAACATTTTATTTGTTGTTCGTTGGGACTAACCTAATTAACACAACCAAACAATTGGTTCCACTTTGCTACCCCCTTCCGGCTCAGGTAGAGGGGCCAGAACGGCAGTTCCGCCTTTTTCCCCAACGGGGCTATGGTTTCTCCGGAGGGGGGCTTCGGATCGTATGAGGAGGGGGGCTTAGGATCGTACGAATGCCACCAAATCCCATGGTATAACATACCATGTGTGTTAGAGTGTGTCATGGTCTTGGATACCCGAGATTACCTCGCTCTCGGTGTTAGGGCTTCATCGGCGTCGGATTCTCTCTAGCGTGTTAAAGGACTACTTAGAGCCTGAAACTCCCGGATCTGACGGAACCGGGGGAATCTTGCCAAGAGTTGGCCCTACCATTGTATTGGGTGTTCCTTGGTCCTAACCTAACCCAACCAAGAAATTGGTTCCACTTTGCTACCCCCTTCCGGCTCACGTAGAGGTTCAGAACGACAGTTCCGTCCTTTTCGCCAACAGGGCTATGGTTTCTCCAGAGAGGGGGCTCTGGATCGTATGATTGCCACGAAATCCCATTGTATGCCATACCATGTGTGTTAGAGTATGGAATGGGTCTTGGATGACCAAGATTCCCCCACTCTCTGTGTTAGGGCTTCACTGGCGTGAGATTCTCTCTACGAGTTCCAGCACTACTTAATTAGAGCCCGAAATTCCCGGATCTGACGAGTAGGGGAATATTTCGAAGAGGCGGGCACTACCATTGTATTGGGTGTTCCTTGGTCCTAACCTAACACAACCAAGCAGTTGGTTCCACTTTGCTACCCCGTTTCGGCTCACGTAGAGGGGCGAGAACGACAGTTCCGCCTTTTTCTCCAACGGGGCTAGGTTTTCTCCGGAGAGGGGCTCCAGAGCGTTTGAATGCCACCATAACACATGGTGGCATAAGATTCCCTCACTCTCTATTTTAGGGCTTCACCGGCGTTGGATTCTCTCTGGCGGGTTCCAGGACTACTTAGAGCCCGACTTCTTCCTCTCTGTGTCTCTCTCTCAATTTTACATGCACTATTGGCCCGAAACTCCCGGAACGAAGAAACATGAGGGAATCTTGTGAAGAGTTAGGTCATACCATTGTCTTGGGACTTCCTAGTGTCCACCCTAACACATCCAAGCAAGTATATAATCATTTATAAAAAAGGCACGATATCACTAAATGATCAACACAATTCAGATAAGCTTGGTTTTCAAAAGACTGGATCTGGATTTTGTCTTTCAAAAAATTCGGGAAATTGTTTTTATTCTATCAGATCAAACGGATGGAGTAATTTGTGGTTAAGTTATTATTATTCTGTATTAATTGTTTTTCTTTCCACTTCAAATTATTTTCTTCTCTTGTGAAATGTTTTCGGCAACTGGCGCCAGGCCGACCGTTTATTGCGCGGGAGACGCATCATCAACCCTTTCGGGAAGGCGCTCCTTTTAATTGCGCTCACCTCCCCCTCTCTCTCTTCTAGTCATATCACTCTCTCTATCTCTATCACCGCCTTTCTGAGATTCCCCTCTCTCCGTCGCCGGGTTTTCTTCTGCCGGGACATCGACAGCACCGCGGCGACCATCCTCGTCCGGACACGAAGGCAGGCAAGATCTTCATCGGCTTTTTTTCAGATCACCGCGTGAGTCGTCCCGTCCTCTTCGAGGGCTTTGGCAATGGCGGAAGATGATATCTAACCCTCTTATCCCTTGTGTGTATCGTAGATATGTAGATTGAGCTCGATTTTTCTGCGTACCACGACATGTACGGTAGATCTATATGTTTTTACCGTTCATTCTGCGTCTCTGCTTTGTTGTTTCTCCCGTAGACGTGGTTTTGTTCTACGGCTTAAGTTTGGGATATACGGCACGCTTAGTTCATCTATTTCCACCATGATTTCAATAGGTTATGGATTAATTCCGTACCCGATTTGGGTGCTTCAATTAGATTAGGCTTAGATTTGGTTTTTTTGGGTTCACAGCTTAGATTTGGTATTTTAGCAAGGTTAGTTCTATTTTGGCTAATGATTAACACTTCGGCTAATTATTTACCGAGGCCAGGTGCTAGGAGTAAATCTACTTGTTGTACTTAGAAATTCTGAGGTCAGATTCATTTTTTCTGTGCATTTTCCATTATTCCACCTGTTTTTCTTTTGTGTATCCTAATTTATCAACATGATGAATGTCCTCCTAGTTATATGCCGATGATTTAAACTAGGCCATGGTAAAGGCAAAGAGAAGGCTACAATACCTTGTAGTGTATACAATTTGAGTATTTGTATTCGTACATGCTATTGGAGCTCTCTTGTTGTCTTTGTTTGCATGGCAATGATATATGAGGCTCGTATTACATTTGTTTCTATTGTTCCACTTTATTTTTCCTTTAATGTCCTCCTTGTTATACGTCGATGATTAAACTAGGCCATGGTAAAGGGAAAGAGAGTGTCTATAATACCTTGTAGTGTATACAATTTGAATATTTGTATTCGTACATGCTATTATACACACTCTTTTATCTCTTGGTTTGCATGACAATGATATATGAGTCTCGTATTACATTTGTTTCCATTGTTCCACTTTTCTTTGCCTTAAATGTCCTCCTTGTTATATGCCGATGATTAAACTTGGCCATGGTAAAGAGAAAGAGAGTGTCTATAATACCTTGTAGTGTATACAATTTGAGTATATGTATTCGTACATGCTATTATAAGCACTTATTTTTCCCTTGGTTTGCATGGAAATGATATATGAGGCTCGTATCACATTTGTTTCCATTGTTCCACTTTTCTTTGCCTTGAATGTCCTTGTTATATGCCGATGATTTAAACTAGGCCATGCTAAAGGCAAAGAGAGTGTCTATAGTACCTTGTAGTGTATACAATTTGAGTATTTGTATTCGTACATGCTATTATAAGCACTCTTTTTTCCCTTGGTTTTCATGCCATGATAAATGCTAGGAGATCAGATAAAATACGTGGCAGTGATACAAGGCCACGTCTTGTATTACTTCCTGGTATTGGGTTCGTTCTTCTAGCAAGTGTTGGCAATGTGTTTATGAGGCTTGTTTTACACTTTTTTACATTGTTCCATATGTGTTTATTCTGACTGCATGTTACAATGAATTCTAGGGATGCCCTTTAGTGCATGATCACCTATGTGTTTATGAGGCTTGTTATCACTATGCATAATTTATGAGCTGATTTGGTCAATGATGATGACTTTGACACATGTATATTTGGCTGATGCCTCACTGTCTCCACCACATGGCCAGCAAAAGTAAGAACCAGACACAAATAGATGTGTCATGTCTTTGCTTTTGCTGGCCCACCTGGTGTAGCAAAGTTGTGTCTGCTTGATGTGTCTCTATGTTCCCTGAGGCCAATGAGTACAGAGCTGTGACTATAGATGTTGTTTTGAATGTGCATGATCCCTTTAAGTCGATGATTAAAATGTGTCACCATATCATTGCAATGAGGGTTCCATACTATCTTGTGCAATGTACAAGCACATTCATTGTGCATTGCTCTTGGTAGTGTAGAATTACTTCTTGGATAAACATGGTTGTGCTTTTATTATGAGGCATTACGAGTTGTTCGTAGTTTGGCCCCATTTTTACATAAATGTCTTCATTTAAGAATTGTTCCTTTTTAGAACCAATCTGCTTATATGCATATTTTGTAATTTCTTCTTCTTTTTTGCTTGATTAACAAGGTATTCCATGTCCTGTATGCAAAAATAATTTCCCAAATGTTGATCCTTATGCATCCAAGTTCGGTGTTGCTGTACAAGAGTGTTACCTCAAGTCAGTGGTAAGAAAACAATTCTTCTTCATACACTTATATTATGTTTTGTGTTTTTATTACATATCTAATTTCCATGTTTGTTTTTATTTCTGATGCACAGGTTGTACCGTGCACTGCTCGGATAGCATTCAACAAGTTAGTAGGCGAGCGTGTGCTGTTTAGTTCCCATGGCAGGAAGTACACTTTTCGTGTGTCAAAAGAACATAGCAAGACCCGTTTGCATGGGACACAATGGGATCGGTTCATCGAGGAAAATAACATCTCCGTGGGAGACATACTAGTGTTTTCCATGATACCAAGACCCACTATCTACGTTGTTATTATTGGCGACTCCCAAGATGACTCACTTTGCATTTGAAGCGAAGATGACTCAGTTTCAAGCGAAGATGACTCAATTTGCAGTGTAGATGGCAGTTCTGATGATGAGATGCATGATGAGGATTCTAGCAATTCTGATGATGAGGTCCATGATGAGGATTCTGACAATTCTGCTGATGAGAGGCATTATGATGCCAACATCGTATATTCCCAAAGAGCCTATCTCGACAATCACGAGAAGAACCGCCTGGCCTGGCTTCTACCCCTCGGACCCTATGTTGGGCTTCCTTTTGTGACTCGTTTCACAGTCACAAGCTTGCAACACTATATTATGGTATGTATCTATAAGACGCCCTCCTCTTTTTGCAAGTAAATTTTCAAGAACCATGAGAAGGTCTGCTAATATGGTATGTTATCTTTCATGCTTAGAAACTACCGAAGTTGATATGGGAACACGCTAGCCTGGGGAATCATGGCAGGGTTGGCCTACGACTTAGAGAAGAAGAGCATGTCACCACCGTTAATTACAACAAGAAAACCGACAGACGCATTATCCTCGACAAGCTGGCGTGGATGGTTTTTGTCCAAGGCAATAATTTTCATAATCGGCAACCTGTTTTGATCATTGTGAGGGAGACCGATGACCCCAGGTTGGAGGTGATCATTGAGATGGTGGTGATATAGAGCCGGGGCAAATGATAGGCCTTGGGGGTGAAGAGACTAGGCTGCTGCTGAGCTAGGCCTATGAACTTCTTATTTTGTTTGGCTAGATTGTAATTTCGTTTGTTTCCTGGACTTGTAAAGGTTTAGTTTGTTTCGTGAACTTCTAAGCTATATTATCGCTGGTAGATCCCTCATGCTAAAGATCAAATCGCTAATAGCTGCTAAAACCTCGAGTTTAGATCAAATCCCTTGTGCTGGTAGATCGTGCAACTCATCACTGCATAACTCAACAAAAGTCTGGCAAGCCAACGGTCACTGAACTTCTCGACCTCGTCGCTATCGCATAAATACGACCGACCATGGACCACACAACCTACCTTCTACGCCGCCGCCACATCCCCCCTGACCTCCCCCTCACTCTCGTCGCTGATCCACCCGATGGAGCCGCGCGTGAGAAGTAGCACCGGCTTCCGAGGTGTGCTGCTGCGGCCGTCCGGGCGCTGGTCCGCGGAGATCACACACAACGGCGTGCGGTGGTGGATGGGCACTTTCGTCACGCCCGAGCACGCCGCCCGCGCGTTCGACGTGGCGGTGTGGCGGTTCGGCCGCCCGCGTGCCGAGCTCAACTTCCGGGACGTCGAGAGCAGGGAAGTTGCCGAGTTCCTCGCCCCGGATATGAAGATTGTCACCCGCAAGGAGGAGCAGGAGAACCGCCGCGCGTTCGTACAGTTGCGCATCTGCCCGGACGACGAGGCCATGATGGAGAGGTTCCGCCGTGATCACCTAGATCTTGTACAGGTGCAATTGCGGCTCGACGCTGAGAGGGACGCGAAGTTGCGTGCTCGTACATCTCGGGGGGATGCTGGCCCCTCCACCATCGTCGTCTCATCGTCGGATAAGGAGATGGACGATGCATTCCGGGAGAGCCTTATGCAGGACCCGATGACGACGAACTTGACGAAGCATTCTAGGATGATGTGTAGTAGTATCCGACGTGTCGATCTGTAGTGTGGAAGATGTCGAAAACGTGTCAAAACAATCAAAATTTCGACGTTTTATATGTTCATTGAAGTTTCAATATTTCTTCAATTTTTATTTTGGGTTGCAACTAGGATGATTATGGCTACGGTGTGCTATAATGCCCAATAAAAATGGCCTGACAGGAGAGGACCCAAGAAAGTTCCATCATGGCCCAAGTCTGGAAACAACCGCTCTCCCACTCACCGCCGTAACCCTGGCATGCAGCACGCCACGCGTGCGTTGGTGACTTCGCCGCGATATTGTGAACGTGAAACGTATCGCTTTAGTTCCGGTGGCCAGTTATTGGTCCGTCGTGAATGCGGATCCTCCGCTTCACTCCCCCACCCGGTGTATAAATAGATGAACTCTTCAGTTCATCCTCTGTCTGTCTCACCGCCTCCCCTCAAACGAAAACCCTTTGACGTAGTAGCTGCTCGAGCGTTCCTCCAGGCGGCCATGGCTCCACCGGCGAAGCGGTCTGCTGCCATCATGTAGGTTACATTTCCGTTCACGTACTTCTGATCTGTTTCTGAATTCCTCGTGATTTCTTCTTTCTTAGATCCGTTTCAGAATTCCCCGTGAATTCATCTTCCTTAGATCCATTTCTGAATTCCTCGTGATTTCATGTTTCTTAGATCCATTTTTCCTTTTAGATTAACATCAACTTCCTATCATGCAACTATCTACAGGGCACATGAAGCCGAGCAGAGGGTCATCTTCGCCGCTCTGGCGAAGAGGGTAACCATCCTAGAAGCTGAGCTTGAGAAGGCCTTGAAGCTCGCCCACGACAATCTCAAGAAGGCTCGCGATGCCAGGACGGAGCAGGTGGATCAGGGCGAAGATTCCCTCGTAGCGTATCGGAAGTTGATGGATGATATGTCGAAGATGATGACCAACAACCTCGAACTGACCTCCAAGGTTGGGAAACTGAAGATCAATTTAGCCCTGGCAGGCAGAAAACTCTGATCGCTCTCCTCGCAGCTGTGAGGGCCTAGGCAAGGGAGGATCTAGTGCCATCGGAGGATCCAGTGCCATCGGAGGAGCTGTCGGCCCCCTACGGATGTTCTTTTAGTCCTAGCTAAACTTCTCTCACCGTACGTGTTTCAAAACTACATATATATATACATATATATTGAACAGTATTTCGTACAGGAGCATGGACACCATGGAGCATCTGTTAATTTACCTATATAGCTATATATATATATATATATATATATATGTGTGTGTGTGTGTGTGTGTGTGTGTGTGTGTGTGTGTGTGTGTGTGTGTGTGTTGACTGCTGCCCCGTGCTTCTGATGTTCTGTTTAGATCGACAATCTCGTTGGTTGTATTGGGTGGTTTCTATTAATATGCAGCCTATGTTTATTTTTCTTAAGGTAGATAATTCGAGTTCACAATATGGAGAAATAGATGACAGAAGTTTCGATGGATCTAAGTGACAAAAATTAAAAGGGTTACATTAGACTAATGCCGATGCAAAAACATATACCAAACAGATAATTCAATTTTATAATATGGACAAATAAATGACAGAATTGAAAAGGGAAAGATTCGACTAATCTGCGACGTTCTCGTGGAACAAAACTCTCCTCCAACTGGGCATATTGGGACGGGAACATAAATCCGTGACGGAAAATGTAAGAAACGTCGAGATCCACCGCAATGTCGAGAACAAATTCCACTTTTCAGCCATTCGCGACGGAAACCACTCGACGTTATCAAAACGTTACGCTCAAAACATCCCAGATCGCGCGGAATTTGGTAATGATGAAAACCACGTGCTCGCCGGCTTGTGGCTCGGGCTCGATCTCGTCGCCGGGAGGTCAGCAGATCACGCCTGCCGGGACGCGGTGCGTGTCCATCAGCCATTTGATGTCCTTGGCGTCCACGTCGGATCCTTCCCAGGATCCGCGTGTGAACGAGGGCTCTTCGAGCTCGATATGATCTACAGGCTCGAGCTCCATCTGGGCGTGGTTGGATCTTGGCTTCTCCGAGTTGCCCGCGGGCGCGAGGAGGAGCTCGGGTCGCAGAGGACGAAGAAAAGCGGCGGCGGCGCAGAAGAGGAACGACGTGGCTTGGTTTCCGCGGCGAGGAGCTTGATGGAGAACGGCGGTGGAGAATCAGTGCTGCGGTGGCGAAGATTTGCGGTGGCGCGGAGTCGCGGTGAAGATCTTGGGAACAGCCACGTTCCAGTGAGCGATATCGTGCGGCGGTGCAGTGGTGTCTCCGGTGCGCGGCGGTGGTCGAAGGCGTGTAGTAGAGCGATGGGCTCTACGCGCGCGCATGCGAGGAGGAAGAAGAACAGACGGGGGAAAATGGAGAGGAAAACGAGAAAGAGGGGGAGGCGCGGGGATTTATACCCCTCTAGCAAATTAACTGCTCCGGATTCAATGCAGATATAGTCGCGGGGGTCGCGGGATTAACTGCGCCCAGTGAAACGCATGTAGCAGTTTCACCGCGCGTAATTGACGCAGTAAATCCCACGTCCTGCAACATGGGTACTTGACTGCTCTGTAAACGTACGCGACAGCTCATGGGCCCAGGGCACATCGAGGGGCGTGGGCGTGGCGCGTGCGCTGCGCCACGCGGGAATCGAGGCGACATGGGCAGCGGTTCTACGCCATGTGGTGTGCCTTCCACACGAAGATAACGAGGCGTCTCTGCTTCGCGCGGCAAAGTTTGTGAAAAAACGCCTAAGTGTTGGGATCTCGGTAAAATCTAATGCAGCGAAACCAACTCGGATCTTGATGAAAAATCCATTACAAAGGATGCAGGTATGATCCGCGTTCGACATGGAACTCGACCGAGATGGGTGCATCTCGGTTAGATAATCAAAGGGTTGTTGGTTTAAGCTGGCACGGCCCAGCGTCCGAGTTCGCTGGTCCATACCAGCTCTGGGGACTAATGTCGGAGGGCTACCCCCGAGTAGGGGAAAAGTTGGTAAGAAATGGTGTTTGAGGTACTACTTACCGAGTTGGGTCGTACCGAGTTGAGCCATACCGAGTTGGAAGGTACCGAGATGGAGCTATCTCGGTAAGATGAACAAGGAGCCATGTGAAGACAGGAGTCTTCTCCGGTTTGCCCGAGTTACGCTTGGGGAAACCGGATAGGCAAAGATGTTTCCTATCTCGGAGGGAGGTCAACGGAGAAGTTGGAATCCCGAAGAATAAGGAAGAGTACGAGCATGCGGTTCAACTTACTAGGCGTGATGATGCGTATGCATACGCTGTTACAGTACAGGTATGGGCGATGTCACGTCCTCTCTCTGACAAGGGGGACAAGACATGGAAGAGGCCACGACGCAAACGACTTTCGGCGTCTGTCAGCGAGGAAGCGGAAGCGTGCGCTACGACACAGTGTTTTCTACACCTAACCTGTACGATTAGATGGTGGCCACCAGTATATAAGGTGGCATCCCCCTCCTGCGCGAGGGACGTCGACACTTGAGAGAGGAATTTTTGCTGGTTTGTTTAGAGAGAGAGAGAGAGAGCAGTAGAGCTTCTTCTTCCTCTAGCTTCTCGAGCTTGAGGAACACTTGTACTCGGTTACCACATATACAGTGAGAAAGGCAGGAGTAGGGGTGTTACCTCCACACGAGGGCCCCAAACCTGCGTAGATTATCTTGTTTGCAGTGTAGTGAGCGCGCCATCTAGGCGTGCGATCCCTCCCCGGATACCCATAGTGTCCATTGGCCCCAAACTCAAGCCATCCCATGGCATCTGTCATTACCTCACCACGACACGGTGATAACAAGTTCTACTTGTTAATTTATCCATTTAAACAAAATTAATAAAATATTACTCCATGTAGAAAAAAATCCTAGCAAAATAAATAACAACAATAATTTCCATGCAAGTTTCCTACTCCTAGCAAGTTGAAGTTTCATAGCAACACTTAATTTATTTTTTGTTTTATTTCTTGTTTCATGTGTGCAACACCAAAATAGGACAAGTAAAACACTCAGTGACACGCAAAAATATGCATATTATGTGGCTATTGACGCGCTTTGTATGAGCAATAGTGGGAAATTCAGGAAAAGCGATAAGAAAAACATAGCAGATATTTTTTAGCAGGATATTCAAGTTATATAGAGGATTTGGAAAAGGGAAATGAAACAAATTGGAAAAGGTTTGCTAGTGGATGTTTCGATCAGAAGAAATGGGAGATGTGGAAGAAAGCCAGTTTCCATTGATTTTTCACTAATCCCTACTATCCCACTCAACAAGTGGTCAACGATTAGGTCTCTTGCACGACAGTTGGGAGTCAATCCTATGACATTGTACAGAAAGGTCCAACTCAATATGACCAAGAAGCACTCAAATGCCCTAAAGCATGTAATAAAAGAAAAGAACAGAAAAAACATAGTGCAGTTTTTCGTGTCGATGATCGATGAGAGTACTACAGGAGGAAATGCAAGCCCACTTTTCGGTGATAGGTACATGTTTGTGCAAGCCGATGCAAAGTGGTTCTACCTAACCAAGAATAACAGGATATATTACTTTCATCATGATGAACAAGATCCTGAAAGACCTGTACCTAGCAACTGTATTGGCAAGATTATGTTCCTCACTATAGTTGCAAGACCAAGATATGACCATGCAGGCAAAATGACATTTTTCTGGAAAGATAGTCATGTGGCCATTTGTGCAAGAGATACCAACACAAAGGAGGAGTGAAAATAGGGAAAGAGGAATATTAGAGACCAATAATTTAGGGCATTACTTCATTGATAAACTACTGCCTACAACAAAAGTTGTAGAGACCCAAGAAGATGCAGGAAAAAACAATTTTCATACAACAAGATAATGCACAACATTTTGCCAAATGACCCAGAATTCGCAGAAGTTGTGGCCAATATAGAAGTGGACATAAGAATTATGCAACAACCAGCTAACAGCCCAGATATGAATGTGATCGATCTAGGTTTTTCAGATCGCTGCAATCTCTAACAGATTGTCTAAGCACTAAAACTCTCCAAGATTTTATCAAAGGTGTGCTCGTGGATTTTTCTGCCTATGAATCATCTAAGATGAACAAGATTTTCTGGACTCTAGAGGCTTGCATGATCCAAGTTATGAAACATTCACGAGGAAATGGGTATAACATTCCCCATCTCGGCAAAGACAAACTTGAACGGAAAAAACAGCTACCTTTAAGGCTCCGATGTCCTCATCAAGTTTATGAAAACCCCTTACAATTTCTAGGGCCTAGGTGTATGAGAATTTTTTTGTGCTATTATGTGTATGAGAATGTGTTGTGTGCTTGTGTGTACGAGAATATGTTGTGTGTAATGTATGCTACTCACAGTTGTAACTACTAACTGTTGTGTGTATTTATCCTAAACGGAATAACCTGCACTCACTATTGTAACTACTTCAATTGAGTACTGCTGCTAGCAAGAACTTGTTTCTACTAGCAAGCAGTGAAAGCAAGCAATTGTTTCTCCTTGCTAGCAAGCACTACAAGAAATTTCAGTTAATTTAAACTGCAAGCATTGAATTGGAGTAATTTTAAGCTCAGAAAAAATAAACTCAGATGAAATTTTTGCAGTGGACTACTGGTGTACAAGCACAGAGTACAAGCAAACTAGAGTATTTACAACCAAAAAAACTAGAGTACAAGAAAACTAGAGTATTTAGAAGCAAGAAACTAAAGTACAAGCAAACTGGAAGCATGCTTCCAATATTGCAACTAATACTTGCAAGCATGCATTGGAAGCAATGCCCCTTCAAGAGACTGCATTTATATTTCTCAATGTGTTATGCACTTCAAGCACAAATACTTCCACTTGCACTAGAGGTACTTGCACAAATATACTCCATGTGCACAAGTATACAAGCACTAATGTTATACTCTTATATACTCCAGATTCATTTAACAACCAATACTCCAATAAGATCAGTAGCATCAGTACCAACAAGAAATACTCCAAGATCAGCAGTATTCCAAGATCAGTAGCATCAGTACCAACAAGAAATACTCCAATACTCAAATCCTACTCCTACTCCAAGTTACAAGCCACACTCAAATCCTACTCACAGACACGCTCAAATCAAGGAGTATACAAGAATTTTACCATATCTGCCCCCTAACATTTCATATGAACATGAGAAATTCAATCCATCATGATGACACCAGGAACCAGAGCAAACTCGGGGAAAGAAAATTCTAAGAAAATAAATGGAGTTGTGGGAGAGCACGTACGTGGCTGAGAAGTCGTGGATGAAGATGCCGACGCTCTTGGCGAAGGCGGCCATGGTGTCCTTGTTGATGATAACCTCCGCACCTCCTCGCTCGCCCCCTTCGCTGTCTTTGTGAAGCTCAATCATCATCTACCATGTAACATCCCAGTGTTTGGGAAGTTATAAGGATCTAAATTTAATACGTGCATTTGCAAAGCATGCATCTAAAAGTACGGGAAATTTCGGCGCGAAAGTTTAAACAAACCAAAGTGACCAATGTTTCACTTGACATGATGAAATAGGTCTAGTTCATCTGGTCAACAGTACATTTGGAATGACCTTTATAACAAGTATCTTAAGAAACCAAATCATCTGATTATACAAACCATAAATTGGTTGTGACCAACACAAACTCTCAACAATCCTAACCACAAGTCTTTAAGTTACTTGGAATAATTCACTAGGTATCTATAACTCAAAGAGGGGTGAGTATCCAAATCAATAACTGATGATCATACTTTCATAAATTAGTGTTACCCAATTTAACCATCTCATCAACAGAGATGTTATCACCTATAAAACAACAACTCTCTAAGTTATCAACCATTCACACCACACTTTTATAAATTATCTCCTAACTATTAAGTGCACCTTCAAAATCAAATAACAAAGGTTCAATAGAACATAAGTGATACAAACAAGTCACAACTTAAAAACCACAAGTGGGAAATGATATAATAATTTTATTAATATATTTATCGAATATGTACATATCTCATCAACCATAAAAGAAGTATCTAAAAGAAAAGATAAATATTCTTAACCTACTGATAAACCTTAATCATTACATCTGATCTTTTCAACCTCTATTTCTGTATTATATTTACAAAAGAAGGATATAAAGTAAAATCATGACACCAGAGAAACACCTAACAATTATGACATAAGTCATTAAACCCAATAACTTTCACATGCTCATTGTTCTATCATCTCAAACAAGTGAGCATATGAAAGCTCAACACATCAATGAACCATTTGATCAACCTATTATCTTAAGTTCCCATTTCACAAACACTCCACATTTCTATCCACATCAATATTCAACCATTAAAGTATCTCTCGATACAACCCATGGATAACAACAAGTTATAATCTCTGTTAGAGAAATTGAATTGATATCTAAGTAAAACCAATCATGTATGAAATAAGTATCTATATTTTGGGAAATAAAATAAGAAGTATATGTAAGGATAATAAAAGCATGAACTAATTTTTAATCTAGATCTTGTTATTTTATCTAGATCATTTTATCTTGTTATCTTCCAATCTTCTCTAAGTAATTTTGCAAGAGAAGCATCCACAAGAACAGAGGAACTACCACAAGAAGATCTTAAGAAGGATTCTTTGGAGGATTCTAGAAGTGCTATACCAATTTATGATAAGAGTATTTGGAACTCTTATATCTTGATATGATCTTATGAACTCCTCATGAAATAGTGTGATACTCCAATGTTAGTGTTATATAGAAGTAGTTTGGTAACAAGCCTGTACACCTTGTTAACAGATCACTTTTGTATACTCAAACAATGGAGTGTAATACACAAACAAACAAAAGATTGGATTACATGGTACATCTCAGCCTATTGTATATGATTAGCAATTTGGAGGCAAGTGTAACATCCCAAGTAGGAAAATTCCCCTTTTGCAATGTTTGTTTCATGAATTTCTAATTAATGCATCATGTCATCATAATGCATTCATGTGTGGAATTTCAAATTTCAAACAAATCCGAACCAATATGTTTCCCACTTGGTCCGTTACAACTTTTTCAAATAAAATATTCGAATCAAATAATTTAATTGCTTCCATAAATTTGATTTTCCAAATGAGTGACTTGGGTAATTTTTCAACTAGTTCATTTATTGCAAAATTCAAGCAAATTCATTTAAAATTCAAACATCAACAAATATTTAAAATTTTCAAAAACAAAAGTTGGTGCAACTGGGCATTTTCAATAAGGAACTCATACAAGTTATCACCATAAATGTTGGATCCCAAAAACCCCTTCTTTTTCCTTCTCTTTTCTTTTCTACAAAAAAAAGAATAAAAAGAAATTAAAGAAAAGGGGGAGGCAGACCAGGCCAGCCGAATGGGCAGGCCCAGGCTACCTACAACCCCGAACCAGGCCCAAGCCCCCCTAGCCGTCTCCTTCCTCGTACGGACAGAGAGCCAGCGAGCAGGTAAGCTCATGTGGAGAGGAGCCCTCCACGTCACCCCTACCTGCTCCCCCCCCTCCAGCAATAAACGAGCCGTGCCCGAACCCTAACCCTAGCCCTCTCCTTTTCCTTTCCGCCGCCACCTCTTTTCCCCTTCCCTTCTCCTCTCTGTAATCCGGCGATTGGGGGTGGTTGCAGTGGATGGCGTCGCCGTCGACAGCATCCTAGGGAGCTCCTCCGTACAGCCAGGCACGAGGGGAGCGTGCTGCTCCCTGTCGTTTTCCAGCTCCACCGAGGTCCCCTACCTCCACCTGCTCCCTTCCCTCCTCTTAAGCACCCCTCTCCCCTCCAAACCCTAGGCCTTCCTTCCCCTTTATCCCAGCCGCCGCCACCCTTCCTTCTCTCCCTCTATCTTTTCTCCTCTGTTCCAAATTTCTCCTCTGAAATTTTACTGGACCGGTGAGAGGGAGCTTCCATGGCCGGAACTTCGCGGCCATGGCGCCGCCGTTCTTCTAGTTGTCGCACCTTTGTATCACCTATCTTCCGTTGAACCCAAAGCATCTGTACTTGGTGTTGTCGGGTACACTTTGGTATCTTGTGCGTCTTGCTTGCCAGTACTCGTCCGTACTGACCCCTTTGGGGCTGCTGGTTCTGCAGACTACGTTTCCGAGGATCCCCATGGTGGCTACTACGTGGAGTATGACGAGGCTGCTGACGAGTAGATAGCGGACCCGGGCAGGATCCGAGACTTCGTGGATGGGCTCCGTTCTTTTCGTTTCCGGCCTCTTAGGCCTATTTGGATCTTGTCTGTACTCGGACACTTTGTTTGCTTCCGCTGTGATGTAATGATGACTTGTTGGGACATGTGTCCTCTGCGTGACCGTATTTGCTATCTCTGCTCTAGTGAGAGCTTTTGCCACTTATTTCTATTTCTTTGTGTCTTAGAGATTTGTTGTGGTATCACTTGTTCAAAAGTCGTTGACGTACCATGTGTGTATGTTATGAAGTACGTCAATGGAGGTATTCGGATTCCTATTGGATGGTTTCACAGACGATGAATAGTAGAGGATGGTTGTCACACGTTTACGTGTTGGCCTACTCATATTGAGATGCGGGTGCAGGTAGGCCCCGTAAGCCAATTATCTACTATTTAGCGGGCTGTGTTTATCCTCTAGAAGTCCGGGTGCGACAAATGGTATCAGAGCCAGTCTGCCTGTAGGATCCCTTTTACTGGTCGCAGTTGAGTCTAGAAACTATTTTGTAGCTATATAGGAAAAATGAAACGTGAGAGTAGGAATTATGTTCTTTTATTTCTTTCCCCACCCACCCTCCCTTTTTTCTGGTAAGGAAGTGCAACGTTGTTTTCTCTTCTCATCTAAACTTTCAAGTTAGGATTTCACGTATCCTGGTTTCTCTAGGATGGTTATATCTACTAGACCATAAGAAGGGAGGTGGTTGTGACATGATTTTTCATGTTGCCTACTCACGATTGAGAACGGAGGCACATAAGCCCCGGAAGCAGATCCTCTATTCCATAAGCAGTAGATATTGATCCTCTAGAAGCCCGGATGGGTTTTCCGTAGTACCTCAGGAGTGTTTGGTCTCGTGCTTCCCAAATGTTGCTTCGATATCCTGTTCTTCTCAAGATCCTTTTCGTCCGTTGGAACCTTGTTGTTGCTTGCCACTTCAGTTCTTCTACCAGCGTCTAATCAAAGCTTCCCCGATCATCTGCAGATGGATCTCAGGTTCTACCCGCAGGTGGTTCGTATGACTCGTTGTGAGAGCACTACCGGTTATCCGGAGATGCTGAGAGACATGGTCACTTTTCTGGGTTTCCGTTGGGCACCAGAGTACCAGGTCTACGAGGAGCAGCGAGAGTTTGAGCAGACCTACTACCAGGCTATCGTCTATATTCTGTCAGATGATGGAATGAGCGTAGTCCACCGCTACGAGGCAGTGGGTTCCACAGTGGATATGGCTGTGCAGCAGGCAACTTATGTGAGCCTCACCGTCCTTCGTGCTAACTACTGGGGATTGGACGATTCTATTTATCGCCACATTCCCCGTGGTTACATCACTTCGGAGGGAGCTCACTTCACTCTCTATGACAACTTGGATGTTTACGGGCATGATAGCTCCAGGCTGCACATCACCGCTCAGTTTGCGAGACACAGTGACGCAGTTGCCCGCACACTATCTCAGGAGTTGGCTTCAGTCAGAGAGCAGCTTTACCTTGCTTTGACTCGTCTGGCGACTTACACCACAGACTTTGTTGGAGACGAGCGCTTTGCACGTTTTGATCAGCCAGTTGGGCGTCGTCTGCCAGATGCTGGAGGTTACGAGCCGATCAGAGGTCCACTCCTTAACCTTGGTACTGGTTACACTGGGATTCCCCGCTTTGGAGCACAGGGAGTCGACGCTATGTACTTCACCACGCCTAGAGTCGATCTCAGAGCACGTCAGATCTACGTGGATCATTGTTCCACCTACTTTCGTGGGCGTACTACTCACCGTACCTCTCGCCGTACTCCTCGCCGCCGTCCTGCGTGATGAGCATGGGAGTACCGATGTATCCATTCTTAGCTATGTTTAGTTATCCTTTGGTATTCGAACCATTTATGGTGTGTTGGATATTCTGATGTACTTGAACATGTGATGGTGTACCTTTTGGTTATCTATTCATGCGTCAGAGTAATCTCTCTTTCGGTTGCCAAGTCTATCCTTTTCTATTGTTGTGCTAAAATGCATTTCCATTCAGGATGCCGCCAACAAGGACCACCACGCCTGAACCACCGCCGATCATGGAGCTGTTGTCTCAGATGACCCAAGTCATGACGCAGATGGCTCAGTTTCAGACTAATCAGCAAATCAACCAGACAGTTCCACGAGTGAGCATCAAGGAGTTTCTCAGTCTGGGTCCAAGAGCTTTCGTGGCCACATGCGAGCCTCTAGACGCTGATGACTGGATCCGTGAGATATCCAAGGCTTTGGATATTGCACACGTAGCTGAAGAAGACAAGGTCAAGTATGCCTCCTATCTGCTGAAGGGTCAGGCAGCTTCTTGGTGGGAAAACTTCCAGGCCATGAGAACTGGCATGCCAGTCACGTGGGATCGTTTCAAGGAAGCCTTCCTGAAACACCACATTCCAGATGGTCTCATGGAAAGAATGCGTGAAGAGTTTTGCTCTCTCAAGCAGGGCAAGTTGGACGTCATCGGGTATCAGAGTGAGTTCAATCGCCTCGCTCGATACTTGTCGCACCCGGACTTCTAGTGGATACACACAGCCCGCTAAATAGTAGATAATTGGCTTACGGGGCCTACCTGCACCCGCATCTCAATATGAGTAGGCCAACACGTAAACGTGTGACAACCATCCTCTACTATTCATCGTCTGTGAAACCATCCAATAGGAATCCGAATAACTCCATTGACGTACTTCATAACATACACACATGGTACGTCAACGGCTTTTGAACAAGTGATACCACAACAAATCTCTAAGACACAAAGAAATAAAAATAAGTGACAAAAGCTCTCACTAGAGCAGAGATAGCAAATACAGTCATGCAGAGGACACATGTCCCAACAAGTCATCATTACATCACAGCGGAAGCAAACAAAGTGTCCGAGTACAGACAAGATCCAAATAGGCCTAAGAGGCCGGAAACGAAAAGAACGGAGCCCATCCACGAAGTCTCGGATCCTGCCCGGGTCCGCTATCTACTCGTCAGCAGCCTCGTCATACTCCACGTAGTAGCCACCATGGGGATCCTCGGAAACGTAGTCTGCAGAACCAGTAGCCCCAAAGGGGTCAGTACGGACGAGTACTGGCAAGCAAGACGCACAAGATACCAAAGTGTACCCGACAACACCAAGTACAGATGCTTTGGGTTCAACGGAAGATAGGTGATACAAAGGTGCGGCAGCGGGCTGCACTAACCAACTACAGAGACACGCTACAACATCCGGCTAAAAGAAAGGGATAAGATAGCGCATCGGAGCCAACTACCACTAACCTCAAACAAACCCATCCTGGATCTCGCCCCTTATCCAAAGAAACAATCCGAGGATAACCCACACAGTTGGATTGATGAAGGTTTAGGTTATTGTGACAATATGCCTATTACTAGTCAAATTATTATTAATTAGGTGTAAGTTGTCTAATCCTTGTTAGCCAGCCCTATCACCAAGTCATCCATAACCGCGGACAACAAGGCTTCTCGAGAAGATTTAACCCTGCAGGGATGCACCAATTTGGCCGTACACGTAAGAATAACCCGCCAGGCGGGGATCAAACCCACCAAACAGGCCACTCAACACAACCCAACTCTTCTTCGCATCAAGCCCAAAGAACCCCGTGCAATTGAGCGCACGGCTAATCAAACCCCACGAAGAAAAGGGGACCCTCATAGCACTCTAAGGACGTGTCTCCCTAAATGCCGACTACAAAAGTTACCACCCTGGCGCCAAGGGTTCGCACCTGCATATGCATGCGGCAAATGGAAAACCCGAACTAAAGGTAGCGATTTGGACGAGATGTGAATCGAATCAAAGTTGCGGGGGGCGCCCATACACGCTTCCCACATGCGGTTAGCGCGCTCATCATGGATCTAGAGGACAAGAACTTTTCCTGAGTTCGACACTAGCAGGCCTCAAAACCATACCCGGCCTCCTGCCGGTGCCTTATCATCAAATTATTATTACATCAAACATTAACAGGTTGTTGTTTAAATATCGAGCCCCAGAACATAATAATTATGGTAAAAGAGGTAACGGACAACGGACTCGAGCACAAACAACACTAAGCATGCTAGTAAGACACAGGCCAACAGGCAACAGGGTTATAGGTGTGGAGGTGAGGCTATATCAGGGTTACAGGATAACATGTGATAGGATCGGAACACAAGCAACGAATCATAAGGCTAGCAGATTAGACAACGGAAAGCATCGGTATCAAGTGTGATACGGAAACAATGGTTCAGGTGAGTGAATACTTGCCTGCAAACTCAGTAGCCTGGTACTGGGCTAACTCCTCTGAAGTGGTATCGTAAACCTCGTCTGTCTCAACGTCGTCGTCTATTCGAGAGGAACCAAACAAACAACGAAGAGAGGCGGACAATCAATAACATGGCATAATGCACAAACATGGGATGATGCATGACATGTTAATTGGTGCATCAATGTGCTATGCACTTCAAGCACAAATACTTTCACTTGCACCTGCGGTACTTGCACAAATATACTCCATGTGCACAAGTATACAAGCACTAATGTTATACTCTTATATACTCCAGATTCATTTAACAACCAATACTCCATTAAGATCAGTAGCATCAGTACCAACAAGAAATACTCCAAGATCAGCAGTATTCCAAGATCAGTAGCATCAGTACCAACAAGAAATACTCCAATACTCAAATCCTACTCCTACTCCAAGTTACAAGCCACACTCAAATCCTACTCACAGACACGCTCAAATCAAGGAGTATACAAGAATTTTACAATATCTGCCCCCTAACATATCATATGAACATGATAAATTCAATCCATCATGATGACACCAGGAACCAGAGCAAACTCGGGGAAAGAAAATTCTAAGAAAATAAATGGAGTTGTGGGACAGCACGTACGTGGCTGAGAAGTCGTGGATGAAGATGCGGACGCTCTTGGCGAAGGCGGCCATGGTGTCCTTGTTGATGATGACCTCCGCACCTCCTCGCTCGCCCCCTTCGCTGTCTTTGTGAAGCTCAATCATCATCTACCATGTAACATCCCAGTGTTTGGGAAGTTATAAGGATCTAAATTTTATATGTGCATTTGCGAAGCATGCATCTAAAAGTACGGGAAATTTTGGCGCGCAAGTTTGAACAAACCAAAGTGACCAATGTTTAACTTGACATGATGAAATAGGTCTAGTTCATCTGGTCAAGAGTACATTTGGAATGACGTTTATAACAAGTATCTTAAGAAACCAAATCATCTGATTATACAAACCATAAATTGGTTGTGACCAACACAAACTCTCAACAATCCTAACCACAAGTATTTAAGTTACTTGGAATAATTCACTAGGTATCTATAACTCAAAGAGGGGTGAGTATCCAAATCAATAACTGATGATCATACTTTCATAAATTAGTGTTACCCAATTTAACCATCTCATCATCAGAGATGTTATCACCTATAAAACAACAACTCTCTAAGTTATCAACCATTCACACCACACTTTTATAAATTATCTCCTAACTATTAAGTGCACCTTCAAAATCAAATAACAAAGGTTCAATAGAACATAAGTGATGCAAACAAGTCACAAATTAAAAACCACAAGTGGGAAATGATATAATAATTTTATTAACATATTTATCGAATATGTACATATCTCATCAACCATAAAAGAAGTATCTAAAAGAAAAGATAAATATTCTTAACCTACTGATAAACCTTAATCATTACATCTGATCTTTTCAACCTCTATTTCTGCATTATATTTACAAAAGAAGGATATAAAGTAAAATCATGACACCAGAGAAAACACCTAACAATTATGACATAAGTCATTAAACCCAATAACTTTCACATGCTCATTGTTCTATCATCTCAAACAAGTGAGCATATGAAAGCTCAACACATCAATGAACCATTTGATCAACCTATTATCTTAAGTTCCCATTTCACAAACACTCCACATTTCTATCCACGTCAATATTCAACCATTAAAGTATCTCTCGATACAACCCATGGATAACAACAAGTTATAACCTCTGTTAGAGAAATTGAATTGATATCTAAGTAAAACCAGTCATGTATGAAATAAGTATCTATATTTTGGGAAATAAAATAAGAAGTATTTGTAAGGATAATAAAAGCATGAACTAATTTTTAATCTAGATCTTGTTATTTTATCTAGATCATTTTATCTTGTTATCTTCCAATATTCTCTAAGTAATTTTGCAAGAGAAGCATCCACAAGAACAGAGGAACTACCACAAGAAGATCTTAAGAAGGATTCTTTGGAGGATTCTAGAAGTGCTATACCAATTTATGATAAGAGTATTTGGAACTCTTATATCTTGATATGATCTTATGAACTCCTCATGAAATAGTGTGATACTCCAATGTTAGTGTTATATAGAAGTAGTTTGGTAACAAGCCTATACACCTTGTTAACAGATCACTTTTGTATACTCAAACAATGGAGTGTAATACACAAACAAACAAAAGATTGGATTACATGGTACATCTCAGCCTATTGTATATGATTAGCAATTTGGAGGCAAGTCTGGCCCACTTGTTAACAAATTCTTCTCATATGCATATGGTAACTTGATGTCATAAAATGAACCTACATTCTTTTATAAACCTCTAAGTAAAATCTTTTCTTGGAACAACTGGTTGTTTTCACCACAAGGGCGAGATAGTTGAAGTTGGAAACCAAGAGAGGAACCTACCTGCAATGGACAAAGGTGATAACAAAAGACTAGTGACAACCAGTGACAAGAACATCAAGCAACAGAAGTCAACAAGGAGAAACACTAGTTTAGCAAGGAAGCCTAGCATAAGAAATTCTCCAGTAAAATGTTCAGTGATATCAGAGAAACTATAACCCAATGCCTTGTCAAGACTCATCATAAATGAGGAACAAATAAAAATCACTTTAATGGAAACAATTGGCAAGAGAGAAAATAACAACAAGCCCTTGCATCCATATGTCTGGTGATAAGTTGAGGTAAGGGAAAACAAATTAATTCCCTTGTTTTCCAGATCTTTCTCATCCATAAAAAAATGGAAAACAATAAGAATTCAACCATACACCCACATGTAAATGATTACATGTTCTAAAACAAATATGGGATAATATCCATATTGGAACCTGTGTGGAAAACAAGAAAATAAGATCCCAAAATCATACATGTTTTCCACTTGATCAAGTAATAAAAAAAAAGCAACCTTTCTTACACACACCTAAGTAAAATGTCAACCAAACTTGCTAAGAGATTCAATCAGGAGAATAACAAAGTTACATAAAAGAAAAACAAGTTCCTTCACTCGTTAAAATCATTTAATGTAACATGAAATAAAGTTCCCTAATAGATGATTTTCACTACAGTGTATACAAACAGTACCTAGTAGTGATATCAAATTACTTTTTATAAGGAAGTGTATACAAAATGATCCCTATAACGCATCACTTGGGAACCATACATGTGTTGTGTGAATATAATATTCATGCCTAAAATAAATTTTTAGACATTTGATAAATTAAATAGAGTGAGAACAATAAAATCACTTAATCTAGCACCCTAAGTATAAAATTCAAATCTCGCTCAAAATTGAAAAATAAAAATATGGTGAGCTTGGAAATTCAATAAGGATTCCAAACTGATTTTTATTATTTTTTATATTTACAGAAATGCCCTGAAAACAATGTTTCTTTTAAACAGAAGGACCAATATGCAAATTCCTGAAATTATAGGGGGTTATTGCAAATCTCCATTTTCTTTTCTTTCTTCAACCTCTGGCCAGAAAGGCCAGAGGCGTGCGACCGCCTCTGACGCTGCTGCCACCTCCCCACGGCCGCCTTTTTGCGTGGATAAGAAGAAGGGGAGTCGTCTGCATCGTGCCCTCTCCCTCACCCTCGCACTCGCTGCCTTTATCTCCCTCTGAACCCGAAGAAAACCCTAACCCTAGCCCGTACGGCCTCCGCTCGTCGCCGTCGTCTACGTCCACGGCAAGCCTCCCCGAGACCACCATTGGATGCGCCTGGAGCTCCTCTTCCTCCTCCAGAAGCCTCGTTTGCTGGGATGGCTGGAAGCCCGCGAATTTCGTCGTTCCCCTTCTCTATGCCGCCGGTCTCCGTGGAAGCACACCTTCGATTCCGACGACCCCGTCCTTCACCGAGCGTCGACACAAGCTCAGGGTGAGCTCCCGCTTCTCACCGTGCCTTCAATTCAAAGTTTGGTGACGAATTCGTTTCGGTCATCGTGCACCGTCTCCCGCCGCCGCGTTTGAGCTCGCCGCCGGTCACCTAATGACCCTTTGGTCATTTCACCACCACCAAAAGGTTCCCCGCAAACCACTCAACCACATGGAACCAATCACCCGGGCCAATTCCTTGTAGATCAGGGGAATTGTTGTCAGAGTGGAGGATTCTTCCCGCGGTGACGTCACCCTGACGTCAGCAAGACGTCAGGAGAGATTTTTCTTTTTCTTTTCTTTTGTTTTTAATTAGAAATAAAACCTGACAGGTGGGTCCCACCTATCAATTTAAATAAAGGGAAAAATAAATAAAATTGATAAATTCAATAACTAATAAAATAATTATCAGAAAAATATGAAAAATATATCAAAATGTTTAGAAAAATAAACTCTATATGTTTATAAATTTTTTTAACATGTTTGAAAAAGTTTAAAATTTAATATTTTCTTGAATTAAATTAAAACATTTAAAATTGAGAAAAATATGAAATAGTTCATAAAATTAGAAAAATATAAGTTATATACCAAAATGCTCCAAATGACAAGTACAACTCATCTATGATGTTTTCATAGTCATTTGACCATGTTTTCACGTGTGCAATGTTTTGCTTAATCATTTAATTCATTTAAATTAATAAAATAATAACTTATTCAATTATTTTCAGAAAACATAAAATGTTATAGCAAATTAAAGAGAAAAACATTTCCCATTCAAATATGTCAAAAATAAAATATTTTGTTTAATTTATAAACTTGTTTCTAAAGGTATAATGGAATTCAATAATATTCCATTATAACCAAAAGTAACTACCACATCATTATCCTCCTTACTAATAACCCTTAAATGTTTTCACACATATTAAAACTATCTTCACCAATCATTAGCAAGTTAGGTGATGATAGATTAATTGTAATCGTTCATCGTTTCCAATTAAACTCCTTGTCACTAGCTCTACACTTTTGGAACATAAAATCAAACATGTGTGTTACATTTACAATAACTGTTTTCCATGTGCTATTGTCTTGTTACTTCACCAAGTAATCAACACTTCTACTTAAACATGATAACATTTGTTTGCTAAGTAAAAGTGAAACACATATAAGTCTAAAACAAGTAATAACCACATCACCCCAAGTAATGAAATATTTCACCTAAAAACTTGTGTGAGTAGATTATCGTATCAAACGTGGCTTACACTTGTAAGTTGGGGTAATTTCCAGGATATTTCGCGATGCATCTCATTACTATGCATGTATCATCCTTTCCAATGTTTTTTGTAGTCCTTATCGGGACTTCTTTGCTATCTTTCAGATGCCGGGATTTTCTACGAGACCCTCGACTCCGAAGACCTGGTTTATTATGGTTATTTCGATCTCAGGCAAGTTCATCACTTGCTCATATCCTTTGCAATACTTCATAACGAACTATTTGCAAAAACCCTATCGTATGACCACATGTTCTCAAAAGAATGCATGATCCTATTTTTTATAATAATCTGACTAATTGAATGACTACCCGAGTGGTAGTGTTCTGTTTGGTGGGCGGATGGAACCATGGTAAGATGAATAGGTCAAAGGAAGGTTCCATCTGCATGGGAAAGTATTATCTAGGATTAATCACAACTGCCGTCAGGATTCTTGCGCCGTAAATTCGTGTTAACCAAGGGTCTTCTATGGGGGGAGTAAGTCAGTCGTGATCTTTTCTCGTTCGCATGTCAACGGGCTGCCAGAGACGTACGCTATAGGTTCTGCGGGACTACATGCACATGGGTGGGAGCCCTTACGTCCCACGGACTCTGGGGTCTATGAGTGTCTGCCAGGGGCGCGTAGATCTCCATCGTGAGGGGTGGAATCAGGCGTTCAACCTGCTGGCAGAAATGGGTGGGCATGCGTTGTGCCGAGAAGCGCGGTTTGGCTTGGACCAACAACCGGGCCCCACACCTGAGTGGGAGTGGACAGGAATGTACACCTGGTTGTGCAACATGGTCTTGGTCGTCCATGGGTAAAGTAACGCACCTATGCAGAGTGTAAAATGATGTGACATGTTACCCCTTGTTCCGGGAAGGAGTTGCGAACGCCGCAGGAAAGGTAACTCCATGAAGTTCTAGTCATGTGAAGATCTGGCGGGCATAGTCTTCAGAATTAAAAGCAACCTCTTGAAGAAAGATTTACAAAAACCTTGCATTAGCTTATGACTCTTTTAAGTCTAAAGCTGTAGTTAGTGCATCAAACTATCCCCTATATATCATGAACTTGTTGAGTAACTCTCGTTACTCATTTGTTCCCGTTTGACCCCCGGCTTAGAGTTGAAGCCTGATGGAAGTCGTCATCGTGAAGCATCGTCATCGACAGCGCTGATGGAGGAGAAGCTATCAAGGTGTAGGTGGAGTCCATTCTTGGAGTTAGTTTTTATAAGCCATAGATTAGGGCTGGCATCAGCCGCAGTGGATTTAGTTCTGAGCTAGAGTTCTTCTCCAGCTTACATCTTCGCTCTTTCTGATGTTCATTTGTATGAGATCTTCTTGATTCATCAAAGAGATTCTCAAGATTTTGTAATAAATTTTGTATCCTATAGCTTTGCTTGGACCCGCTGTGTTTCTGTTGTAAAACTCTGAGAGATGTAATATTCACGGATAAGTCCTTCTGTGAGTATTATGTCACCGACTTGCGCACTACACATGTAGTGGTATGCTGGGTCACCACAGATGGTATCAGAGCGACGCGACCTTAGGTTTATAACCTTTTAGGAGATCTGTAGGTTGGTAAAGAATATAGGAATCCATCTTATCTAAACCACATTTCCTACAACTATGATGATCATTCACTTGAGAATGATACGGTCATACTTGTATAGAATGTTTTTACTCAACTTGAGTAAATCTACTTATCTATTTTCTTTATACCTAGGTATGAATAATTGGAAGTCTAGCATGTATCAGTTTTAGGGAAAAGGAGAGTTCTGACATAGTCAGAGATGCTTAAGTCAAAGAGATGATTACCCCATTCTATGAATGTATAGGATGGAGTAGAACATGGGATTTAGTTACTACAGGAGTCATCAAGAAGGGATGTTTGAGAATTATGAAGAGTCATTAGGCCATGGTAACTATGGGGTATATATCATATCCTCAGTTATCAAGTCTAGAGGTGAATCATTATAGTATAGTATCGAATTAGGAGAATGCAGGAGTATTGACGGAAGCTACAGTACTACTCCTACGATGTGATCAACACCATGAAGGATCAACAGATACCATGAGAAGCTTATCATAATCAAGATGAAGTAATTCAATTACATAATACTTAGTTCGATATGGAACCAAGTTAGACAACAACTACTGTAGGATCAATTTGTCTTGGTTTATTCCATTGCAGTAAGGCATGCTATTGGAGTAATTACCTAGGCAAAGAGTGGTTGTATAGAATAGGACTATAAGGTACTATATACCTACTTGTAGTGAATAGCATTTAAGATCCTTGGTACTTGAGATTTTTTACTCTAAGTACTTCTAATTCACAGGCTTTTAATGCATGAGTGATAACTGCATTTGGGATTTATTGGATCTTATTTGGATTTTTGATTGACTAGATCTGTACATGAAAACTGAACTTGATGTGCAAATGCATGTGCAAACACTGAGTTCTTTCTTGATGTTACTGGTCTAGAGGGTATAGGATTAGTTTGAGAGCGGTCTGAAATATCAGCAGATTGATACAACCACCAAAGCTCTGGAAGTCCTTGAACACAAGAAGGCATAAATCAATGAAGCCACAGATGGGAATGGACCACATTCCACATCTTGTTTGGATCTGGTGAGATACTTCATCAACACATGGAAATATACCACAAGTGATGTCAAGAAAATCACATGAGTAGTTATATACTAGAAGGAAATATGTAGAAGATTAGTAAGTCAACTCATAGAGTCACCTATAGAAGTCAAAACCCATAGATATAGAAGGACCATAGGAAGTAACCAGTGGAATAGGTTATAGCCATCTATAGGAAAGAGTTAAAACTCGAGGAAACTCGAGGATATTTTCACTAAGAATTGAGTCTAAGTCAATCTACACTATGTTGTACAAGTTTCTTTGAGCAGTATTCCTCTTGAGACCATTAGATTCAACCAAATGGAGATATAACCATAGACGGTATCCAGTCTACCGGGAGAATCTTATTGGTTATTCATCACCAGGTGGATGTACCAAATGTTCTTCAGAAAGTTCTGAGAGATAGGAAACCATACCTATTCATTGAAGGACGAAACCTAGTATCCACTAGGTGGTGGAAATACCACGTGTTCTTCGTAAGACCATTAGGAAGGTATAGTAACACCACAGAGTTGTCATAATAACAGGCATAGTATTTGATCAACATCCAAGACAGTGGAAGGTGAACAATCAAGACAAGAGGCTACACATGCCAAGGTCAAGCACAAGAAAACAGATATGAATATTCAACGGTCTACAGAAGTTCTCTCTACCTAGCTTTACGTGAGAGAGGTGGAACTTCGGGACGAAGTTCTTGTTAAGGGGAGATATTGTAACATCCCAGTGTTTGGGAAGTTATAAGGATCTAAATTTAATATGTGCATTTGCAAAGCATGCATCTAAAAGTACAGGAAATTTTGGCGCGAAAGTTTAAACAAACCAAAGTTAACAATGTTTCACTTGACATGATGAAATAGGTCTAGTTCATCTGGTCAAGAGTACATTTGGAATGACCTTTATAACAAGTATCTTAAGAAACCAAATCATTTGATTATACAAACCATAAATTGGTTGTGACCAACACAAACTCTCAACAACCCTAACCACAAGTCTTTAAGTTACTTGGAATAATTCACTAGGTATCTAGAACTCAAAGAGGGGTGAGTATCCAAATCACATAATTGATGATCATACTTTCATAAATTAGTGTTACCCAATTTAACCATCTCATCAACAGAGATGTTATCACCTATAAAACAACAACTCTCTAAGTTATCAACCATTCACACCACACTTTTATAAATTATCCCCTAACTATTAAGTGCACCTTCACAATCAAATAACAAAGGTTCAATAGAACATAAGTGATACAAACAAGTCATAACTTAAAACCCACAAGTGGGAAATGATATAATAATTTTATTAACATATTTATCGAATATGTACATATCTCATCAACCATAAAAGAATTATCTAAAAGAAAAGATAAATCTTCTTAACCTACTTATAAACCTTAATCATTACATCTGATCTTTTCAACCTCTATTTCTGTATTATATTTACAAAAGAAGGATATAAAGTAAAATCATGACACCAGAGAAAACACCTAACAATTATGACATAAGTCATTAAACCCAATAACTTTCACATGCTCATTGTTCTATCATCTCAAACAAGTGAGCATATGAAAGCTCAACACATCAATGAACCATTTGATCAACCTATTATCTTAAGCTCCCATTTCACAAACACTCCACATTTCTATCCACATCAATATTCAACCATTAAAGTATCTCTCAATACAACCCATGGATAACAACAAGTTATAATCTCTGTTAGAGAAATTGAATTGATATCTAAGTAAAACCAATCATGTATGAAATAAGTATTTATCTTTTGGGAAATAAAATAAGAAGTATATGTAAGGATAATAAAAGCATGAACTAATTTTTAATCTAGATCTTCTTATTTTATCTAGATCATTTTATCTTGTTATCTTCCAATCTTCGCTAAGTCATTTTGCAAGAGAAGCATCCACAAGAACAGAGGAACTACCACAAGAAGATCTTAAGAAGGATTCTTTGGAGGATTCTAGAAGTGTTATACCAATTTATGATAAGAGTATTTGGATCTCTTATATCCTTATATGATCTTATGAACTCCTCATGAAATAGTGTGATACTCCAATGTTAGTGTTATATAGAAGTAGTTTGGTAACATGCTTGTACACCTTGTTAACAGATCACTTTTGTATACTCAAACAATGGAGTGTCATACACAAACAAACAAAAGATTGGATTACATGGTACATCTCAGCCTATTGTATATGATTAGCAATTTGGAGGCAAGTCTGGCCCACTTGTTAACAAATTCTTCTTATATGCATATGGTAACTTGATGTCATAAAATGAACATACATTCTTTTATAAACCTCTAATTAAAATCTTTGCTTGGAACAACTGGTTGTTTTCACCACAAGGGCGAGATAGTTGAAGTTGGAAACCAAGAGAGAAACCTACCTGCAATGAACAAAGGTGATAACAGAAGACTAGTGACAACCAGTGACAAGAAGATCAAGCAACAGAAGTCAACAAGGAGAAACACTAGTTTAGCAAGGAAGCCTAGCATAAGAAATTCTCCAGTAATATGTTCAGTGATATCAGAGAAACTATGACCCAATGCCTTGTCAAGACTCGTCATAGATGAGGAACAAATAAAAATCACTTTAATGGAAACAATTGGGAAGAGAGAAAATAACAACAAGCCCTTGCATCCATATGTCTGGTGATAAGTTGAGATAAGGGAAAACAAATTAATTCCCTTGTTTTCCAGATCTTTGTCATCCATAAAAAAAATGGAAAACAATAAGAATTCAACTATACACCCACATGTAAATGATTACATGTTCTAAAACAAATATGGGATAATATCCATATTGGAACCTGTGTGGAAAACAACAAAATAAGATCCCAAAATCATACATGTTTTCCACTTGATCAAGTACTAAAAAAAAAGCAACCTTTCTTACACACACCTAAGTAAAATGTCAACCAAACTTGCTAAGAGATTCAATCAGGAGAATAACAAAGTTACATAAAAGAAAAACAAGTTCTTTCACTCATTAAAATCATTTGGTGTAACATGAAATAAAATTCCCTAATAGATGATTTTCATTACAGTGTATAAAAATAGTACCTACTAGTGATATCAAATTACTTTTTATAAGGAAGTGTATGCAAAATGATCCCTTATAACACATCACCTGGGAACCATACATGTGTTGTGTGAATATAATATTCATGCCTAAAATAAATTTTTGGACATTTAATAAATTAAATAGAGTGAGAACAATAAATTCACTTAATCTAGCACCCTAAGTATAAAATTCAAATCTCGCTCAAAATTGAAAAATAAAAATATGGTGAGCTTGGAAATTCAATAAGGATTCAAAAACTGATTTTTATTATTTTTTTATATTTACAAAAAGGCCCTGAAAACAATGTTTCTTTTAAACAGAAGGACCAATATGCAAATTCCTTAAATTATAGGGGGTTATTGCAAATCTCCATTTTCTTTTCTTTCTTCAACCTCCCCACGGCGTGCGACCGCCTCCGACGCCGCTGCCACCTCCCCACGGCCGCCTTTCTGCGTGGATAAGAAGAAGGGGATTCGTCTACATCGTGCCCTCTCCCTCACCCTCGCACTTGCTGCCTATCTCTCCCTCCGAACCTGAAGAAAACCCTAACCGTAGCCTGTACGGCCTCCGCTCGTCGCCGTCGTCTCCGTCCACGGCAAGCCTCCCCGAGACCACCATGGGATGCGCCTAGACCTCCGCTTCCTCCTCCAAAAGCCTCGTTTGCTGGGATGGCCGGAAGCCCACGAATTTCGTCGTTCCCTTTCTCTCTGCCACCGGTCACCGTGGAAGCGCACCGTCGATTCCGACGACCCCGTCCTTCACCGAGCGTCTACACAAGCTCAGGGTGAGCTCCCGCTTCTCACCGTGCCTTCAATTCAAAGTTTGGTGACGAATTCGTTTCGGTCATCATGGACCATCTGCCGCCGCCGCGTTTGAGCTCGTCGCCGGTCACCCAATGACCCTTTGGTCATTTCACCACCACCAAAAGGTTCCCCGCAAACCACTCAACCACATGGAACCAATCACCCGGGCCAATTCCTTGTAGATCAGGGGAATTGTTGTCACATTGGAGGATTCTTCCCGCGGTGACGTCAGGAGAGATTTTTCTTTTTCTTTTCTTTTATTTTTAATTAGAAATAAAACCTAACAGGTGGGTCCCACCTGTCAATTTAAATAAAGGCATAAAATAAATAAAATTGATAAATTCAATAACTAATAAAATAATTATTAGAAAAATATATCAAAATGTTTAGAAAAATAAACTCTATTTGTTTATCAAATTTTTAAACATGTTTGAAAAAGTTTAAACTTTAATATTTTCTTTAATTAAATTAAAACATTTAAAATTGAGAAAAATATGAAATAATTCATAAAATCAGAAAAATACAAGTTATATACCAAAATTTCCCAAATGACAAGTACAACTCATCTATGATGTTTTCATAGTCATTTGACCATTTTTTCACGTGTGCAATGTTTTGCTTAATCATTTAATTCATTTAAAATTAATAAAATAATAACTTATTCAATTATTTTTAGAAAAAATAAAATGTTATATCAAATTAAAGAGAAAAACATTTCCCATTCAAATATGTCAAACATAAAATATTTTGTTTAACTTATAAACTTGTTTCTGAAGGTAATGGAATTCTATAATATTCCATTATAACCAAAAATAACTACCACATCATTATCCTCCTTACTAATAACCCTTAAATGTTTTCACACATATTAAAACTATCATCACCAATCATTAGCAAGTTAGGTGATGATAGATTAATTGTAATCGTTCATCGTTTCCAATTAAACTCCTTATCACTAGCTCTACACTTTTGGAACATAAAATCAAATATGTGTGTTACCTTTACAATAACTGTTTTCCATGTGCTATTGTCTTGTTACTTCACCAAGTAATCAACACTTCTACTTAAACATGATAACATTTGTTTGCTAAGTAAAAGTGAAACACATATAAGTCTAAAACAAGTAATAACCACATCACCCCAAGTAATGAAACATTTCACCTAAAAACCTCTGTGAGTAGATTATCGTATCAAACGTGGCTTACACTTGTAAGCTGGGGTAATTTCCATGGTATTTCGCAATGAATCTCATTACTATGCATGTATCCTCCTTGCCAATGTTTTCTATAGTCCTTATCGGGACTACTTTGCTATCTTTCAGATGCCGGGATTTTCTACGAGACCCTCGAACTCCGAAGACCTGGTTTATTATGGTTATTTCGATCTCAGGCAAGTTCATCACGTGCTCATATCCTTTGCAATACTTCATAACGAACTATTTGCAAAAACCCTATCGTATTACCACCTGTTCTCAAAAGAATGCATGATCCTATTTTTTAATAATATGACTAATTGGATGACTACTCGAGTGGTAGTGTTCTGTTTGGTGGGCGGATGGAACCATGGTAAGATGAATAGGTCAAAGGAAGGTTCCATCTGCATGGGAAAGTATTACCTAGGATTAATCACAACCGCCGTCAGGATTCTAGCGCCGTAAATTCGCGTTAACCATGGGTCTTCTATGGGGGGAGTAAGTCAGCTGTGATCTTTTCTCGTTCGCATGTCAACTGGCTACCAGAGACATACGCTGTAGGTTCTGCGGGACTACATGCACATGGGTGGGATCCCTTACGTCCCACGGACTCTAGGGTCTATGAGTGTTTGCCAAGGGCGTGTAGATCTCCATCGTGAGGGGTGGAATCAGGCGTTCAACCTGCTGGCAGAAATGGGTGGGCATGCGTTGTGCGGAGAAGCACGGTTTGGCTTGGACCAACAACCGGGCCCCACACCTGAGTGGGAGTGGACAAAAATGTACACCTGGTTGTGCAACATGGTCTTGGTCGTCCATGGGTAAAGTAACGCACCTATGCAGAGTGTAAAATGATGTGACATGTTACCCCTTGTTCCGGGAAGGAGTTGCGAACGCCGCAGGAAAGGTAACTCCATGAAGTTCTAGTCATGTGAAGATCTGGCGGGCATAGTCTTCAGAATTAAAAGCAACCTCTTGAAGAAAGATTTACAAAAACCTTGCATTAGCTTATGACTCTTTTAAGTCTAAAGCTGTAGTTAGTGCATCAAACTATCCCCTATATATCATGAACTTGCTGAGTAACGCTCGTTACTAATTCGTTCCCGTTTGACCCCCTGCTTAGAGTTGAAGCCTGATGGAAGTGGTCATCATGAAGCATCGTCATCGACAGCGCTGATGGAGGAGAAGCTATCAAGGTGTAGGTGGAGTCCATTCTTGGAGTTAGTTGTTATAAGCCATAGATTAGGGCTGGCATCAGCCGTAGTGGATTTAGTTCTGAGCTAGAGTTCTTCTCCAGCTTAGATCTTCGCTCTTTCTGATGTTCATTTGTATGAGATCTTCTTGATTCATCAAAGAGGTTCTCAAGATTTTGTAATGAAGTTTGTATCCTATAGCTTTGCTTGGACCCGCTGTGTTTCTGTTGTATCACTCTGAGAGATGTAATATTCACGGATAAGTTCTTCTATGAGTATTATGTCACCGACTTGCGCACTACACATGCAGTGGTGTGCTGGGTCACCACATACCATATGCGAAGTTAACTTTGAAGGCACATATCCAAGCTTGGAGTCAATCTTCGGATCAACGAGCTCCGCATAAAAATCATCCCGTTTGGTTTCCCACCCATCTTGTCGATCGATTTCATCAACTATTTGTTCTTCATTCTCAATTCTCACATACTCTCCCTTCCAATTATCGTACCACAACATTGATACTTATTGCTCTAGACCCCAACTAACAATCTTCTCCACAAATTTCCGAAGTGCATTCTCTTCCATGTGCACTAGTTTTTGCAGATCAATATCTGCAAACTCGACCTCCCATTTCACAATTGTATCTCTCTCAATGTTCTGCATGCTACCATCTATTAGCTTGGCCGTTTATGGAAACAAATTGACTGTAAATTCGAAGATCCGCGCAACGCCGGCATCACCACCCCTGTTTGTCAATGGCGGGCAGTGTGAGCTAGCGGAATTGGACGAGGCCCTAATTGAACTCAAATTAGGTTGGAGAGATGCGCATTGCCAATTTGAAGTGTTCTCAACAGGCTCCATATCGTTCGACGACCAGCACACACAATCTATGCTCGCCGAGAATAGAGGCGACACGCTCAGATCTAAATCGGCTCGAAGGGGAACATGAACTGGACAAGGGGTGCGAATGAACTCGCCAAGAACTCCGCTGCCGTCGAGAACGTCAGATCCGCCGCCACAGAAAGCTAAAGCTTCGCCGCCGCCGGAGAAGAAGAAGCAGGTAACACGGTCCGACATGCGGTTCACTCGATTCAGTTGCAAAATTAAGGGCCCACCTGTTGGAAACAATAAATGCGAGCACGTTTTTTTTTTCCAGGAGGCCTTAACATAACCTCACACTCGTTTAAGACGGAGATGACTGTTTTATCGCCCAGGTCGGCTAGTGGTTACTTTTGTGCAAAGTAATATAGCACGAGAGCTATTTTGAGGAAAGATGCCGCGCATGAGCTATTGCCGGAGAGAAATATCGCACGGGGGCTATTGGCCCGTTAAAATGAAGGTCTGATCAGATTTGGTGGTGAGAGTTCTACTAACAGAGCAAGCTCATTTTGAGAAGACAAGGTTCTCCCTGGAAAACTGAGCTAAATAAAACTCTCAACAGGCCACCACCTTATTTTCAAACGGAAGGAAAAAAAGAAAAATGAGTCACATCTTTTAGAGCAGAATTTTCTGATAAAAATCAAATACATATTTTCTCTCTTATTCTCCTGGAAGCACAAAATGTGAGCTCCACTTTCATCAATCTTATTCTGGTCAGGATGCGAAGCCATTTGTGCGGGTCATTAATACCCCATTACACAGCTTCAAACTTGTAAGTGCTACTCTAAGCTGTAAGAGCATGTCTAACAGACCCCCTATATGGCCCAAACCCGTATAATAACCGCTGATATACGGGTTTGGGCTCTACCCGGCCATCTAGCACGCCCCGTAAATGGACCACCCCGGACGATTTTTTACAAGTTTGGGTAGGGGGCGGCCCGTCGACCCCTACATGTGCGGGTCGGGAGGAGATATAGAGGTCCAACCCCTCACCTTTTCCCCCACTGCGCGCGAAGCTCCCAACCGCTGCCGCCGCCGCCGGAAATCCGCCTCCTCGCCCTCCCCGGCAACCGCGGCGCCAGATCTCGCCGCCATGGACTCCTCGCAAGCCTCTCCAACCGCCGACGGCGCGCCACCAATGACTGAGGCACCGCACCCCCGCCGCCCCGTAGATCCGGTCGCCTCCGAGGCACCGCACCCCCGCCGGGCCCCCAGCGGACCTCGGCGCCCCTCGACTCGCCGCGCCGTTTGCATCTCCGCCGCCTCCCCACGGTGAGTACTCGCCGGGCCGTTCCGCGGGGGCCTGATCTTCCGCATCAAGGACCTCGAGGACCGAGCGAAGCTGCTAGATCAGAGGAAGGGTTCCGCGAAGGGCCGCATATGCATCCCGCGGAACCGCTCTGGTATGACCTGTAGATATTTTTGTCAAGCCTGGTTTCCTCAAGTTTGTCCGAAAGTCGGCCATTCTTGTTTTTCACCTGTTCCTGCTTGCTTTCTGAACTATTTTGGAGAAAGATACCTGGAACTGTCAAAGTACAACCCCCTAATGGTATTGCATTGGATGTTGGAGTTATGGAGAACATGAACATACAATCCTCAAGTATGGGAACCCATACTTGAGAATTGTTCTGTTCATGTTCTCCCTAACTGCAACATCTAATGCAATACCATTAGGGGCTTGTAGTCTGATGGTTCCTGGTATCTTTCCTCCAAAAATAGTTCAGAAACCACTCTGGTATGACCTGTAGCAAGCAGGAACTGATGAAAAACAAAAGAGAATGAGGCAGTGAAGATTTTAGCTATGCATGAAAATGTCCAAAACCCTGTTTTGTGAGGGGCCAAAAGCTCATGCGAGCTAGCAGACCCTCTACCCCCGCCCCGTAAAACAGAATATTCTGTTTTACGGGGCGGGGGTAGGGGGTCTGCTAGCTCGCACGAGTTTTTGGCCGGCGAAATGCGTATACAGGTCCCTCTACACGCGTTTTAGGGGGCGAAAATATAAGGGGTCTGTTAGACATGCTCTAACAAGGATATGCCGCAACAGCTAGGTGGCCACATACTTGTCAAACTCGTGTGGGCCTATATCCTTCTTCCCATCCTCTAGCAAGTCGTGCTTCCAGCTATCGGCTCCGTCGATGCTGTCCTGGTACTCCCGGCCCTCCGCCGCGGCGCGCCGGCGCTTCTCCACCCGGTGGATGACGGCATCGACGGCGACGTCGAAGGCGTCTTTGAACGTGATGCCCTTGGCCTTCGGGTCCCTGTACATGACGGTGGGTATGAGCCGGATGACCTCCTCCCGCATCTGAGCCACCTTGGCCGGCGGTATCTTGGTGAGCACCTCCTCGATGCTGGCGTTCCCGCTGACCACGTCGCCATGGTGGATGAACACCGAGTAGCTCCGGTAGTCCCTGGGCAGGTGCCAGATGTACTGGAGGTAGGCGGATACGGGGTGGAAGAAGACCGGTATGCAGCCGGCGAGGATGCTGTCGAAGGTGGACTTGCGGGTGTAGCCATCCCCGCGCGGCTGCATGCAGAACTCGGCGCTCTCCAGCAGCTGCATGCTCCGTCCCGGCGTGTATCTTGCAGTACCGCCGAAAGTGGCGCAGCGGTTGGACCTGCCGCACTGCTCAAAGATCTGGGACCGCACGGTCCTCTTGTTGCCGGAGCGGCCCCCGCCGGTGAAGCCCCAGAGCCACTTGCGCTCCACCCGCCGCATGCGGTCCTGCCAGCTGGAGACGTCGGCGTCGGAGGAGGCGTGGAAGTGCGACGGGAATGGCACGGCGAAGTCCATGCCATGCCACGGGCTGGCCTCGCTGGCGAGCACCGTGACGTTGCGGATCGCAGGGAAGGTCATCAGAGAGTTGCCCCCCTGGCCGGTGAAACCGGGCCCGCGGAGGAATTCCCAGCTACCACGCGAGACGACCAGGAAGTGGTCGCGCCCGCCCATGACGCGCCACTCGGGCCGCTCAAGAAGCCACTCCACAAGCTCACGCGGCAGGGCGTCCATGGCGTAGACGTCGGGATGCTCCAGGCCCTCGAACCTCACCACGTCCAACCCGGCGTAGAACGGGATGAACACCGCGGCGGCGGCGGCCGGGTCGGACGTCAGGCACTCGTGCCGCTTCATCCGGGCGTGGAAGATGAGGGCCAGCATATACTGGTCGGTGTCGTAGGCTCCCCTCTCAGGGAGTTCGCCGCTGCCTCCCGTGATGGGCTGGCCGAATCCATCGTTGGCCACGTGCTGGCACAGGTCGGTGGAGCCGGTGAGGCTGCGGCAGTCGCGGACGAGGTCGGCGTTGAACCGTGGCGGCAGGTCGTACATGTACACGTACCGACCGGCGCACTTGTCCCAGAGCCCGAACTGGAACATCTTGAACTTGGAGAAGAAGGCTGGCGGCTTGAGCTGGAGGACTCCGGCGGACTCTGCTGCGTTGCCGAGGCCGAGCTGCAAGCTGGTGGAGTTGCGGAGGAAAAATATCACGGACCAGAACATGGTGGAGAGCAATGCCACGTAGAGCATCCAAGACGGTCGGACGACGGCCGGTCTCCTGGCATATGAGTGCTTGTCGTCGGCGGCGGCCGCGCGATCTCGCTCCATGCTCTGAGAGATGGGCTTCATCGGTGGTGCTGGTGCAGCTCCGTGCAGCACCGATCTCTGGAAATAGATTTGGTAGAGCTAGCTTGCACTGCTCCAACCAGTGCAACTATGTACGGCTTGTGCCACACTGTGCGAGCGCGAGCTCCAAGTTGCTAAGCTATCTGGTATTAATGATCAAGTTGACTTCATTAATGGTACTGCAAATAGTCTTGGGTGCGTCTCAGTCAAGATCATTGCAGCTAGATTTTTTTTCGACGGGCTTGCAGCAAGCTTTGGATCCCGCGCGCACGGGATTACTAATTGTTCAGCATCCCACGCCGTGCACGCGCCACGACCATACTCGCTCTGAATAAATCTACATCTAACTTTACACTAGTCAATTTTTTTTTTAATCCGATCAACTTTACAGGAAATTATAGGAGATAGTAGAAACATCAAATTGGTGTAAAGACAAATCTATTGATTACTAATTTGATGTCATAAATGATAGTCCCTCCGCATCGAAATGTATGATGTTTCTACATTTTAAAACTTCATGTCAAGACAAATATATTGATTACTAATTTGATTTTATAAATGGTACTCCCTCCGTATCGAAATGTAGGATGTTTCAGCGTTTTCTAGACAACACGTATTTAGACATGTCTAGATATGTTTTGTCTAGAAAATAATAAAACATCTTATATTTTGATACAAGGAGTAGTAATTTTTATAATAAAGTTAGTCAAAATTTAACTGCGTAAAAAGGTGACCAAGTGACTGTTAATCAAGGATTTTGCTGGAAGAGGCTCTAGCGAAGAAATTACAGGAAGGTTTAGGGTTTGTAAGCAGCTCCAAAGAGTCAAAAAGGAAGAAGTGACACTTAAGACTTATATATGACTTACCACTTGGAAGGACTAGCTATTCAACCGAAAGGAGGTGGAAGCTCTACTAGGTCGAATCAGGCTCTCCTTGGATAAGCCAGATAATGGACCAGCCAGGCGTGGCAAGCTCTTCCAACAAGAACATGGTTTGCATCCATATCAACCATAGTGCGAGAGATAATATTTAGCCAAGTGTATATGCTTCGCCTTTCTCTTCCTTTAAGTTTAAGGGGTAGTTGTCAACTAACAGATCCGCTGGTCTGCTATATTCACCCTAAGCCACAAGCACAAATCTTTGGCGCGGAATATAATCCTATAGTACCCCCAAAGACTCAAATATAGTCAATCAAGAAGGTGGTAAGACACTTTCTAATGGTGAACCTCTGACTATTTCTTCCAATTCTGAAACAGGGATTGCCTGTTGACTTTACCCTTCCTTTACACAAAGAGCCCCCAGTTTCATCAAAAGACCTCTGCGTGTTGTCATTCAACTCCACACAAGTTTGTCTTTGGGCTACTTGCGTCTCGGAAGAGGTAAGGTGCTATAGCCAGTGAAGGAAAAGGAATAAAAGTGAAAATAGAAATATCACTAAACAAAAAGGCGCTAGAACGGTCGCGACCAATCTCACGTACATACCATCAAAAAGATGTTTTACACGGGTTCGACAACATCCCATTCACTAAATGGATCTAGCTTAGAACGAGATTGTCATACGGTTGAAGCTCCACAATTTTCTTGACTGGGTGATTTAGGCCATTTGAGGAAGCGGGCCATTGTTTGCTCTTGTGAATCAATTGCATGTGCTCGTATCATAGATATCTCCATTTCCTTGAAGTACTCATCAACCGTTCTCATTCCTTACTTAAGCTCTTGTAGCTTTTTGAAGAGGTATCTCTTGTAGTGGGGAGGAACGAATCTTGCAAGCATGAATTCTCGCATTTGATTCAAGTGTTGATTGGAGGCATCCGGTTCTCAATCCTTGAAACTTGTAATTGATCCCACCACATGAGGGCGATCCATCAAATTCAAGAGAAGCCATCGCAACCATTTTCTCATCAACTTTGAGAGCCCATGAGAGGAATGCTTCCGGATCATTATCACCAAGGAATTTAGGGACATGGAATCAAATGGTGCTCATAATGTCATCTTCATTCTATCGAGGTTGATGATTGCTCTTATTAGGGTCTTCATCGTAGATAGGAGGTGGTAGATCATGTTGAGCTTGTTCTTGACGACCTTGACAAGCATGAGGAGGGTTGCACCGATTATCATTATGATTGGGTCTTTGATGGTGTAGTCGAGCTTCATGACTCTCATTATCTTCTTGACCAAGATGATGATGTTGAGGATGCTCTTGAAGGGTTTCACAGCAGAATTTCAAAAATTTATGACTAGCAAACACCAATACTTAGCCAAGATCTATTTATTAGTAAAGCGGTAACGGCCAAAGTGGGGTTCCGGTGACATACCCTTGTAGACCGTTACGCGGGGATTATACCCCCCCCCACATGCATTGCTGATGAAGACGACGAACCCAACGTCAAAGTCGTGAAGAACTTGACGAGTTGCCGGCAGCCTTCCGGAGCAACGACGAAGTGTAGCGCCCGAAGTGTTGCGTCTCGTAGGTATCACACACGTACGGTGTATGACAACGGTTCCTAGTCTCTGACCCAACAGAGGTTGCGGAAATAGATCTCCCGGATCAGAGTTTCCCTAGCACGACGGCGTGCAGAAGTACGGAGAAAATCTTTCGCGCGCAGCCCAAACTTTGGGGCCACAAGGTGCAGGAGAGAGAGAGAGAAGAATCAGGAGAGAGACGGCTCTTCCGATTTTATTAATTGGCTAAATTCCTAATTTTTTAATTGAATAAAAAAAGTGCACCTCTGCCCTTATTTATATAGGTGGAGGGGGAGTACAACTCCTCCCCCTCCCAATGCGGGACTAAAGGAGAGAGGGGGAAGAGGGGGTGCGGCCACACTTGGCAGCCGCATGGGCCCTTGGCCAGCCGCACCTCCCTCCTTTTTTATTTAATATTAAATTAATTAATATATTTGAATAAATAAGTATATTTAAATTAAATCATTCTTTTAATATCAAATATTTGAATATATTTAATTCATAATTAAATATATTTGCATATTATTTAATATTTAATTTAATATATAAAATTAATTAATGTGTAATTAAATATAAATTTAATTTTCGTGGCTACGGAATCCATTCCGGACCACCCCGAACTTCTTTGGCACCCCGAAACACTTTCAGTATCCCTCTAAATTTTCTCCAAAACAATTCTGGTGTCTCTTTTCTCTTCCGGAACCATTCCGGTAATTCTCTTTCTCTCTTCGGAACCATTCCGATCTTTCTCTACCCAACTCTGATGATTCCAAAAATGATCACTTACGTTGCCCCCCTTAAGTGTGTTACCCCATCGATTCGGTATTACTCCAGACATGAGCGGGACACCTCCCAATGATCAATAGTGGGACCTGGATATCCATAATGACACATGTGTATCCATCAAATTAATCGTCCTATTCCTTTTGTTACTTAGATACATTTTTTGTCCGAGACTTGATCGTTGACATCCTTATGTCATGTTCAATCTCGTTGCCGACAAGATTCTTAACTTGTTCTCATGATCCTTCATCCACGTGACCTAGTCACACGCTGCAGCCTATTGAATGAAGTCTCATCGACTGGGCCCGAGTATCTCTCCATTACGTGGATGAACGAATCCCGCTCTTGACAACACGCCTCAATATATCCCTTTGGAATACCCAAGTACATCTTTATAATCACCCCGCCATGGTGTGACGTTTGATGCCCTCAAATTAACCACGAAGATAGCAATTAAATGAAGTCTCACGGTCTGAGGATTAGGGTACTATGTTTCTAAGTACTGCCACTGTGAACTTCGTAATACGACCGCGTCGCAATACTTATGTATATGATGGGTATGTTTATCATCTCATTCACCCAATGAAATGACTCCACTGTCTACTGACATAAATGTCACATGATCGTGAAACCTGCGATCATAAAAAACCCGGTGGATTAGTTTAACATAGAGGCTAACTAGGAACTTTGGTTATTGAATAACCTCTGGTTGTTTACATATCACACATGTATCAATGTTTTCTATTAATATAGTTATAGAATGATATGAAACTATTAAAAACTTAATGAGTTATGACATAAATATATACCTATTTATTTTCCTCTAGGGCATAACTCCTTCAGTCTCCAGTTGCACTAGAGTATAGATAAACCAGCTTTTTACTAAATCATATCAGACATATCATATAAGTGTTTCTGTGCTTGCTCATGGAATAGGAAATGTCTTCGGTCTGCAGAACCCAGTACCGTAAGTTGTTTGCAAAACAATGGTGTCATTTGATTTTGACAGCATTCTGTTGTCACAATAACATCTAAAATAATATACGTTGGTAACTAAGTGAGACTTACGTTTCTTGGTGTTTCAAAATATTTTCAGATCATGCTTGTTTTATCAAGTACACCCAAAACACACTTAGTTGGAGAAACATCTTTCTTTACCAACATATTTATTTTCTTTGAGTATAGAAATACTCTCATATTACTGCAGATACTAATACACCTTTTATCCAACATCGTAGTGATGTTTCCAACACGCTTTCCCTTTTAAACCCATTCTTTTTCAATCTTTCAGGTGGATGTTCAAAACCATCTAACATAACACTTGTTAGATTTACCATCTTACATTGAATTGAAAATATATTCTCAGTCTTTCTCAAATACCGAAATATATATACACCTGAGTTTGATGCTTATTGAATCTCACCAACAACATCTATTATTCATAAGAATATGGGTCACATTTCTTCGAGTATATATAACATAGTTTTCAGATGTTGTTTACTATGGCTAGAGCATAGATATACACCATACCCTTTTACTATTTATAATGTAGTTCTTCTTTCCAATAAGACCGTCTTTCTTGGTTTACTACGGTTGGTTTTAGAAACAGACTTCCAATGAAGACCCTCTTGCTTAGTTTGTCTCATTCTGGCCCTTCAAAATTTAAATGTAAAACACCTTGACTCCAATGTTGATTAAATTTTATCAACTTAACATAATTATTTCTGATTATTCTAATGGTACTAACTATATGGAGCAGGCTCCCACTTAAATATGACATTCAGAATTACTTCCTCCATTCCTTTTTACTCTACATTCTGTGTCCATATTAAGTTCCAAAATAGTCTACATTTTGGTTGGGACCCACCAAACTAATTAAAGAGAGAGAAAACATAGCACTCATCCCCATGCTGTGAATTAATACAAGAGAGAGAAAAGTTACTCATGTTGGTTCCTTATTGGGTGCAAATTGCATGCCTAGCATTAATTAATCATAGGTAATCTGGATAATGCTTTGTATCATGTGTACAATTACTACAATGCATGCATATGTGTGTCAAACTAGCACTAATAAATGTTTGCTTATTTTGTCTGAATTTTTCCAGGACGTAGAGTAAAATGGAATGGAGGGAGTATGTAAGCCTTTCAGCTCCCACTCAAAAGGTCATATTACTTAGGTGAGTCACTTAGCTCCCGCTCAATTACATGTAAGTCCTTTCGATAATTTTAATTTTTAAAATTCCTTGATCGATCATCAAGTCAAATATCTCATTATACGATATATCAGCACCTTGCTAATACAAAATCCATCAGACTTTAAACATGTCTAGATTCTCATGTAGCTAATACTTTAATTTTGTCCAAGACAATCTTTATGACAAAATAGTTTTAAGTCTCTTTAAATTTTTTAATTCCTCTCATTTAACTCTTATAGAGAAGGGCAAGTAATCTCCATTACTTTATTGAGATTTAAATAACAATTATTTCGAAATCTTAAATATAATTTTAATTCACATGATTCATAACTCATATTCATATTTCGTATTTTAAATCATCAATTATTCTTTGTAGTTCGTAGTGCATCATGAAAATAATATGTGACATGACAGAAAATATTCTCAAAAACAACTTGAAAAGCTTTCTCATGAAATATGATTTACATCATTTATTTCATTTTTCAATTTGTGGATATTTCTTTTCCGGAATTTTTTCGTTGCGCTACTCTGACATTTATGGATACAAGGTCTCCACCTCATCCAAATTTTGATTCCAATAACAGTTCCGATGAAAAAAAAGTAGTCTCACTAAATGGCAATCATTAGCAATACATGTGCTATCATTGTCATTTGTTTATTGAAGACATATTCATGAGAAATTATGAATTCCCACAAAGAACTATTCTTTTATTGTTTCTCAATATCACATAATTCCATAAACCAACGATTATGGATTATAATCATGCTATCGTTTTTCACAAATTTTATATGATTCTTCTTACAACGTGAGTGTTAACTAATCTCAACAACATACTCCAAATATTATACATTTATAAGATTATTCTAAGACCACAATTTATCACGATAAAGTGTCATAACATAAATGTGCATCTCAATATGTGATTCGCACACAAATATTTTGTACTAAAATTAACTTGATTCATGTCATAGTGATCAAATCTCATAGACTCTAATTCCTCGTTAATATTATACCCACCTTCATTCCTAATTTTTTTTATTGATCTCATCAAATAATTTTAGTTTTAATGTTTCATACATTATAACACTTAAAATTATAACGAAGGTTTGAATAACAATGATTATCTTGTTGAATTTTATGATCATCACATAATACTTCAACAATTCTCTCTACACATTGTACATTCAATGCTCAGAGTATTTTAATCATATGTCGTTACAGATTTTGGTTTGTATCTATCAAAACATCAAGTCTAGTGATTTCACACAAACCGACATGATTAAAATATGTAGTTGTTTTGGAAACAATATCATTGTTACATTTCGTATAATTTAGCACATAGAGACATATAGACATTCATCGATTCATTCTCAATACCATAATAATAAAATATTTGCAAAATGAATTGTGACCATAATCAGAACTTATTCATGAAAATATATAACATGCATGTTCATCCATGAATAACTTATCTTGAAAAACAAAAGATATCCTTATTAAAAATCCCTCTTATATCTATTACAAAAATTATTCAGATCCACTAATTATAAATGTAAAACAACAGACGTATAACGTGACGGGCCATCCAATGTCTCTCCATCACATGTATCAACTCGCCTCATCCACCGACATCTCAGCAAGAGCTCCCGCTTTCAAAAAATAGATCAAGTATCAAATACTTGAAATTGCAGTAAGTGTTCGAAGAAACATTTATAGTAACAATAAGCATATCAAATATACCTTCTAAATCGATGAGTTTCCCCACCATGGGTTTCACCTTGACATCTACTAGCCGGGTCATAAAATCGTTGAACGACAGTCGATCAACTTGAGAAATATTGATATCCTTGATCTCTTTGTAACTTGGTAGGAGGGAACGCAACACCACTTTTATCGCAAAGGCATCATCCATCCAGTAATCCCATACTACAGTGTGGTATTCGTAAACATCAAACATGCTCATCAAGTGTGTCTCTAGACAAGCATTCTCTCTCATCATAATTGAAAGAAGTTCCTCCCATGGTGACGAATTCGCTTGACCTCATCTAAGAACTCATATTTCAATACTTCCAAAGTATCATATGGATCGAAGTTCTCAAAACGCGCTGCCAACTCAGGCTCCATGATATGATCTAGGAGGACTTTGACTTCTATTAAACCATTATGCTTGTCATTCTCCTCATAAGTTGCAGTGGGACTTTTCTTTCGTTCATATGTTCCTCTAATGTAAAGAGTATATTATAACTTTTGAGATTCCCCACCAGTATCTCGTACCAATGCTTGAAGTTTGTCCCATTAGGTTTAAGGGGGTGGGTTATGGAAAAGTTAGCTAAACTCGTACTCAACGGGAGGGTATCCCATGTATAGAAACATTTTGCAGAGAACTAGTAAGACTAAGTTTATAATTATAAACACTTTACAATTAGCATAAGTCCCACTAAGAACAACATTCCTAACATTGTTCTAGTGATTACGCCCCCCCTCCCCCCACATCTACCATGCCTCCTCCGATCATCACGGCCATTGGTATAACTTCAAAGGTAGACACAACATGTCAATCGTATCGTACATACGACTCGCGCTCGATCTTTCGGTCATCCGTGTTTCGAGACCATGTATGTACATGCTAGGATCGACAATCCAACCGTAATGTATCCGGTTGTGCATACATGTCTTACACCCGACGTATGCGAACACAGAAGAAAGCACCCGATCGTCACGATCCACTTTTATACTCCATACTTTCTTGTTGGTGCCACACTAAGGGAGAACACAATCTTGGTATTATATTTTAGGGATTATTTTATAGCTACCATCGTTATATCCAATATAATATGTAACATGCACATGACACACACAATAGAACATAAAATGCAAATAACAAGTGTGTGTGATATGATATGGTGCTTCATCCTTGCACTTGATCTCCATCGAGCACTCTGACGTGATCTCCATCCTCCACCGGTACGGATCTAAGTCCACGACGCAAATATGAAGCTGCAATTAGCGCAATAGTAATACTCCCTCCGTTTCTTTTTTACTCCGCGTAGTAGGTTTCTCCAAAGTAAAATTTGCTAAACTTTATAGAAAAAATATCAACGTTCATAATACCAAATTAGTATCATTTGATTCACCATGTAATATATTTTCATATTATATCGATTTGGTATTAGAACTATTGATATTTTGTTCTACAAATTTGGTAAAACTTTGCAATGTTTGACTTAAAACACTTATAATAGGTGGAGTAAAAAAGAAATGGAGGGTGTACAACCTTACCGTTATTACCATATCACATCACCAGCCCGCTGCAAAACAAAATTAGACGCCTCTACATCTTTTGCAAATTTTACGTGGCTGCTAGGGATTTCGTAGAAGAACCGTTTCTACCTACGAACTTTTGACCACAACACGATCATGTAGTTTTTTGTTACATATCCCTTGCGGGCCTCCCATTGTAAATGTCATGCCATCTATTGTAAAAGAAACTGACATCCTCATAGTTGCATATGTGATACAAGCCACATGTCAAGTGCAGTGCCGGTATCGCGCAAGAGTACGAGTAAAGTTGGCTTCGGGACGCTATCATCAAACAATACCGATGGCATGAACATGTACACGCAAGGAGGTAAGAACTATAAGATCGATGCCCACACAATCAACATGTGTTCTAACCGTACCAACAGAACTACGCATAGATCAACTCAGATACGACTGAAGGTTTTCGCAATTTATGACCAGCGAACACCAATACATATCCAGGATCTATCTATTAGTAAAGCGAAAACGGTCAAAGTGGGGTTCCGGTGACATACCCTTGTAGACCGTTATGCGGGGATTACACCCCGCACAAGAGTTGTTGATGAAGACGACGAAGTCGACCTCAAAGTCATGACGAACTTGACGAGTTGTCGGCAGCCTTCCGGAGCAACAACGAAGTGTAGCGCCCCAAGTGTTGCGCCTCGTAGGTATCGCACACGTACGGTGTATGACGACGGTTCTCAGTCTCTGACCCAGCAAAGGTTGCGGAAATAGATATCCTAGATCAGAGTTTCCCTAGCACGACGGCTTGATGGAGTAGAGGAAAAAAATCTCCCGCGCACAGTCCATACTTTGGGGTCACGGTGTGCAGGAGAGAGAGGGGAATCACGAGAGAGAGACGGCTCTTCCGATTTATTAATTGTCACCCCTGCCCTTAGGTGGAGGAGGAAGTCTAACTCCTCCCCACCCAATGTGGGACTAAAGGAGAGAGGGGGAGAGGGGGTGCGGCCGCCATGGTACCTTGGCCTGCCCATGTGGGCTGGCCGCAACTCCTTCCTTTTATTTATTTATTTATGTAATATTAAATTAATTAATATATTTAAATAAATATATTTATTTAAATTAAATACAAAAGTTTACTATTAAATAAAATAAAATTATATGTGAACATATTTAATTCATAATTAAATATATTTTCATATTATTTAAATTATATTTAATATATAAAATCAATTAATTCATAATTAATTCATTTATATATAATTAAATACCAAATTAATTCCCGTGGCTACGGAACCCATTCCGAACCACCCCGAACTTTTTTGGCACCCCGAAACACTTTCGGTATCCCTCTTAATTTTCTCCGAAACAATTCCGGTGTCTTTTTTCTCTTTCGGAACCATTTCGATAGTTCTCTTTCTCTCTTCGGGACCATTCTCATCTTTCTCTACCCAACTCTAATGATTCCAAAAATGATCCCTTATGTCGCCCCCCCTATGTGTGTTACCCTATCGGTTCGGGACTACTCCAGACATGACCGGGACACCTCCCTATTCGATGGTCAACAGCGGGACCTGGATATCCATAATGGCCCCTCCGCATCCATCGAATTAATCGTCGTTAAAGCTTAACATAGACTCTTGTTCCTTTCGTTACTCAGATACATGTCTTGTCTGAGACTTGATTGTTGTCATACTTATGTCATCTCAATCTAGTTACCGACAAGATTATTATCTCGTTCTCATGATCATTCATCCCGGTGACCTAGTCACACGGTGCAGGCTATTGGATGAAGTCTCACCGAGTGGGACCGAGTATCTCTCCATTACGTGGACGAACAAATCCCGATCTTGACAACACGCCTTGACATATAACTTTGGAATACCCAAGTACACCTTTATAATCACCCTGTCACGATGTGACGTTTGATGCACTCAAAGTAACCTTGAAGATAGAAATTAAATGAAGTATCACGGTGAGGATTAGGGTATTATGTTTCTAAGTACTGCCACTGTGAACTTCGTAATACGATCGTGTCGCAATACTTATGTATATGAAGGGTATGTCCTATCATCTCATTCACCCATGAAATGACTCCACTGTCTACTGACATAAATGTCACATGATCGTGAAACCTATGATCATCAATAACCCAGTGGACTAGTTTACCATAGAGGATAATTAGGAACTTTGGTTATCAAATTAATCTCTGTTTGTTTACATATCACACATGTATCAATACTTCCTATTAGTACAGTTATAGCATGATATGAAACTATTATAAACTTAATGAGTTATGACATAAATATATACCTATTTATTTTTTATCTAGGGCATAACTCCTTCCCTAGCCATCTTCGAGCTAGCACTTGTGAAATCACCTTCCCTAGCCATCTCAAAGAAGCAAGTGAGGTATCAAATGTGACTAGCACTTACCAACTCTTGCCTTTTTTGATAGTATTGGGTCTAGTGGCTTGCCGAAGGCGAAGGGTTTGTAATGAGAGCGTAATACTTGACAAAAGAGACCTCAAGGACAACCAACACACACACACTATATGAGGAGCTCAAATGGGTTAGGAAAGTGGCGAGGAAAACCAACCAAATCTAATGAAAAGTTTGTTGTTAAAAGTAGAAATGAACCACGATGAAAAGTTACGAAAGAACCAAATTCACAAGAGGAGGAATCAAAGGAGAACACACACACATAATGAATGTGGTTAGTATGACCAATGGACGAGTGGAGACAAAATTTTCCTAACGAAGACTATGCTCAATGTCACACCAACGCAAAGAGGACGCTATCTCGAATTGCAAATTTTGAAATGATAACTGGATTTGACCAATGGGCAACCTGTCACTTTATGGTTTGCTCGCGAAGCTAATCGTTCCTACAATAGATAGTACTTGGCATATCTGTTTCTTTCCTCTTCTTTTTCGATCTTTTCTCTTCTTTTCCAAAATGCCAAGCCTACTCGAAACAACGCTCTTGCAGGTGCCAAACACGCACTCTCGGCTCCACTAGTGAAATGCCAAGCAATATAAAAGAGATAGTCCAAATGGGAAAGGTACACAAAGAGAGGGGTTAGTTCATGCGGAAGCAAGTTATACCTAGTTGATTGATGATCACGGACTTGCGGCCGGTGGTTGTCGATGTTGTGTTGATCCGTTGATGTGGGGTTGTCGATGTAATCGAGGGCTTCATGAAAAAAATTGAATCACTCAAATCGGACCAACAACGATAAAGAAAACAACTTTCAAAATATGTCCAGAAATCAAATCCAGAAAAAACGTCGAGGAACCCAAATTTTGAAAATTTCTCCTTTAGATCTTGCAAATTCATATAAAATTGAAGAAAAGTTGCTAAATAGAAGGGTGGAAAATGTTCTTAAGCAAAAAAAAATCTACGAATCAAATCTATGAAAAACTCAACAAATCGACATATTGGTCAAAATCCCTTTTAAGGCTATTTTTGGTGAATTTTTAAAAATTAGGTATGGGAGAGAGAGAAATTGGTGAGAGAGGGCGTTGTGGGGGGTCAAATTTGTGGCAACAAGGCTGCTAATACCAGATGATGTGGTGTGTACCACAGGGAATGGCACGATCTCACGAATTGACCAAGAACACGAAGAACACGAGGGGAAGAACGAAGAACACGAGCAAGAACACGAGGGGGTTTCAAGGGTAGCAAGGGGTAACCGATAAATAACAAACCCTGCCGATCAAAGAACCCATCAAAAAAACCTGAGGGTATCCTATGGATCTCTCGGATCAAGTCGAACTTACTCTGATTAAAACCACTTCACCTTCACGGTAGGTCCGCCAATCCAATAGAATCTCAAGGGTTAGTTGAGAAAGATTGGGAAGTTGCTATAATTCCAAGGGAAAAGACTAGAAAACCCAAGGAAACTCTTGATACGGTCCAAATCACTCAGATGATTGGAGTAGCTCTGATACGGTTCTAGATACACAATAGAAGTAGTCTCTAAAGAGGAACATAAGGAGCAAAGCTCAAGTCTCAAATAATCTCTGGCCCATATCTGAAGGGAGGGGGTTCTATTTATAGTCTAGCGGGTAAAAGTGGGGTAGGTGAGCTTTACAAGGGGTTTTTTCCCTTCTCCACGTAGGGAGGCCGGCCTGGCCAGTCCTAGGCCGGGCTGGAGGCCGAAGCGGATGGCCTAGAGGCACGCAGGAAAGCCTTCCTAGGCTGGGCCGGTGGCCGAGCCGGCCGGCCTAAGGCGCAAGGCAGCTTTCCTAGGCCAGGCTGTCAGCCGAGGGAGCCGGCCTGGGTGCGTAGGGAGGCCGGCCTCCAGGACGGCCAGGTGCACGGGGGAGCCGGCCTGAGCCCGTCTTGGCCAGGTTTCCTGGGGAGCTTCTTCTCCCTTTTCTTCTTCTTCTTCTTGGACTTCCTCTTGGCCTTCTTCTTGAGCTTCTTGGGAGCCATTTTGGGACTCCAATGGGGATCATACCTGAGCACACATAGGGTCTTTACTTGAGGCAGCTCACCATTCACCAAGTCGTTAAACTCATAGAGAGATGGGAGCGAGGTCACCTTTTCTTGTGGGAGAGATAGCCTTTTCTCGTGTTCTCGTCATTGGTCCACTAGGTGTTGTAGGGGAACTTGGTGGAATAGATTGGGCTGTATCAAAAAATGTACGGAACCATTCCGTCCACTATTGGGTGACATTCTAGACTCCTCTTACATATCCTGAGGAACTCCGAACATATCTTCGGTGCTACTTCATTTATATCTTCTATCAAACACATGCCCTTTACGCTGTTGAAATCTTAAGTGTGTGACCCTATGGGTTCAAATACATGTGGACATATCCGGAACTCATTCTGCTACAATGATAATCATTTGTACCTTGATGCACGAAATTATCTCCACACGTATCATGAAGATCTTTATCGTGAGATCCATCTCTATTGCTATCTATCACTTATCGCACTTCTTCTCCATACTTTGCATTGCGCGAGGTGAAACAGTGGTGTTATCCTCGTTGCCTGGCATGTAATATTTTAGTCATCTCATATCAACGATGTTCCCGTGATCAACACCTTGATCACTTGTCTGTCCAGACGATGACAAGTATCGTAACACATGACTGGACCTAAACTGTATCTCTCTATCGTCGGGAGTAGCAATTCCCATAACTACGTCATATGGAACACTGACATGCTATCCAGTAAGAACGAAAGACCAACTTTATAGTTACCCAATAACGGAATAATGTTTGGAGATCCCCGTCATTTCTATATCCTACCCAGCTCTATATACATCTTATGGTCAAACGATTTTATAGTAACAATAATACTTAAACCGAGAAACTAACGCTAACAAATATTGATGATGTATTTCAATGGTATATCAATTGGGTCTATCCATTGTTGTTGTTCTCCAACAACTCTGATCTCATATATCATCTGCAACCTAACAACACTTTGTATTTGCCACATAGTCATAAAACCAAAACTATCAATAAAATATGAACTATTCTTAGAGACGAAACAAGGGATATCTAAATTGTGTCTATTATTCCATATATGTTAGGGTTTTCCTCTATAAAACCCACTATCCAGTATTAACAAAATTATAGCACAAAATAATAAACTTAATTATGAGCATTAACATATAGAACACTACAACTTATTATTGCCTTTAGGACGTATTTTCATCATAGTGCATAGTCATATTTAAAGTTGTGGCATGGATATATTTCTAGATCTGACAAATTTTTTCCACACGTCAAGTTCTCACATGACATCAATGTGCTCTTCTCTAAACTTGCAAAAAGTCAATTCTCCGGTGGTCCATTATGACATTGATGGCTACCTATATATTAGTATCTATCCTTCCTTATCAACATTTATAAATATAATCCTCACTTTTAAAGAAAAAAAGAAAAAAAAATGTTTGTTAAACAACAAGAGGTGTTAGGAATGATGTGGAGCAAATATTTAGTGTACTTCTATTTCATTGAGAGGCTGTTCTGCACAATATGAAGCATGGAGACATAGTGGAAGGTGACCTTTGTGATGAAAAAATCAGATGAATTGAGCCTGAGCATGGTTAAACGTTTATTGGTTCCTCCGTATGCATCATAAGATTCATGATGGGACCACCCACGATCGACTTCAAAATTTGGTCGAATATGCGCGGTCTCGCGTAGGAAATAGTAGTCATCTTCATCTTCTATTAGTTTATTTGATTGTAATGTTTAAGCATCAACCATTTATTTGATTGTGATGTTTAAGGGTCAACCGTTTTTGTCAGAACCCCTACAGTCCTAGCGGCCTTGTTTTCGTAGGCCGTGACAACATGATGCGGCCTCGCGTGTTCTTTGTGAATGTTGATTTTGGGGGTCTGCGGGCGGTTTAGATTTTGTACTTTCTTCGTTTCTCCGTCTCATATTAACTGTCTTAAAAATGTATGTAACACTAAAATATGTTTGGATTTTGTACTTTCTCCGTCTTATATTAAGTGTCTTAAAAATAGATGAAAACAAATGTATCTAAGACTAAAATATGTCTAGTTATATCTATTTTTGCTAAAATAGATGAAGATGAATATATCTAAAATGTGTCTAGCTACATCTATTTTTGCTAAAATATGTCTAGTTGCATCTATGTTTGCTACACTTATCCTAGAGAATATTTCCATTCATGTGTTCTTTTCTTTTGATAATTCCAGTATGATTTCCTCCTAATTCCTCTATTGCTCCAATTTGATTCATCTAGACTAGATGTTCATCGGTAATAGACAACATTTTTCCTTTGTGAGGTTATCCGAGATGGAAAATACGAGAGGGAGAGAGATACAGAGGGAGAGAGAGGCATCATCTTCGCTTCCCTTCGAGGAAGACGGAGTGGAGGTGGTGATCGTGATGGTGATGGCGATGATGGAGCTTCTCGTGAGCTCTGCGCAAACCCTAGATTGGAAGGGGATATGGTTGGGGTGTCTGGCGACACGGTGAACCTCGTACTGCGTCCCTGGCCCCCACCACCTTTATATACGAATGTCACAGGGGCCCACCAACCATTAGAGGTTGGGCGCCCCGAAGGGCGCTTTGACCAAAGGAGGGTCGTGCAGGCCGTTGGGCCTGCGGGAGATCAGTCTAACATTCTCCCCCTTGATCTCAACTTTTATTTTTAACTTTATACCTTTTAATTTGACTCATTTCATCACATATTGGTATATAGGGCATGTTTTATCGTCACAGCTCAATTGCCGATAGAATCAGACAGCTACAATATATTTTTCTGTTTTGAAACAAAAATTGTTGCTTTTCAGGCCTCTCTTGATCCAGGAATCATAGGCTTTACCTTAAACCCATGACAACTAAGTGTTCCTTGAACACATTGGGTGGTAAGCCTTTCGTTAGCGGATCCACAAGCATATTGTGGAATACTTTATTTATATTGGCTTTGTAGCATTACTTCACTTGTTGTTGTGAGCATAGAATACTGCGGGATGGTTGTCACAGTATTTTTTAGTGGTTTGCTAATGCAATCTACCACTTTCAAGTCGGGTATAAATTTCTTTAACCATATCGCCTGCCTCGTCGCCTCATAACATGCTATAAATTCTACATACATCGTGGATGATGCAACTATTGACTGTTTGGAACTTCTCCACGAAATAGGTCCACCTGCGAGAGTAAACACATATCATGACGTCGATTTTCTATCATCTTTTTCTCCCGAAAAATCTGCATCTGAATACCCTCTTATCTCCAGGGAATCAGATCTTCTGTATGTTAGCATGAGGTCCTTAGTGCCTTGCGCATAATGCATTGATTTCTTTACCATTTCCAGGGCTCTGTGCCTAGATTCTCTTGATATGTACCGAGTACCCCAGTGATAAAATCTAAGTCAGGGCGAGTGCACACTTGTGCATACTGCAAGCTTCCAACAGCCGTAGCATGTGGTACTGCTTTCATTCGGTCGACCCCGTATTGGTTCTTTGGACATTGGAATTTCCCAAAATTGTCGCCCTTGACTATAGGAGCAGGTGTGGCAGAACTCGCATGCATATTATATTTTTTAAGAACCTTATGAAAATATGCCTTTTGCGATAGTCCTAAGACTCCATTTCTTCTATCTCGGTGAATCTCTATACCCAAAACATATGATGCTTCCCCAAGATCCTTCATATCAAAGTTTGAGGATAAGAACTTCTTTATATCATCCACATACAAGATTAGGAAAATGTATTTCCCACTTTTGAACTTTGCATAAATGCAGTTATCCTCAATATTCTCTTTAAATCCAAAACTCTTTATAGTATCATTAAATTTCAGATATCATTGTCTAGAGGTTTGCGTTAATCCATAGATGGATTTTTTCAGGCGGCATCCCATATCTTCCTTGCCTTCCATGATAAAACCCTTGGGTTGTTTCATGTAAACATTTTCTTTTTGATCTCCATTAAAAAATGTCGTCTTTACATCCATTTGATGTATCTCTAAATCAAAATGTGCAACTAGTGCCATTATGATTCTGAAGGAATCCTTACATGAGACTAGAGAAAATGTCTCATTGTAATCTACCCCTTCTGTTTGTGTAAACCCTTTTGCCACAAGACGTGTTTTATACTTTTGTACATTCCCATTAGATTCATACTTTGTTTTGTAGACCCATTTACAACCTACTGTTTTGGCTCCTTTAGGAATATCCTCTAAGTCCCAAACATCGTTGGAACTCATCGATTTGATTTTGTCTTCCATTGCCTCCACCCATTTTGATGAGTGAGGGCTTCTCATGGCTTCTTCATATGTAGAGGGATCATTTTCCATATGAGTCATTTATGTGTTATAAACTTTGTAAACATTAGAAATGGCTGACTTTTTATGTCTTGTAGACCTTCTAAGGGCTTCATTCCTTAGCTCATTATGTGCCTCAACTTATGGCACATCCTCTACAAAAGTCTTCTCCACCTCTCTTTCATGCTCAACTTTGGGTCCAGTCGGCTCCTGACGGGCAGGTTCCGGATCTTCACCTCTAGTTGTCATGGTTGGAGTAACAAGAGGTGCTTGCACCGCAACCTCAGGGGTTGACGATGCAGGTACAACAGGTAGTGAGAAAAACGGCTCTTGAATCATCGGATTAGGTGCACACACACTCTTCTCCTCAAGATCAATTTTCCCATCTACCATGCTCCTCCTCATCATTTTGTCATCTAATAAGACTGCATGTCTTGTTTCTACAAACTTTGTGTATCTGTCTGGACAGTAGAAACGATAACATTTTGATCTACCAGGATAGCCAATGAAGTGGCAACTCACTGTTTGGGTATCTAACTTTGCAATGTTTGGATTAAAAACTTTGGCCTCAGCTGGGCTCCCCCACACCCTAAGGTGTTGTAGGTATGGAACTCTTCCTGTCCACAACTTGTATGGTGTTTTGGGAACCGATTTTCTAGGTACTCTATTGAGAATGTGAATGGTGGTTTTAGGTGCCTCCATCCATAATCCAAATGGCAAAGTGGAATAACTCATCATGTTGCGCACCATATCCATAAGAGTACAATTACGCCTTTCAGCTACTCCATTTTGCTGAGGCTCGTCCAACATTGAATACTGGGCTACTATGCCATTCTCCTGTAAGAACCTTGCAAAAGGTCCAGGGACTTGGCCATAAGGAGTGTGTCTACCGTAGTACTCCCCCCACACCCAGTCAGATCTCACTATCTTTATTCTTTTATCATGTTGATTTTCAACTTCAGCCTTGAATATCTTAAATTTATCCAACGCTTCAGATCTTTCTTTAATTGGATAGATGTATCCATATAGATAGTAATCATCTGTGAATGTTATGAACGAGTCATAACCATCCACACTTTTCATAGGAAATGGTCCACAAATATCAGTGTGAATGACTTCTAGTGTTGATTGATACGTTGAAAACGTATCTCCTTTTCTGAACACTTTTCTTATTGTTTTCCTATAAACTTGTAAGTTTTGGATACCACTAACACGGAGTAACGCTTTTTTCAGCAGAATTATCTTGGTGTCTCGTTTTTGTGTAGAAAAATCAACTTTCAGTAAAATGCCCAGAAAAGACCCCATTGGTCTTAAAACACCGGAAGACACCCGGAGCCAGAAGGGGGCCAGGAGAGGGGCCAGAGGGGGGCCACACCATCCCTTGGCGCCCCCTAGGCCGCGCCACCTAGTGGTGTGGGCCACCCAGGCACCCCCTCGGACTACCCTTTCGTCTACATATTGCCTTCAACCCTAAAACACGAGGGGTTTTGTCATATTCCACAGAAACACAACAGAGCGCCGCCGCCACCCCGAACCTCGATTCGGGGATCAGAAGTTCCTGTTCTGGCGCCCTGCGGGGACGGGGATTCGAAGGAGATCATCGCCATCGACACCTCCACTCCTTCTCCATCAACCATCCATGTTTCCTCCGTCCATGTTTGAGTAAAAACCAATGTAGGCTCGGAGGGATGGAAGGGATTGGATGAGATTGATCATGTAATAATGCTAGATTGTTAGGGCATAGTGCCTAGTATCCATTGTTAGTGTTTCTACCGTTGTTGCAACTTGTTATGCTTAATGCTTGTCACTAGGGCCCGAGTGCCATGATTTCAGATCTGAACATGTTATTGTTTCATGAGTATAATATTGTTTCTTGATCGTACCTGCAAGTTTTTTTACACACATTGTTGTCCGGAACCCGAGGCCCCATAGTGACAGAAATTGGGACAACCGGAGGGGATGGCTGTGATGTGAGGATCACATGTGTTCACGGAGTGTTAATGCTTTGCTCCGGTGCTTTATTAAAAGGAGAACCTTAATTACCAGTAGTTTCCCTAGAGGCCCTGCTGCCATGGGCTGGTAGGACAAAAGATGTTGTGCAAGTTTCTCATTGCGAGCACGTATGACTATATTGGATCACATGCCTATGGTTTGCCTACATTTTTTATGATTTATATTATTATCTGCAATGCCCGTGTTAGATTATCACATGACCTATGTTATCCATGCAACACCCGTCCATCCATTCCCTCTATGCCTACGGTACTTCTCATACTGCTGTTTTCCGCGATTGCTACTACTGTCACTATTTTACTACTGTTGTTATTTTATTTCTGCTGCTGCTATAAAACTGTTACCACTGATGAATTGTTGCGAGCAAGTCTACTTTCAGGTGCATCTGAATTGACAACTCAGTTGTTAAGGCATATAAATATTCTTTGGCTCCTCTTGTGTCGAATCAATAAATTTGGGTTTTACTTCCCTCGAAGACTGTTACGATCCCCTGTACTTGTGGGTCATCATTGATGTACTTCGGTTTGAACCCTTTTTACTTTTTTTACATAGTTTTCTCTAATGCAATCTATGCATTACTCTTTGTCTGAGAACTCTAGTGGAGGAAGAATATCATTTTTTATTAGTCTTTCTATTCCCCCCCTCGAAATGTGGCCCAAACGATAGTGCCATAATTTCGATGAGTCATGAGTTCTCTTTCTTTTCTTTTGTTCTTTATTTGACGCGGAAACATGCTCATTCACTTTGCACATAGAATACAATTTTCACGCAAGGATAATAAATAAAGCTCATTGTGGAGGAAAGCAACCCCCACATAAATATTATCACACCATATGGCACACTTGCCATGTCCACAATAACACTCATAATTGTCTTTGTCCAAACGTGATACACTAATAAAGTTCCTATGTAATGAAGGAACATATAAAACATCTCTAAGAAAAATCGTGAAACCATCAGCTAACTCCAAGGAGATGTTGCCAACGGCTTCAACACCTGCTTGAACTCCATTAATGCATCTTTCGATTCTTTGCATAGTCCGGGTCGAATTGAATCTCTGCAAAGAATTTGCAACATGAACAGTTCCACTTGAGTCAATCCACCAAGTAGATTTTGAAAACTGTGTATACATGAATTCATTTACAAAGGAAACAACATTGTTACCTCTCCTTTCCATTATGGACTTTAGCCAATCTTGGCAATCTTTCTTGTAATGTCCAATTTTCCGCAGTGGAGACATGTGTCTTTGTCCACTGGAAGAGATGGATGAGACTTTTGTTGATGCTGATGCTGATACTATGAGGGAGCTTTTTCATGTGCTTTTGAAGGAGAACCAGAGGTTCTTTGATTATAGTTCCTTTTCTTGTTATCCTTCACATAGTTCAAAGAACCACCCTGTGAGGGTTTAAGTTTGTCCTCCTCTTGCACGCACATGGCTATAGTCTTTTCAACGTCCCATTTTTCAGGGGCCATGTTGTAGTTTATCACAAAGTTTTCAAACTGATTTGGTAGTGAGGCCATGATCAGATGGATAAGGAGTGCAGGCTTGAGCTCCAGATCAGTGTCCACGGGCTTAAGCTTAGTTGCCCTCATACTTAGGATGTGCTCGTGTATGCCATGTGCACCTCTGGTGTACTTTTCTGTTACCAGCTGTTTAATCAACTGGGTGGCATATACCTTTGAAGAGCCAGTGAACTGACTCTTTATCTTTTCTAGGAACTCCCTTACGGAAGCACACTCTTCAATTGAGCCCACAATGGTGTTCTCAATTGTATTCTTTATAAATTTCACACATTTTTTGTTGGATGTTAGCCACTTTCTGTTTTCGACGGAATATGACAACTCCAAAGGAGCATAGTCCCTTTTCTTTTTCTGCTATGCAGCATCATCATCAGCTGCCTCTCTTTTTGGCTCTATGGGCTTGACTGGCTGTGGAACCTTCTTCCTCCATTCACTATACTTGTCACCTATGAGGGTTGGAACGTCCTTGATGCAGCTCATCAAATAGTACTCTCCTGAAAACCACAATGAAGTGATAATTAACAACAACTGTATGTAATAATCCAACGCTGGTCAAAATTAAAACATACAACTGGCTACGCAATTAAAACTATATCACGGTTGGGCCGAAAATAGCAATAAAACCATATATGAGACTATAACAATAAATCATAATCATGTTATTAACAACGTTGGTCATATAATAAAAAAAAAATCACAATTATTATTTTCACATGCTCTTTTAAAATTTTAATTCTCACCTTTAGCCTATTTTTCTTTAATAGAGCACTTTTATTAATTTTTGCAGCGAAAAACATGAATAAATATTGTAAATAACTATTTTTTTACTATTAATAAAGAGGGGGCTGTGGGGGTTTCCCCCACAGTAATGGTGTAAAAAAAACATGAATAAAAAATTCATGCACTTTGTACTTTATAGCAGTACTTCTTTTACTTTTGTATTCCTTAAACAAAAATTTCGTTGGAAAAATTTAAATAGAAAAAACTAGATCAATTTGCCCAAAATTTGGACAAAAATTATTAAAATATGCTTCTGTAATTAAAAAACATAAGACAGAAATGAAAAAAAAACTATGAAAAAACAAGGCTCAATGTGTTACATTGGCCCGGCCCACGGCCTACCTATCGATGTCGCGACCGGGCGACACTTACACTTTTGGCGCCCAACGCAGGAGGCCTAAATGGCCTGGCCCAGCCCGTGCGGCTCGCCGCTCTCTCTGCTGCCCTCGCGCGCTCGGTAACTGTCGCTAAGATCCAGCCCAACGGCCCATGAGCGCCCGCGGTGCTCGTTGCTTTCTGCCGCCCGAGACGCAGCGAAAAAATGGCCCACGGCCCGTCAATCGCCCGCTTGGCTGGCTCCTGGCCGTCGGATTTCATCCGACGGTCCCGCGCGCCTATCGCCACAACAAAACTGCGGCCGCGAGGGGAGAGGGGTAACCCTAGTCGTCATTTCCTTCTTTCCGCCTCTGTCTCACCTGCGGGCTCTCTCTTCTATGGTTAGGGTTTGGGTTGAGCCGCCAGCCGGCGGCGGTGCACCACCGCGCACGCTTCTCTCCCTATACCCTTTCTTCCCTTTTGCCCCCTCCTCAACTCCTCTCTGTGAGGGACGTAGCTGCGCTCGACGGCATTCAAAAAACGACGGCGAGCTCCTTATGGTGGCGCTTCTGCTAGACCCCTTGACGGTGTGCGCTAACTCCCGAGGGAGAGAGCGCCGCCGTCAAGCGGCATAGCGGTGTTGCAGCCTTTTTCCCGCCCGGCGGTTTTTCTTCCCAGACGCCTCGGCTTGCCGATGCGAGCCCGAAACGAGAGGAACGGTGCGGCCATTTCGGCGGCGCACAATGCCAGGTAGGATTCTTTCCCCCTCTCCCCTATATTCTCTGTCTAGGGTTAGGTTTTTTTACTTCTGGGTGGGGTTCTGTTCCTTCCTTTTCTTTCTTTTTAATTCTTTCACCGAGATGCATCACCTAGCAGCTTGGTCTGATACCATTGTTGCTCCTATTTGATCTAGCTAGAATAGATGTTCATCAGTAATAGACAACACTTTACCTCTGTGAGGTTATCCGAGATGGAAATACGAGAGGGAGAGAAATACAGAGGAAGAGACATTCGCTTCCCTTTGAGGAAGACGGAGTGGATGGTCATGGTGGTGGCGGCGGCGGTGGTGGAGCTTCCCGTGTGCTCTGCGCAAACCCTAGATCAGAAGGGTTTATGGTGGGTGTCTGGCGGCACGGAGGACATAGTAACTCACAAACCATTAGAGCATCTCCAGTCGCGCCCCCCAAAGGCCTCCCCCAAGGCCCTTCCCGTCCGGACGGGGCCCCGAGCGCGCCCACTCGCGCCCCCCAATGGGCCTTCCCGTCCGGACGACCCCTAGTTCCCGTCCGGCAAACCCAGCCCAACCCCTCCGCGTAGGGGTGCCCGTGGGGGCGCCGGACGAGAAGAAACTGGCGCGTGCCGTCCGCGGGGCCGCCCCGTCAGTGAGAGGGGCGCGCGGTCAAAGCGGTGCCCGGTCTTTGTCTTCTCCCGAGACGGCGCAGAAGCGCAGGGGGCCGCAGCGAGCCGTCGTATCGGCTAGTCGCGTCGCCCACGCGGCGGTCGCGCGTCTCCCCACGCGGGCGCCAGTGTTAAATGAGGTGGCGGCCTTTCGGCCTACCCTGCCGGGTATAAATGCCGCCCCCCGCCGCTCTCGCTGCGCACACTCCTCTCTCGCCGATCTATGTCTCTCCCCTCGCCGCTCTCTGCCTCTCCCCTCTCCGCTCCTTCTCGCCGCCATGGATCCCCTCGCCGCCAATGGCTTCCCCCGCCGTTCTCTCCTCAAGCACGAGGCGTGCGCCCTCTACGATGCCTGGTACCCGTGCCCGCCGGACGTGCGCGCCGGGCACGGGTTCACCATCGGGCTCTCCGGCGTGCCCAACCCCAATGCGCCGTCGGTGAGCGACGCGTCCTGTCGGCGGGAGGTGCGCACCCACTTCTACCATCACCTCACGCCGGCTCAGCGCGCCGACCCCCGCTAGGACCCGGCGAGCACGACGCAATACGAGAGCGAGTTCAAGCGCCCTCACGAGGAGCTCTGGAACCGCTGGGACGGCCCCGGCCCGGCGCCGCCCGCCAGCGAGCGGAACAAGTACGGGTGTGGCGCGTTCTGTGCGCGGGATGGCTTCACCCTCGACGCTGCCCTCGCCACATCGAAGCCAGCAACAACCCGCGCCTCCCCCTGGTCGGCGCCCACCTACTGGGCCCCAAGGCGAACGACGGCGACCCCGACCTCCTCCGTCTCTCGCTCGTCCTCCTCCTCCGCCGGCGGCTCGTCTAGGCGCTCGGGCCCACCGATGTGCGTCCCCAAGACGGAGCCGGGGACCTCCACGCCGCCGCAACTGCGCCCGCGCTCCGGCGGCATCCGCATTGGCGGGGGAAGCGCCTCTTCCCGCCGTCGCCCTGCGCCGCCTCTTCTCGTGCCCAAGACGGAGCCGGGGCTGCGTGTCCCCAAGGAGGAGCCGGGGCTGGAGCGCCCCCTCAGCCTCAGCCGGGCGCTCCAGGCGGCGTCGGCGGGCATCAAGTCATTGTCCGACGCGGAGGCGTCTGCGTGGTCCTTCAGCGACACGGCGGTGCTGCAAAGCGCGCCGCTGATCGTCCTCGACCCACTGGCGGAGGCCTACAACGAGACGGGGCCGAGCCACCGGGGCGGCGACGACGACAGCAGCTCCGACGGCGACTACGACGTGTTCACTCGTTGAACACGTCGTCTTTTAGTTTTTAGTTTAAATTTTAGTTTTTAGTTTAAATTCCATTCAAATGTTGTAATATATCTCGAATATTTAAATGAGATCGTCGTTTAAAAATTTTGAAACCTTTTTTTGGGCTCCAAGTGGGCAGCCGCGTCCCCCGCTGGGGCCGACCACGGGTTCGACCTAAGAAGGGTCCTGCAGGCAGCCTGCAGGAGATCAATCTAACACCCTCTTGTAATTTGCATATAATTTTCTTACTTTATTAGAAGATAAACACCAGGCCAGGCTATCTATTGCTTTTACTGGATCGCTAAGCAAGCCAACATTACTGATTAGTCGTAAACCGAGAGTCTTTTTACAGACAGGCATGGATGACATTTATTCTGCCACGGAGACTAAGCTTATTGAAACTACAGAGGTCTGATCGAAGCAAGCTACTAGTAGTACTTCTTGCTACTGGCACCGGCCATGTCGATGGCGGGCCTCTCGACGTCCTCCATGTCATCCTCCCGGACGAACACCGTCTGGTCGAGCACAGACCCACCCTCCGTGGGCATGGCGCAGCCGGGTGGACCGTGGGTGGCGACGGTGTCGGTGTCGGCGCCGGCGGGACCGAAGACGCCCGTCTCCTGGTCGGGCACCCACGACGCCTCCTCGCCAGCGCCGCCGACGTCGATGGTTTCGTCCGGGCGCACCGTGGCGACGTGCTCCTCGCCCTGGAGCACCTCGACGTTCTTGCAGTTCAGCGCCGCCTCCACCTGCTCCCCGGTGGTCATCCCGGCGCCGCCATCGTCCTCCTCGCGCTGCGCGCTGGCCGAGTAGCAGTGGTTCAGACTGGGCCCGTTCCTGTGTACAGTTTGCATCAACACTAGTGTGAGGCGAGAAAGATTGTTCTCATGGGCCAGCAAAATCAGCAAAGAAGGAAACGTTACTACCTGCAGGAGGCGAGCAGAAGCGGCCCGGTGCGTCCGCCGGCCAGCCGGCGTCCTGCGGCGGTCAGTGCCTGCGCGGCCATGGAGATTGAACGGAGCAGCAACAGCTTTCAATCGAGATCTTTCTCTTCCTGACTGAGCTCGACGCAGAAGATCGCAAACCAGAGAGTGTGTGAGAGACTGAGACCGAGACAGCAGAGGCGTTAAGTACGAGCAGGGGTGCGTGCGAGTGTGAGATCTTATCCACTCTGAGCTGAGATCGAGTCCTCCTCCTGCTGCTGTGTCCCGCCGCCTCGGTGAGCGGTGGCTTATCAGTATTTTATCGCTGGCCCCGATGCCGGTGCAGCCACCGTGACCAACTGGCAGTGAGACGGAATGGGGCGGCGACACGCGGAGCTCTCGCATTGAGGCGACGGGGTGGGGGTCGGTGATGGCCTTACGTGGAAGAAAAAGAATGGTGACACGCAGCCGCTGCTGCGTGCAACTGCGACCTTCCTTTTCAGCGATAAAGACAGGCGCGTCACAGAATCTATGGCTTCGCGCTTCTGTTATGTTCCAGATACTCGCTCCGTCCAAGATTATTGAGAAAATGACAGAGAACCACCACATTTGTGGTCAAGTTGTCAGGTAACCACCGTTTTCGGGGAAAATGACAAGGAGCACCGCGTTTCGGGGTAGATCGTGTGACGCGGAGCACCGTTTTTGTCTGATCGCTCGGTTTAGGCGTCATAACAACATTTCTGACTGCCATGGCCCACTGTCAGACCTACGTGGCAAGGGGAGACGACGGACCCGTTGACGGCGTTAGATTCTTGGCTAAGAAAATGACAGAAAACCACCACGTTTGTGATCAAGGTGTCAGATAGCCACCACTTTTGGGCAAAATGACACATAACACCTTATATTGGGCTAGTCCATGACGCGAAAGTTTGAACCATTTTCTGGCATACCGGACCCACTGTCGTGTCTACGTGGCAAGAAAAAAGGTGGAAGGTCAACACCGTCTCCATTAGTCAGCATCGAGGCAATCTACCTCTCTCATGCCCATTATGTCGAACACTTTGTGTGCACCGACGATCCTCTCTGCCATTGCTGTCTACAAACATCTCAGCCAATTCTCGCGGCCCAGCCGGCAAGGCGTACACGAGCGCCTGCACCACAGCTGCCTGCGCACAGATGAGTGAAAGGAGCAGCCTCGAGCGCCACCACGTCTTTTGCCCCCTGACATGGCGAGCCACCGGACGACATGGTAGCCATGGTGCGGGCGCAGGGGAGCTCCGGCCATGGGCGGGAGAGCTCTCACCAGTAGCGATACAATATATGTGTCCATGGTCGGGGCGCGGGCTTCCTCGGCAAAACAAACGCCACACGCCTGCTCTCCCATCCGAGGGCGCCGGCGCAGATGCTAGGCTGCCGAACTGGAGACAGGCTTGTTGGCCGGACGGAAGATGGCGCCGGGAGCGCGGTGGAGAGGGACGTGCCGGAGCAGCGAGTCGCTCGCGCAATGCCGCTCGAGGAGCCGTCAGTGGCCGGGTGTAGGAGCAAGGGCACTCCACGTGGTGGTGGTGTCCGAGTTGCGGGTGCGATCAGAGGACGGTGGAGGCGGATAAACTTGAGAGGGGGGAGGGGTGGCGGGGAGCTAGCTGTAGGAGCTCGAGGAGCAGATAGGGGGCTGCTCCACCCCGCGCCTACATGCATGCTCACCACGCTCGCGGTAGTGCTATATGTGTTGCTGCTTGCGGGGTCGTGCGTACTGCAATGCTGCTTGCGCGTGATATCCGCGCGTGCGTGCTCCGCTGCTGCTTGCATGTGTGTGCGTACTGCGACGGTTGAACTCAAAGTATCGGTGCTCCCCGTCAGACTAGCCCTAATGTGCGGTGCTCTGTGTCATTTTGCCCAAAAGTGGTGGTTTTCTGACACCTTGATCACTAATGTGGTGGTTTTCCGTCAATTTCTCTGCCAAAACCTCACGCCGTCAACGAGTCCGTCGTCTCCTCTTGCCACGTAGGTCTAACAGTGGGCCACGGCAGTCAGAAATGCTGTTATGGCGCCTAAACCGAGCGATCACACAAAAACGGTGCTCCGCGTCACACGTCTGCCCCGAAACGTGGTGCTCCTTGTCATTTTCCCCGAAAACGGTGGTTAGCTGACAACTCGACCACAAATGTGGTGGTTCCCTGTCATTTTCTCAAGATTATTAGTCCCTTAATAAAGACGCGACCAAGACGTAATTTTACTGGTGTCCTATTCACCAATTAACGTCACAGTTTTCCATTATCTAATTATTTGCGTAATTAATTTGGCCATGCAAACCAATCAAGGTGAGACTAGGTGGGATTTCACAATTATTATGGCATAGTTAATTAGGATAATAAATGATTACGGACCTTATTTGAAGATAATATTGGGACAATTATTTTTTCACTAGAGGACTTTTAAACCCGGACGGAGGGAGTACATTTTAGCTGCTGGCCATGTTATTCAAAAAATGCTACTCCCTATATTAAAATATAAAATGTTTTACGCTTTTTATAGAAAAAATATATCTATACATGTTTTACTATTTATTTACTTCTAATCTATTTTAGAGAAACGTAGGGGATTTTAGAATCCCGAAAAATCTTCAATAGTCCTTTACTACTTCGGTTTTAAAGTGGATAATCCCACAAATACCCCACCAACCACCTTATTTTTGCCTAAATTAAAACTCTATCCTATGCTAGTGTATTGTGGGTGGAGGAAGAGAATTTAAGTGGATTTGTTGGGATTTGGTGATCACTAAATCTCTTCCTAACCCCAATCTCCTAGAGAGTGAAAATACTCTAGTAGTAAACAAAGCCTTAGGCTGGTGCCAGTGCATCACGGGCTATAGCCCCGCCACGTTAGCTTTTTCTCTCACTCTCACTCTACTCTCACGCCATTCTCACGCCACGGTGCCAGTGCACGGGGTATAGTGCTAGCTCTCACCTCTCTCTCCTCCCTACCGCCCCCACTAGCACCGCTATCGCCTCCCTCTCGCCCCGCTCTCGCCTATCGTCTCTCCCTCTCGCCCCTCTCTCCCGGCCAATGCGGGCGATAGCCGCCACTACCGCCCCCTCTCGCCAGGCGACGGGGCCATCGCCCGCTGCTCCCCTCTTGCCCCCTACTCGCCCCTCTCTCGCCCGGCCGGGGGCGGTATCGCCCCCCTTCTAGCCCCCATTGGCACCAGCCTTAGTGTGTAGCTTTATGTGCATACTACACTGAAACATATCTAGACCGTGTGTTGTCTAACAAAAGTTAAAATATTTTACATTTCGATACGAAGGGAGTAAATACCCTTCAATCCCGCTTAAGGGCTTGTTTACTTCTAGTGTATTATAGGAACGTTAGAGGATTTTACCGAATCCCCAAAAATCCCCACTAGTCCGTTTAAAATTTCGGTTTTAGAGGAAATAATCCCCACAAATATCTCACTGACCATCTCACTTTTGTCTAGATTGAAAACTCTACCCTTACTTGTGTATTGTGGGGAGAGTATATGAGGAGATTTGGTGATCACCAAATCTCCTTCCAATCCCAAACTTCCCAACTCAGCAAATACAACAGAGGTAAACAAGGCCTAAATGTTCCTACAAATGAACTAAGCTAGTACAAATCTATAGTTACACTTTGCGTTACTTGTTTGGGATCAGAGGGAGCAAAGTAGATGCTTTTATTTTCGTTGTTCGACAGGGCACACGCCCTAAGCTAGATGTAAGTGCTGGCAGCTTGATCTGAATGCAGAGATAGGTTCTGATGCTCCAAATTGCAGATCTGTTTACGTGTACCAGTGACGAGCTGAGAGTTTCGGATCGGTGAGGAAAGTCATGGCAGACCGTAAGCTAGCTAGCCCCGACTAACTTTTTCTCACATAACCACAGGCCGACACGTGTGCGTGGTCGGTGCTGCTGACGAGTGAGATTGAAGCATCGAACGATTTTCAGCCTACACCTGAACCTCCTCCGTCGACAGCGCAAAACCCAGCAGAAACTTCCACCGAATCACGGATCAACACACCCATGATATCTGGCTCTTTTTTTACTGTCAAAACTCTACCGACTCTTTGACAAAAAAAAATACAAAATCATTGACCATACGGGATCGGCATCAGCAACAAGCATCACTGGCGGAAGAGAGGAGAGATGAGAAGCCTCGAGAGAAACCATGAGATGCAATGCCATCTGGATGCTATAAAGCCCGAAGAAGGGTCTCTAAGATCAGTCTTTTCTGCAAGGCATATATTCCATTGCAATAATCATTATTCATGCTAAGATCAACAAAATTCTAAAGCAAGCTCGGTTCTGTTTTGTTCTTCAGAAGAAAGAAAACAGGACAGAACCGAGACAAGACTACTGTCTTTTTATTCAGACAAAAATTGACCTCACCATTCTGGGCGCCAGCACAGATGCCTTCAGTGTAAGCTTCGGGTCGCGAGCTTTATGTGTCACATGAACATATGCCCAATTATTTTGACGGGGTAAAGATGGGCAACAGAATTTTTGTAATTCAAAAGTTCACAACAGAAGAAAAGTTGAAATAAGAGGAAAGCAAAACTTTTCTGGCCCAGGAAGCAAGTAGTTCAAACTTAAACACCACACAGCCTGAAATCACTTCACTGGAAGGCCTTCTCTGGGAAGATTCCGTCGATTTTGGAATGATGAGGGAAGTCATGCGGCATATCTTCAGCTTTCAGACCAGCACGTCTCAAGGTTTCGACAACCTCCTTGTGGACCACAGCATTTCCTTCCGGTGTCAGATGCAATCCATCACTAGGAGATGAAAACAGTTGTTTTATTAGTAAGCTTTTCAGAACAAATGCAGTAATGGATGTTTGTCAAGAAGCTTCTGTTCCCTGAATAAAGATAATTTTACTTTGAGACCGAAAACTTCATTCTATAAAAGTTGCTAACAGAGAAAATTAAAATTATGCACAGGCGTTACACATGCATGCTTAGTCAGTTACTAGGAAGGTACAAGTTCAGATAATTCAAGTGTCGAATATCTTAAAATCCACCTTGACTGATACCATGTAGAGAAAACGTAAACAAAATTTCCATTCAGAAAAGGTAAATAATTCTGAGAAAGCATTACCTTAAGTAAAGTTTCTGCCACCCATCCGCGGCTTGCATCTTTGACCAAATATCAACGTAGTGTACATCCATCTCCTTGGCTAATTCTATGCACTGACCTGCATAGACACCAGCCATTTCATTTGTCCTTTCAGGGAGCCTCCTCTCATCTTTTCCACAGAGTGACCTTGATGAGAAAACACAAATAATCAACAACTAGCAAATTACATGTGATGTGTTTCAACAAAACTTGTGTAAAATGAAACATGTCAGTCACTGCATATAACATGAATGAAAAATAAAAAATGAATTATAATATTCCATAACTCCAGTGCTACAAAAAAAAGGAACTCTAGTATTTAGTAGCTCCAGAATCGACAATAAAGAGATATTAAGACTATGTTTGGCATTGCAATCCCGCTTATCCCACCCACTTTTTCATGTTTTAGTGTTTGTTTGACCCGCTTTTACCTACTTCTGTGGCTAATTTTCATCAGCACGTTATGAAAAAAAAAACATCACAGCACAACTCAAAAACCACAAACTGGGCCTTAGACCTGACAGAAAAGGTATTGGCTTTCTTCACTCTCGTCTATTTCATTCTAAGCCGGTCAGTCACTAAAATTTATAGAGCAAACATGAATAATTCAAGAGGAGAAGTTATGCCAACCGTGCATATCGTTCTCTTCCATCTTCATCAATAGGAGGTGGGGTGATGAGCAAAATCACCATGGACTTGGAACAATCCTGTATTGAGATGACATGTCAGGTTTCAAATAATTTGAAGGACTGTTACTTCATATAGGCCTAAAAAATACAGTGGAAAAATATAACACTGCAATTGTACATTTACCTCAGTATGCCTACTTTAACTAAGGCATAACTGATACTTCATATAGGCCCAAAAGATACCCTGAAGTTGATGCTGCTATAATATATCAATAATTCAACATCGACGTTTTCTATTCAACAAGTAGTTCGTCCCAGAAGCGCCGCATCGTTAGCACCAAAGAATATGGTTGTCGCAACTGGTGGTAAGCCAGCCTGCATAGGGATTATTCATTCATTTGCCGCAGGTGATTTTTCAAAGGGCCAGCGGTCAAACTTATTATTAGCTTGATAGAAAGGAGAGAGCGAGGAAAGTGTTTTTGGCTCCCAAGCTTCAGTGCTCCCACCATTTTCGAATTTGTTTTAAATAGCAGGATCATTGGAGCCTAGGAGCCAAAAATCTCCACTCCGAGAGAGTGCCCCAAATGAGTGTTGAACTGTTGATGATCCCATAATTTAACGGGAAAATTGGTTATTTACCCACAAGTTGAGCAACCTTGGATTATGTACCCAAAGTTGGATGTTGCTTGGTAAAATACCCGGTACGTGACTTGCTGCCAATAGTGGATCCACCAGGGACCTGGAAGCAATTGTAACCCATTGGATTGCACGATCCTCTCCCGTACGTGACTTGCTGCCAATAGTGGATCGGATCTCCAAGGCTGGTTCATACACCGCGCCGCCGGAGAAAATTCCCACGCCAACTGCTGTCCGCCGAAGCCGTGTTGACGCTGACTACCGTGCTGCCGACCGGCGCCGTCCGCTCGTGACCGGCATCGCTGCCGACCGGCGCCGTTCGCTCGTCCCCGGCGTCGCTGCCGACCGGCGCCGTCCGCACGTACGTATTCAATCTTAGGAGGTGAATATATTACATGCCAACCAATTTTTTTTAAGCATTCAGTTTATGACATCTTATGCGTATTTTTCTGCTTTTATAGTCAAGCTGCACGTAGTCCTTCTACACCTATGAGGATGGATACCCTTGTCCAACCATCCATAAGTCCTAGACCTGTTACAGGAAGGTGATATATTGCATCGCCGAATCATTTTTTTTCTTAGTCTATGCATTATTTGTGACATATATTCCTGTTTTATGAAGCCAATTTGCACTTTTTGGAGATGGAGGATCCCAGTTAACGTTCACTACACCTCCAACAAGGACACCGACAAGATCAAAGACAAAGACAGTCAAGAAGATTACTCCTAGAAAGAGAAGAATGGATTAAAATTCGTAGTTCCTTTAATTATTTTGCGTATTCGGTGAACACTACTACTTTCTGTATCTTCTTGTGATGTACGCTTCATCCAACAATGTTTTTATTTGTCGTAAAATTAATTAGTACGGAACCAGCTGCAGACTATTTGTTTGTTACTTGGTGGATCGAAGACGTACTTTGTCTACCCAGATATGCCACTTTTTTTTTTACCTGTGCCACTTTTTTTTTTGGTATCGTATAGTAGTATCAGCATGTATCCACTGGACCTAACCGCACCTGGAATGAACCAGTAGTGTCGAAAGTCTGTGAGCATGAATATATTAGTGACAGAGAAAAGAACCAGAGAAAAATACGTTGCCTGAACGAATAGTTCAGAACCACTACATGTGACTCGAACGACCCTATTTGCATATGCTTTGCCATCACGATGATCGCTATCTTTTTTTGGATGGAACGGTTAATGCTAGCCTAATGATTTTGTTTACCAGTATTGGTCTACAATATTTTCTTTTTTGCTTTCAAGTCCCTACCGGGTATTTTACCAAGCCACCTCCAACTTTGGGTACATAATCCAAGGTTGCTCAACTTGTGGGTAAATAACCAATTTTCCCTAATTTAACCCAAGCCTGATGCAATGCAGCCGGTGGACGTACCAGGGGAAAGATGCGGTGGATCCAGAACAGAGCCCACCTTGTGTTGTACCCACCGTAGCCTCTGACGACAACGTCGGCCTAGTACATACAGAGTAGAAAAATCACGAACAGGTGGCGTGCAGGCTACAACAAGTGGTGGGGGGAGTGGTTTGACTGACCTTGCGGGAGTAAGTGTCGGCGAGGGCCGCTCCCCAGCCGCCGGGGCGGAAGGACTGCTCCGTGATGGAGTCGCCGAAGAGCACCAGCCGCGGTCGCACCAGCGTTTCCTGGGATCCCGCTCCACCTACCAGAGCCAAAAGCGGGAGAAAGTGAGAAGTTACAGAGCCAATGGAATCGGCGGTAGTGAGCCGTGCGGGATGAAGACGGTGGGAGAAGAACCACCTGGAACGCCCGCGAGGCAGACAGGAGGGTTGCCGGCTGACGGGGCCGCCGTCGAGGGGCATGATCCGGGCGCCGTCGCCATCGTTTCGAAGAGCGGGGATGAATAGTGAGGGGAGGAATTTTACATTCACATACAAATCTTAATGCCAAAGTCAAAGTGAGTTTTGCAATTTCGAACTCGGGGCGCCATTATGGATGGTTGCTCGGACGGGCTCCTTGGGTTGTCGAGGTGGCGCGTAATGGGCCGTCGCTTCTCACTCGCGGTCTTAATAAGAATTTTTTTCAAGCAATATTTAAACTTAAAATAAGATAAATTTCATTCAAACTTGATCTAAACGGTACAAAATTCATTCAAAATTAACATAATTCATTAAAACTAAACCCTAAAAGGCGGCATGCCGTGCACGGGAAGTGTGAGCAAGTTCCTGCCGATGTATGTGCAGGTGACTAGTGGCATGTGACTGGTGGCAGCTGGCGTAGCAATAGTCGGGGACGCTGACGTCGGCGCAGCTGCTGGTGGCGGTGCCAATGACGCCTCAATGGTGAACTGCATCGCCTGCGCTAGCCACTCGGGTTCGGGCCACTCACCCTCATCGTCATCATCCTCCTCCATCGCTTGTGGAGGTTGAGGTGGTGGTGCCACCGACTGCTCTCTCTAGCAGTCGGTCGTCTCTTTCGGGAGGCGCTGGTACATCTCGCCGCTGTTATGCGCGGCGTCGAAGTAGGAAGAGAGGAAGTCATGTTCTAAGAAAAACTCTGAAGGCGGTGACATGGTCTCGGAGGTGGGGAAGAAGTTGTTGAGCCGCCCTAGTGCTCTACCCGCTCGTCCCAGTACGGCGTCGGGGGGAGGGGGCGTTCCGGGGATCACCCTGGATCTCCGGACAGCTATTCATGACATGCTCGATGTACTTGAGACTAACCTGGCCGGCGAGGCGAGGAGCCACCGGGACGTTGTTCATCGTATTCCTCGTTCAACCCTAGGGGAGGAGGTAGTCCGCCGAGACCGGCGTGTTGGCGCGGATGTGCTTGCGTGCCTCCACGATGGCGGTGACACTAGAGGGTTGTGGTGGACCAACCATCTGGCGGACACGAAGAAAAATCCTAGCGGGCGCGCCGGGTAACCCTTTAAGGTTAAGTTCGACTCAATAAGACCTCCACGGCCCAGTCTCAATGATCACCTCGCCTAATTCGAGTCGAAGGTCTCGAATTCGTCTAGGCCAGAACTGTTTTTGCCCGAGAAACAATTAATTGACCCTCATATTCGAGAGAGCCAAGCGACTGAGCAATACCCTTCTGCAAAAAAAAGCCAAACACAAGGCACACTTACTGCTTGATAATCGAGTACATCTCACACAGGGTACACACCCTTCAGATCAAGTATTCTACTGACTTAGTCGTGAGGTCAAGAAACGGGCTTTGAGTGCTTACTCGACTATTCTCAGTCGAACAAACACTCGGGGGCTACTGACGAGGGGATGACTCCAGGACCTGTCGAGTGAGCCTACCTGGTCTATGGCCCAGCACTGAAGCCTAGCACAAAGGACTATCCCGTGGCTCTAGAAGGCCCAGCAGCGGCCCACCCGCAAAACTTGCGGGGCAAGATGGAAAGCTTCCACCGACTAGAGCTAGGGTTTGTAACCCCCTCGGGTACGGCTTGAGACCCGACCATCTATTTAAAGGTTGGGAGAGCAACCCGAGGGGGACATCCAATATCAGTTTTTCACCACCAAAGCCATAGCTCGAGATCCAATCTCTCGGCTAGCGCACCCACCATTATAACCGATCCTCATAATACAAAGACAAACAAGCAGGAGTAAGGGTTTTTGCCTCTACGAAGGCCCCGAACCTGGATAAATTGTGCCCCCTGTTAGCCGATGTTGTCACCAGCGCTTACTTTGTTCTCCTACTCGAAACCCTATCGGATCATCCGAGGGATTTGTCGACATGCATAATCGACACCGAGCATCACAAGGCCGAGGAATCCGCTGCAGCGCGGATGCCACCAGATCTAGGCCCCCGTGGCCCAGATCTGGCCGGCCCGGAGCACACATGGTAGACCACGCCCACGCCACGGAGAGCTCCCGTCGTCGGGCGACACACAGCGCTACCACCACTAACTCCTCGCGCCCCCGAGTAACACTTGAGACGCCGCCAGCCGCCACAGATCCCCGCCTCACCGGCAACCAAGCAACTGAAAAAGTAAAGAAAATGGAACTAGAAGCCCCGCAGCCGCCATCGGTGATGACCCACAAGTATAGGGCATTGCAACAGTATTCGAGGGAAGTAAAACCCAAATTTCTTGATTCGACACAAGGGGATCCAAAGAATATTTATAAGCCTTAACAGATGAATTGTGAGTTCAGCTGCACCTGAAAATAGACTTGCTCGCAACAGTTTATCAGTAGTAATAGTTTTAGAGCGGTAGCAGTAGTGAAATAATAGCAGGAATAAAATAAAAACAACATCGGTAATTGTAGTAGAAATCAGGATTAAAACACTGTTGGCATAGATACAGATGAACGGGCGTTGCATGGATAATATAATTCATATAATAATCAAGACATGGGCAATTGTAGATCCATAATGATAAATCATCCAAGTACTAAGTAACCATAAGTATGTGTTCCGTATTTAGTAGTGCGTGCTCGCAATGAGAACTAGCACAACATCTTTGTCCTACCAGCCCGTTTCCAATGGGGCCTCAAGGGAAACTACTAGTAATTAAGGTGCTCATTTTAATAAAGCACCGGAGCAAAGCATTCACACTCCGTGAACACACGTGATCCTCAAATCATAGCCATCCCCCCCGGTTATCCCAATTGTTGTCACTTTAGGGCCCGGGTTCCGGACAACGATATGTGTATACAACTTGTAGGTAAGATAAAAAAACAATAATTATCCTCATGAATCAATAACATGTTCATATCTGAAATCATGGCACTCGTGCCCTAGTGTCAAGCATTAAGCATAACAAGTTGCAACAATGTCAAAAGCACTAATAATGGATACTAGGCACCATGCCCTAACAATCTTGGCATCTATTACATGAATAATCTCATCCAATTCCTACCACCCCCTTCATCCTACAGCAGGGATTACTCACACATGGATAGGGGAATCATGGATGGTTGATGGAGAGGCGTCGGTGATGATGATGGCGATGATATCCTCCTATTTACCGTCTCAGCAAGGTGCCAGCATGGAGTTTCTGATCTCCGAATTGGGCTTTTGTGGCGGCGGAGCTACGGGACTTTTCGTGGAAAAACTGTCTATCCCCCGGTGTTTTTAGGTCAAGAGGCTTAGGTAGTCGAATAGGGGGTACGAGGGGTTGGCTGAGGCGGCCACACCATGCCACGGCGCGACCTAGGGGGTGCCCGCGCCGCCACATGGTGTGGGACCCTCGTGGCCCGTCCCTGTCTCGTCTTCTGGCTCCGTGAATCTTCGGGTAAAATAGGGACTTTGCGATATTTTCCGGGCATTTTCCTAAAAGTTCAATTTCTGCACAAAAACAAGACACCAGGGCAATTCTGCTGAAAACAACGTTAGTCCGTGTTAGTTGTATTCAAAACTCATAAATTTAGAGGAAAAACAACAGCAAAAGTGTTCGGGAAAGTAGATACGTTTTGGACATATCAACTCCCCCAAGCTTAGCTTATTGCTTGTCCTAAAGCCATTCGGTTAACAACTGAGTGCGATAAAAGAACTTTTACAAACACATTTGCTTCATACGATGTATATTTTCTCACTATATGATCAAGCACTTAGGCAATTTATAATAAGAAGTATGCAAATAAAGCCACCTAATAGTTATGCAAACCATAAAGAGATACCAACACACTAATAATAAGCAACATAAAGTATATCCATTTGTAGGATTGCAATGTTCATAATAAGATATGATAAAGTGGTATCTCACTTGCCCTTATTTGTGGAGAAAAACATAAATGCCAGGGCACCTCCGAAGTTCAAGTGAAGACTAGAAGTAGAGATATCAAAGATAAAAAGCATCAAAGTTAGACAACAATTAACCGTGTTCTGGGACAAGCACATTACACTAAGAATGACATTTATGCTCTCGAGAAAGTGAGCAAAGGAAAGATGGTGACTCAACAATAAAGTAAAATATTGGCCATTCGCAGAGGGAAGAAGGGTTAACATGCGCTAGAGCTTTTTATTTTTTAAAACAGAAGTAAAATAATTTTTGAAGGTGGTTGTTTATGTCAGCGAATGGTAATAGAGTTCTTGTTATCTTCCATACTAAGAAAGTTGAGAGAGGTTCCAAATGCACTTTTATATATAGCTTGACACTCCTCCCAACCTTTTCTTATCACAAACCATGCCTAACCAAATCCTCGGGTGCCTGACAACTATCACATACCATGGAGGAGTGCCTATTTTACTTTCTTTACTTTTTGGATGTTATAGTGGACTAACCAGCTCTTTGCAAAATTAGTGACAAGAAGATGAAGCATGCAAGTCAGGGGGTACTTAATTTAGTATGGAAGATAACAAACCCAACTACTACTTCCTCATGAGATAAAACAGTGTCACAAAATGAGAAGTATTTTGAAGGTTTTAAAGGTATCAGATGAAAATTTACTTGGACTGGCTTAAAATACCATGCATAGGAATTTATAGTGGACTCTTTGGAATGACTTGGTTTTCAGGGATTTGGAAACACGAGCAACATTCCCGCTTAGTACAAGTGAAGGCTAGCAATATACTAGGAAACGACAATCAAGAGAGTAGTAACCGTCATAATCAGGCTTGCGACAGAACAAAATTAACGGTGGCATAAAAGTGATACAAGAACTCTGAGGAAAAATGAATCATCAAGGCTTAATTAACTTTTATTTTCAGTCATATGCATGCGTGAGCATTTGCCAAGTCAATTCAAATGAAATATTCAGAGGAGGATACCACAATGTCATACCCTTTTATGAATAGAACAATGCAAGCAAACATTTATACGACATGCTATCTACTATTAGTAAGTTGGAACCGATCATAAAAGAGCATGAATTACTAAGCATCCATTAAATAACATACACCTTACACGAACAAACTAAGCATGTCCACATGGATGAGTATATGTACAAAAATGAAAACAAATAGAGTTCATACCAGCCTCTCACCACAACTTGAATTGTCATAAATCGTCATTATTGCTTTTCACTTGTGTGGCTTGAATGATATGAAATGATAACCAAGCTCCAATCGAGTCACGGAAGACTATTGAACTCTGCGGCAAACTTTACAAAACCTAAGGAGAACAACAAACTTTTTTGGGTTTTCGAATTTAAAACAAGAACAGAAGAAAACAAAGAAAAATCTTTTTGGATTTTTGAATAACAAACTGAAACTAGAAAGTAAAGCAAACTAACAATAGAAACTAAAGAAACAAATAAAGAGAAACAATAGAAATATTTTTTTGTCTTTTTGCGTTTTGGAAAGCAGAAACTAAACAAGAACAACAATGGAAAAGAAAGAAACAAAAACATGGATATACAAAGTACCGACAAAATTATGATATGTAAATGAGTGTGATGTCGGTATACCTCCCCCAGGCTTAGTCTTTGGGCCTAAGTGGAGATCAATCCCAGCACGGGTAGAAGCTCCAGGCTGGTGGATCGTCCTTAGCATGATCGAAATCAGGCTCCCGTGAAGAATAAGAATAATAATAATAAGAAGAAGAAGAAGCAGAAGCAGAAGGCCCACAATCATAACCGGGGTGCTGGTACGGAAGCTCCGCAGTGTTGGAGGGCTGGACGGAATTATCTTCGGCCCCCTCTCCAGCGTCCTCTACATGCTGGCAGTGCTCCTCTATGTATGAATCAAATTCATTCTCCAAGAATGACCATCCTTCCCTGACATCAAGATTAAAAAAAAGAGGCGCGGGCAAATTGACTAATCGATGAGACTTAACTACTCTCCACCCTGATTTCTTGAAAAGGGTTATTTCATAAGATAAGTTGTTCAAGTCAGCCCAAGTAGAAACAAATTTTTGTTTTATCATGGAATTAATATCAAGCCTCTTTATGGGAAACTGAATGTCTAAACGGTGCGGTACCACACCATGCAAGGCTAATAATCGAGAGGCAATGAGGCCTCCACAAATTCCCCCTTTCTCGCGATTCGAAGCAAGACGGAAAGCTATTAAAGCACCAAAATTATAAGTCATATCTCGTCTCAAGGCAACTGATATGAAAGCTAAATCATAAGTAGATAATTTGTTTGCAGTCTTCCTAGCAAGAATACACTTGGCAATGGAATGGGAAAAATATCGAATAGATGGGAGTTGAATATTTCGAATTTTACCACTCTCGTCTGAGAAGCTCCTCCCTTGGCAGATTTCTTTACATGCCCATCAGTGGCTTCGACTGCCCTTTTATCTTCTCACGCGATCCCCACTGTGGCACCTTAATGGCTGCACAAAAATCATCAAAGGGCAAGTTGACAGTTTTATTATAAATTTTATAGTGAACCATGGGGTTAGGCAAGGACCAACTAAAACCAAAATCCTGCACCACAGACATAGTTAGTTTTGCATATTGGCTAGGTTAACCCACAACAAAATATTCCAACCCTGCATTAGAGATTAAAGTTTGGAAATCCTACAGAATCCCTGCAACATTCATGAATTCATAGCATGGATAGGTGGAGGGGAATACACCCTCTTCACGGTGGACTCTCATGACTTCATGCACCTTCAATTCATGTTGGTCAAGTTGGTGTATATTCTCCTCCATTTCTGAAAATGTTAACACACCTCATAAAAATGATTTTGGAGTAACTATATGAAAGAAACTACTATAGAGACTTGAAAGAGGACTATACATGCATCAAAACTAATTTATCTACACATAGAACAAGCATGCAAGCTCACATAACATGTCACCTACAGTACCAACATACTCAAGAAATACTCCACTAAACAAAAAAATTATTTGGATAATCGGAGGAGTCACATACCGGAGAACAAATGCCCCAATCTCAGCAGCAAAGATGGGCTGAGCAAGGAGATAAAAAATCGCGACTAAGAACAGCAATAACACGAGTTTGAGCAGGGGTGGTGTGTTCGGTCAGGAGAGAGAGTGAAGTGGTAGGTGGAGGATCAAGTGGAGGGCCAGGGGGACCCACACCATGCCCTAGCGCGGCCTGGCATGTGTCCGCACGACCACATGGTGTGGTGGCATGGTGGGTCCCCCTGGGTTGCCCCAGGTGCCTCTCTGCCCCATTTTCAGCGTAAACATTTAATATAAGTTTTCTAGAAATTTTCGAGAAACTTTATTTTTGGGGTATTTCCAGAATTTGATAAATGATTATAATCCAGGAAAAGGATTATGGAACGATGGAAAACAAATTCAAAACCAAATCTACAGAAGTTCTAAGACACTCTAATATGCAAATAACCAGCAGAAACATAGGAAAATGTAGTGAAAACATAATTGGGGATGGTGAAAACAAAAGTAAACATGGTGAAAACATCATTTTCTTCATTCAAAATCACTTTGTTAACAAGGCTGATCAAGTCTTGTTACCAAAAAAATACATGAAGCAAAACTTTGCATTTCACTAAATCATTATGTTACCTCAACTTTGATAGACATAGTCCCAATCATGACAATTTCATATTCTTTCTGTGGCAATTGAATAGGACAATAGAATTCTCCAATCTTGATGGTCTCAATGTTTTCAATTGAGTTTAGACCATATTTCTTATCAATATTCTTGGGAAAATAAACCGTGTGCTCTTTTTCATTAACATTAAAAGTTACTTTTCCTTGGTTGCAATCAATAACAGCCCCTGCAGTGTTAAGAAAAGGTCTCCCAAGAATAATAGACATATTATCATCTTCAGGCATTTCCAACACAAGAAAGTCAGTTAATATTAAACAGGTATTAGCCACCTGAACAGGAACATCCTCACATATACCAATACGAATAGCAGTAGATTTGTCAGCCATTTGCAAGGATATAACAGTTGGTATCAATTTTTCTAGAAAAAGTCTCTTATAGAGAGACAAAGCATAACACTAACTCCTGCTACCAAATCACATAAAGCAGTTCTAACATAATTATTTTTAATGGAGCATGGAATAGTTAGTATACCAGGATCTCCAAGCTTCTTTGGAACCTTTCCATTGAAAGGGTAATTAACAAGCATAGTGGAGATTTCCTCATTAGGAATCTTCCTTTTGTTAGAGACAATATATTTCATATATTTTGAGTAATGAGGTAATTTAATAGCATCACTTAAAGGAATTTGCAAAAACAAAGGTTTCATCCAATCACAGAATTTGTTATAATGTTCTTCTTCCTTTAATTTGTGTTTCTTATTAGGAAAAGGCATTGATTTTTGTACCCAAGGTTCTCTCTCATTACCATGTTTATTAGCAATGAAATCCTCCTTAGTGTACTTTTTATTTTTAGTTTTCTTTTCAGGCTCCTCTTCAATTTCTTATTTATCGGAAGCATCATTCTTATCATTACCACTTTCAGTTTCAGCATCAGAGATAGATGTACTATTATGATCTTTAGCAGGTTTAGGAGATTCTACCATAGTTTTATGTTTCTTCTTCTTATTCTTAGAAGGAGTACTATTGTCTTTAGCTTGTTGAGAATCTTGTTCAATTCTTTTAGGATGTCCCTCGGGATACAAAGGATCCTGAGTAGAAGTGCCACTTCTAGTGCTTATTTTATAAACATGTTTTTCTCTAGAAGCATTAACTAGCAAATCTTTTTGCACCTTAGTGAGTTGATCAATTTGAGTTTGAACCATATGGAAATGCTTAATAAGCATTTTAACATCATTAGAGGTTCTTTCCATAACACCATGTAAATTATTAATAGCTCTACAATTTTCCATTAGATGATTCTGCACTCTCATATTAAAGTTATCTCGCTTAACAATATAATTATCAAATTCATCACAACATTGATCAGGAGGTTTAGAATAGGGATTATCTCTATTATCAAAATGTTGGAGAGAATGTACCTTAATTGTGGATCAGGTGGTAGATTCTTCACATCATCGGATTTAATACCCTTCTTTTTAAGAGATTTCTTGGCTTCCCTCATCACTTCATCATTTAATTCAATCATTCCCCTCGTCTTTGGTGTTGGTGTTGGGGTCAGTTCAGGTATAGTCGAATCATCATGATTTTGGCTTATTTTTGCCAGTAATTCCTCAGCTTCTTCAGGAGTTCTTTTCCTGAAAACACAACCAGCACAACTATCCAGGTATGTGCTAGATTCAACAATTAGTCCATTATAGAATATACCAAGGATTTCATTTTTAGCTAATTGATGTCCAGGCCGAGCTCTAATTAAAGAACAAAATCTTGCCCAAGATTCAGGAATTTTTTCTCCTTCAATTTGCTTAAAGTTAAAGATTCTCTACAAAGCAGCATGTTGAGTACTAGCAGGAAAATATTTCTGAAAGAAAGCATTAAAAAACCAATAGGACTATCAATAGATCCAGGTGACAAATTATTAAACCAAGTTTTAGCTTCATCTTTAAATGAGAAAGGAAAAAATTTAGCGACAAAGTAACTACATTTCTTAATATAATCTGAAAATAAGCTACTCAAAGATGAGAGATTATTCATATGTCCTACAACACTTTCATTTTTAGTACCACAAAAAGGTTCTTCCTCAACAATAGATATATACGATAAATCTAGAGAGAAATCATAATCCTTATCTTTAATGTTTATGGGGGGTGTAGCAAGCTTAGCATTATGAGACAGTTTATATCTAACAATGCGTCTTGCAAGAAGACTTTTAATAGCACTTGCACTACTAGCAGCATGACGTTCTTCAATAAATTCATCATTGAGTTCAATGTAAGTTTCCTCAAGATCATCACTAGGACTATCTGTAGACTCTGGTGAACTAACAGGTTTACCAGGATTTTCATTAGGAATTTCAGTGTTTTCAATTTGTTTAGCTCTAGCAATTATAGTATCTAGGAAAGGACCTAATGAACCACTCTCATCAAGCACAATAGAAGTATCATCAAAATTATCAAAAGTATTTTCAGATTCAGCAGAAGTATCAAGTACGTGTAGCATGTGTATGTGGTGGTGCAGTGGCGAAGCTAGCAATCTGGCAAGATCTGGCTTCTGCCACACCTAAATTCCTATATTATGCATAGTACGTATGAGTAATTATGCATAGATCAGCTAATTTTGCATGGAAACTGTTCATTCTGCCACACCTAAATTTTTATTCTACCACTGCTATTGTGGTGGTGTAAAAAGTTTAGTCATTACAGATGGTGAATCAAGAGCAACAGAGGTGTTCAGAGTTGTACCTCTTCTTGTAGTGGATGGAAATATAGAGAATTTCCCATCACGAGTTTTACCCATGATGAATAACTTGCAGCGAACAATATCACGTTCAAGTGAGCTTACAAATAAAGCTATGCTCCCCAGCAACAGCGCCAGAAAATAGTCTTGATGATCCACAAGTATAGGGGATCGCAACAGTCATCAAGGGAAGTAAAACCCAAATTTATTGATTCGACACAAGGGGAGCCAACAAAAAATTATAAGACTTAACAGATGAATTGTCAGTTCAGCTGCACCTAGAAATAGACTTGCTCGCAATAGTTTATCAGTAGCAACAGTTTTATAGTAGTAGCAGTAGTGAAATAATAGTAGGAATGAAATAAAGACAACACCAATAATTGTCGTAGACAACAGGATTAAAATACTATAGGCATAGGGATGGATGAACGTGCGTTGCATGGATAAGATAATTCATATAATAATCAAGACATGGGCAATTGCAGGTAAATAATGATAAAGCACCCAAGTACTAAGTAACCATAGGCATGTGTTTCGTATTTAGTCGTACGTGCTCGCAATGAGAAACTTTCACATCATCTTTTGTCCTACCAGCCCGTTTGCAGCGGGGCCTCAAGCGAAACTACTGGTAATTAAGGTGCTCCTTTTAATAAAGCACCGGAGCAAAGCATTAACAATCCATGAACACATGTGATCCTCACATCATAGCTATCCCCTTCAGTTATCCCAATTGTTTTCACTTTAGGGACCTCGGGTTCTGGACAACGATATGTGTATACAACTTGCAGGTAAGATCAAAAAACAATAATTATCCTCATGAATCAATAACATGTTCAGATCTGAAATCATGGCAATCGAGCCCTAGTGTCAAGCATTAGGCATAACAAGTTGCAACAATGTCAAAAGCACTAATAATGGATACTAGGCATCATGCCCTAACAATCTTGGCATCTATTACATGAATAATCTCATCTAGTCCCTACCATCCCCTTCGGCCTACAACGGGGATTACTCAGACATGGATGGGGGAATCATGGATGGTTGATGGAGAGGCGTCAGGTGATGATGATGGCGATGATCTCCTCCAATTCCGCATCCCGGTAGGGTGCCTGAATGGAGTTTCTGATCCCCGAATTGAGGTTTTCGGTGGCGGCGGAGCTATGGAATTTTTTGTGGAAAAACTGTCTGTCCCCCGGTGTTTTTAGGTCAAGAGGCTTAAGTAGTCGAAATGGGGGCACGAGGGGGTGTCTGAGGCGGCCACACCATGCCATGGTGCGGCCTAGGGGGTGCCCGCGCCGCCACGTGGCGTGGGCCCCTCGTGGCCCGTCTCCATCTCGTCTTATCGCTCCACGAGTCTTCGGGTAAAATAGGGACGTTGCGATATTTAACGGGCATTTTCCTGAAAGTTGAATTTCTGCACAAAAACAAGACACCAGGGCAATTCTGCTGAAAACTGTAACATCCCTGATTTTTGGAAAATGCAAAAATCACAAAAATTTGAAACTTTTTGTTTTCATGTTATGCAAGTCACCAAAAACCAAATAAGATGCAAGAAACAAAAGGAAACAATGCATAACTCAATGAAAATTGAAATTAAGAATCCATTATACCTCTTTTCCATAAACCCTAAAACCCTCTCAAATGATTTTTCTCACATAAAGAAAACCATTTTATCTTTAGCAAACTTTATTACATAAAAGGTTTTCAATTCAAATATTACCTTGAAATTATTTTATGGCAACAACAATAAAAGATTTATAACCCTTAATGAAGTTCTAAGCCCCAAAGGTATTTGATGAGAATAAAATTGTTAATAATAACTTTTAGTTGTTATTCCAAGTTTTAAACATAAAGGTGTGAAAATAAAATGCATTGTTTTGAAAATAACATAACAAAAGGTTTTGAAAACAATATTATGACTTATGGTTTTATTCTAAATTTTATTGATCAACAATAATAATTAATTGAATGAACTAATTAAATAGCATTAAGTTACTAATAGTAGATACTTCAACTCCTAAAAATATAAAATGTGAAAGTGGTTTAAAAATGATATATGATTTGTAAAAAGGTCTCTGAGATTTTATTTAGACAATAACATCAATTTATTATTTTTCTAAATTTTAAAATGGAATAAAGTTACTATTAGTAAAATCACTGAAAGCTTAAAAATATAAAATATAAACATGATGTGGAATGAGTTTCAAAAATAATAATTGACATGTTTAATGTTTTCAATTGGGAAAACAACATCTTCATTTGAGAAAACCACATTATTTTTATTAAACCCCAAGTCAAATAAATAAGGAAAATTTTCTATTAAGTGACTATGATGTTTTCATCATATTTATAAATTATTGAATCATGGAAACAAGTTGAAATGGTTTTGGAAAATAGTAATTAACCATATTATAGTCTCTGAAATTTTATTTAATCAAAACCTCATTTTATTAATTTTCTAATTTAAAAATATGCATTAAGTACTATTAGTGATTTAAATTAATCACAAAATATAAAAATTGGTTTGTGTTGGAAACATCAAAATAATGTTTCTATCTGGTAGATAATTTAATTACAAATTTTTAGAAATTTAAATGAGGTTGTTTGGATTTATAAAACAGAAATTATAAGAGAAATAAGAAAAACAAAAAAAAAAGGGATTGATGACGTCATGATGACGTCATCTCGTCATCAACCTCACCTCTGCCGTTTCTACCCGAAATGAATCGGAATCAATTCCTTGATTCCGGGCGTTACAAGCCATTATTCTTCGAGCCGTTTGCTCCCCCTTAAAGCCCCCAATCTCCTCTCTGTTTCCCCTCTCCTCCCTCTCATAATCGTGCCCCCAGGCCCTCGAATTTGCTCGCCGGAGCCGCACGAGACCGCCGCCGTTCAACCTCGATTCCGGCCACCGTAGCCCGTATCCTCTACCCCTCTCTGTCCCATTTTCCTCCCCTAGGTCCCGCGCACGCACCTGACCATCCTTTTCTTCTTCCTTGCAGCGGGAGCGTCGTTTTGAGCTCGCCGGAGCCGCGGACCTCCTCGGCCACGGGATTCTACACCGCGGCGTCAACTCGGACCTCCTCGGCGCACACCACTGCCACCAACAAGATCCCCTCGTCACGGCGCACACCCTCGTCATCTTTCCGGAGCCAGGGAACCACCGGAGCCTCACCGCCGTCGACGCCCGAGGCCAGCGCCACCGCCCACTCCATTTCCGGCGAAGAAATCCGGCGGGAGGTAACCCTAACTCCCTCCATTCAATCTCAGCCGTACGATTTAAATCCTACGCGCACGATTAGAACCACTGAGCGAAGAGGTATCGGCGAATAGGAATACGCCACGTCGGCCCGCGCATTATGTTTCTATCTGTCGCCCAGCGCATCGTGTAAACCAGCCCAAGCCCACTTCCTGTCCACCGCACCGCGCGGCAGATAGCCATTTTCGGCCCAGTCTGTCTTTGGATTTTATTCCGAATAAAAATAGAATGGAATTTTTGCAGAAAAGCCCCTGCATCTTAGATCTATCATAACTTTTTATTCACACATCCAAATTCAACAAACTTGGACTTTTTGAAATCACCAGAATATGTAGAATCTTTTAGCACTGGCCAAATTCAAATTTGACAAAGTTAAAATTGTTCAAATTTAAATATGCTTGTTTGATGAAATTTGGCATAATTCAAATTCTACAAATCCAAAAATTGCAAATAAAATATATTTGGAAACCTTAGAATGTGTACTTTCATATCCTCTGTCCCAAAATAATAATTGAACAAATTAAAATTGAATTTAGAATTTAGTTGTCTATTTGAGTATTTTTGACATAGATTAATTTCTATAAATAATTTCAATATAGTTCCTTTTGCAAATTTGTTCCATTTGACAACCTTAAACCATAAACAACCTTGCCCAACCATTTTGGACACCCTTGGACCATGACCATGTATTTTAGCCAAAAATCCATCATAGTAGTCCATCTAGTTATTATGTCTTAAATTTTGTTTCTATTTCTTTCTACCATTGTTTGTTGTGGTCATTTTGAACCCAAGACCAAGTCCCTTGAATGAAAACCTCCTAAGAGACCAAGTAGTGAACCTCAAACACTAGTACTATAGGTTTCTATCCACTCCTCCATCCCCCTATTCTTGCTTCAAGAATCCATCAAGTTAGCAAATGAAAAACAAGACTCAAGCAATAGAAGGCTCTTCACTTTCAACTTGGTGGCAACATGAAGAGAATACAAGGAGGATCAATGAAGAAATTTTGAAGAAAAGACTCCACCACTAGAGGAAGCTCAAGAAATACAAGTGTGAAGAAATTCAGAAGAAAGCATCTCCCTCTCTCTTTCTAATCTTTCTTCCTATTTTCTTTCTTTTGACTTAGTGGTAATTGTGCCCATCCCATACCCAAACCAATTAATGAAGTGAAAGCCCAGAAGAATTTATCAAGACCAAGAGAAGCACCACACCAAGGAAGGAAACAACTTAGATGGCATGATGATGATCTTCAAGAAGGCAATCACATGAGGACTAGAAGCAAATCCATACAAGTTGAAGAATAACAAGTTATTTTTGTCCAACCATTGACCCAAATGGAAAACCCAAGACTTAGTAATATTTTCCCTTTGATGATGAAGTTAGTAGACCTACCCTAACCACAATGGAAAATACTAACATAGTCACTTTAATATTTTGAAGGTGAATATGACCAAGTGTTTACAACCTTAGTTGAAGAAGTAATATGTTTATTCTAAGTGAACTCTTGGAACTTCCTCGACAAGTATGGTTATAATAAAGTTAGATCACATCAAAACTCAACCTAGCCCTTCCCAAGTAAACCATTGGAATTTCCTTAACAAGTATAAGACCATTAGAGAATAAATAGTTCAACTCAAACCTAGACTTTGTCCTAACCAATTTGGTTAAGCCCCTATTGATATGTTAGTTGCTATGTATGTTTTCTTCACTTCTATGATTGTTTGGTAGAATGTTTGTTTATTTTGTTATTGTGTTTTCAATGAATAGATTGTACGGAGAGCAACGATCTTTTGTGAAGAGAGTGTGATATCTTCACCAACTTCAACAAGGCAAGTAACACATCATAAACTACCCATTATTTTCTATATGCATTAGTTGATTTTTGAGTAGTATGCATTGATAGGAAATTTTTACTAAGTTATATTATGCTATGCTATTATCCTAGTAGTGTGTAGCCATCTCTTTTATCCTTGTTATTTATAGACTTAGAACTTGAGAGATGCTATGCAATGTGACAAATGATTTTTACTTGATGTTGTGGAAAAATTCTAAGTAACAACTTCAATGAACCACCTGGGTGGATTTGGTTGTTTGGCTGATGAGAGTTGAGTGTCTCCCCGAGGGGTTGTTCACTTGAGGAATGCCACCCAGGAACAAAGTGATTATGATGTTCCCCAAGTTTATATTGCTTCCAGTGCAGCCTTTAGTCATATGGGCTCTGTCTTGATCAACTAAGTTGTGAGGGTTCAGCCTGGGCTTGACAAGCAGATGTAGCATAATTATAGGTGGAACGGGTCTTGCCATTGGGTTGGATTCTTGCTTCTGAAAGATCTCGTCTTGATTCTTCTCCTTTCCTTAATGCACTCAGGGTGTATAGGATGTTTGGGTTGAGTTGAGTCTGAAGGTGAAAGTGCACAAGCTCTGCAGAGTCAACAAACTAAGATCTTAGCCGTGTCCCCGGTTATGGACAACTATGAGCAGCTGGACAAGGAAGGACGGAAGAATCACATCACCATTTTCAATAAGTAAAATTTTGACCAAGTGAACAGTATTTGTGGTGCTTGGATCTTAATCCAATATTGCCACCCTTTGAAAAGAAAAGTTTGTTTTACAAAAGTGATAGGAGAAAACTGGCTTTATGCAAACTTAGCCAAAACTCCACTCAGCCAAATGAGCATGTAGTATTAGTCTTGCCATTTATATCCACCATAGTGTTACTTGCCAATACATTAAATTGTATTGACTCCCTTGTGGCTGCATATTCCATATTGCAGATATCTCTGAAGACGAGTGAGGATTTCGTTTAGGATCTCGAGACTATCGCCAACATGTTTTGCCTGTGGCACATGAAGAAGATGGGCTCAATGTTGTACTATGTTTTCCGCTGTATTTCTTTGTTTTCTGCTAGTCTTCTAAGACTATGCAAGTTGTATCTCTATTTTGTAAAGACTGGATCATGCGATGTAATAGAATTTGATGCATTTGCATGATATTTCATTTTGTACTGTGGTGCTAGTAATTGATCCAGGGACTAGCACAATAAACACAGGTATTCCATCTTTATTAAAAGTTGGGATGCTACAAAATGGTATCAGAGCATTGTGTTGCCTGTAGGATTCGAGACTCTAAGTTTGGATTAGAATAGGAAAAGCCATAGGAATAAAAATATACTATCTATTAACTACTCCACAAAGGAATCTTTTATATCTTCATTTCTCCTCGTACTCCTTTCCATGGTACATTTCTAATGTATACTTTTATCTGTAGATGACCAACATCATTGAATCACTCAAGAAAGGACCAATGATGACCATGACCCTGGAATGTGACACTGATTTTCCAAGAGCATTGAAGGATCTCATGTCAATCATGGGATTTGAAGGACCAGCAGTCTATTGGGGTTTTCCTTACATTGATGAGGAAGATGATCTTGAATATTGGTGGGTGCAGATTCATCTGTACATGAACAAGGAGTACGACCACAAGAAGGGAGGAGATTGCATGCTTACCAACAAGGAGGTGCATTTGACATTCTTTGATTCAGCAAGAAGTGCTGCATGGAGTGCTATTAAAGAACTTACAGAGAGACTCAAGTGGAGACTTCACAACACTAAGAAGATTCTCAAAGAAGCCGAAGAAGAGATCAACACTCTTGAAAAAGAGATTACAATGTACAAGAACGCGGAGATCATCGTGAAGACTGAGTATTGAAGACCTCTCATGAGGAATAAAGCAAGAAAGTTGTTACCCTGCCTTAAATAGTAGACCACCATGAGATGTAATAAAGTTGTGAGACACGAAAAACACGATTAGTGTATTGATCATACCAATGAGTGTGGTATGGCAATATTAGTTTGCTTTCAAAAACTATTTTGTTTGGTGTGATGAATGTATTGCTATATGTGTGTTATGTGTTGTTTGTAAGATGAGTTTCCTTGATCTGCTATTCTGGATAAGAACCTTCCTTAGCCATCTTTCTAAATCTCTACTCATCCCTACTAGACCAAGCCCAACACCATACTCATTCACCAACCCTAGTGAGAACCATGGGAATCATACAACCTTTACCCTATTGATACACAAGCCATCCCATTTGAGGAATACTAGTATCAAATTTCTTTCTTCTGTGTGAAGGAACAATCACATCCATGACCAATGCCAACTGCCTAATAAGGAGTATCAAGCAAATCAACAAGTGAAGAAAGACAAGTGAACCCCAAGTTGCATGAGCTATGAAGATTTCAGAGCCAACTACACCAAAAGAAGAAGTAATGAAGAAACACAACTACCCAGTTTGTGTTACCATGAGAGTTTCCTTAGAAATAGCATGGTGTTTGCCTTCAAGGATGACAACAACAGGATGAAAGATTTCCAAGGACATCAAAAGATCAAGTTGAGAGGAACCCAAAGACTTTGATTGACCCAAAGAGTGACCCCTCAGTGTCAAAGGTAGTTCAACAGACCTATGTTGATTTACACCTCTACCACAAAGGAAAGATCTACTCAAGCAAATCTCAAATCAATCTACACTCCAATCCAATGAATTTAGACTACCCACAAAAGTTTCTTTTAAGGGTGGTAGCCCACCCAGTTGTTTTGGAATCCAATTACCCAAATCTTTCTTTCTAACCTTCCCAAATCTCGGGACGAGATTTCTTTTAAGGGTGGTAGTCTGTAACATCCCTGATTTTTGGAAAATGCAAAAATCACAAAAATTTGAAACTTTTTGTTTTCATGTTATGCAAGTCACCAAAAACCAAATAAGATGCAAGAAACAAAAGGAAACAATGCATAACTCAATGAAAATTGAAATTAAGAATCCATTATACCTCTTTTCCATAAACCCTAAAACCCTCTCAAATGATTTTTCTCACATAAAGAAAACCATTTTATCTTTAGCAAACTTTATTACATAAAAGGTTTTCAATTCAAATATTACCTTGAAATTATTTTATGGCAACAACAATAAAAGATTTATAACCCTTAATGAAGTTCTAAGCCCCAAAGGTATTTGATGAGAATAAAATTGTTAATAATAACTTTTAGTTGTTATTCCAAGTTTTAAACATAAAGGTGTGAAAATAAAATGCATTGTTTTGAAAATAACATAACAAAAGGTTTTGAAAACAATATTATGACTTATGGTTTTATTCTAAATTTTATTGATCAACAATAATAATTAATTGAATGAACTAATTAAATAGCATTAAGTTACTAATAGTAGATACTTCAACTCCTAAAAATATAAAATGTGAAAGTGGTTTAAAAATGATATATGATTTGTAAAAGGTCTCTGAGATTTTATTTAGACAATAACATCAATTTATTATTTTTCTAAATTTTAAAATGGAATAAAGTTACTATTAGTAAAATCACTGAAAGCTTAAAAATATAAAATATAAACATGATGTGGAATGAGTTTCAAAAATAATAATTGACATGTTTAATGTTTTCAATTGGGAAAACAACATCTTCATTTGAGAAAACCACATTATTTTTATTAAACCCCAAGTCAAATAAATAAGGAAAATTTTCTATTAAGTGACTATGATGTTTTCATCATATTTATAAATTATTGAATCATGGAAACAAGTTGAAATGGTTTTGGAAAATAGTAATTAACCATATTATAGTCTCTGAAATTTTATTTAATCAAAACCTCATTTTATTAATTTTCTAATTTAAAAATATGCATTAAGTACTATTAGTGATTTAAATTAATCACAAAATATAAAAATTGGTTTGTGTTGGAAACATCAAAATAATGTTTCTATCTGGTAGATAATTTAATTACAAATTTTTAGAAATTTAAATGAGGTTGTTTGGATTTATAAAACAGAAATTATAAGAGAAATAAGAAAAACAAAAAAAAAAGGGATTGATGACGTCATGATGACGTCATCTCGTCATCAACCTCACCTCTGCCGTTTCTACCCGAAATGAATCGGAATCAATTCCTTGATTCCGGGCGTTACAAGCCATTATTCTTCGAGCCGTTTGCTCCCCCTTAAAGCCCCCAATCTCCTCTCTGTTTCCCCTCTCCTCCCTCTCATAATCGTGCCCCCAGGCCCTCGAATTTGCTCGCCGGAGCCGCACGAGACCGCCGCCGTTCAACCTCGATTCCGGCCACCGTAGCCCGTATCCTCTACCCCTCTCTGTCCCATTTTCCTCCCCTAGGTCCCGCGCACGCACCTGACCATCCTTTTCTTCTTCCTTGCAGCGGGAGCGTCGTTTTGAGCTCGCCGGAGCCGCGGACCTCCTCGGCCACGGGATTCTACACCGCGGCGTCAACTCGGACCTCCTCGGCGCACACCACTGCCACCAACAAGATCCCCTCGTCACGGCGCACACCCTCGTCATCTTTCCGGAGCCAGGGAACCACCGGAGCCTCACCGCCGTCGACGCCCGAGGCCAGCGCCACCGCCCACTCCATTTCCGGCGAAGAAATCCGGCGGGAGGTAACCCTAACTCCCTCCATTCAATCTCAGCCGTACGATTTAAATCCTACGCGCACGATTAGAACCACTGAGCGAAGAGGTATCGGCGAATAGGAATACGCCACGTCGGCCCGCGCATTATGTTTCTATCTGTCGCCCAGCGCATCGTGTAAACCAGCCCAAGCCCACTTCCTGTCCACCGCACCGCGCGGCAGATAGCCATTTTCGGCCCAGTCTGTCTTTGGATTTTATTCCGAATAAAAATAGAATGGAATTTTTGCAGAAAAGCCCCTGCATCTTAGATCTATCATAACTTTTTATTCACACATCCAAATTCAACAAACTTGGACTTTTTGAAATCACCAGAATATGTAGAATCTTTTAGCACTGGCCAAATTCAAATTTGACAAAGTTAAAATTGTTCAAATTTAAATATGCTTGTTTGATGAAATTTGGCATAATTCAAATTCTACAAATCCAAAAATTGCAAATAAAATATATTTGGAAACCTTAGAATGTGTACTTTCATATCCTCTGTCCCAAAATAATAATTGAACAAATTAAAATTGAATTTAGAATTTAGTTGTCTATTTGAGTATTTTTGACATAGATTAATTTCTATAAATAATTTCAATATAGTTCCTTTTGCAAATTTGTTCCATTTGACAACCTTAAACCATAAACAACCTTGCCCAACCATTTTGGACACCCTTGGACCATGACCATGTATTTTAGCCAAAAATCCATCATAGTAGTCCATCTAGTTATTATGTCTTAAATTTTGTTTCTATTTCTTTCTACCATTGTTTGTTGTGGTCATTTTGAACCCAAGACCAAGTCCCTTGAATGAAAACCTCCTAAGAGACCAAGTAGTGAACCTCAAACACTAGTACTATAGGTTTCTATCCACTCCTCCATCCCCCTATTCTTGCTTCAAGAATCCATCAAGTTAGCAAATGAAAAACAAGACTCAAGCAATAGAAGGCTCTTCACTTTCAACTTGGTGGCAACATGAAGAGAATACAAGGAGGATCAATGAAGAAATTTTGAAGAAAAGACTCCACCACTAGAGGAAGCTCAAGAAATACAAGTGTGAAGAAATTCAGAAGAAAGCATCTCCCTCTCTCTTTCTAATCTTTCTTCCTATTTTCTTTCTTTTGACTTAGTGGTAATTGTGCCCATCCCATACCCAAACCAATTAATGAAGTGAAAGCCCAGAAGAATTTATCAAGACCAAGAGAAGCACCACACCAAGGAAGGAAACAACTTAGATGGCATGATGATGATCTTCAAGAAGGCAATCACATGAGGACTAGAAGCAAATCCATACAAGTTGAAGAATAACAAGTTATTTTTGTCCAACCATTGACCCAAATGGAAAACCCAAGACTTAGTAATATTTTCCCTTTGATGATGAAGTTAGTAGACCTACCCTAACCACAATGGAAAATACTAACATAGTCACTTTAATATTTTGAAGGTGAATATGACCAAGTGTTTACAACCTTAGTTGAAGAAGTAATATGTTTATTCTAAGTGAACTCTTGGAACTTCCTCGACAAGTATGGTTATAATAAAGTTAGATCACATCAAAACTCAACCTAGCCCTTCCCAAGTAAACCATTGGAATTTCCTTAACAAGTATAAGACCATTAGAGAATAAATAGTTCAACTCAAACCTAGACTTTGTCCTAACCAATTTGGTTAAGCCCCTATTGATATGTTAGTTGCTATGTATGTTTTCTTCACTTCTATGATTGTTTGGTAGAATGTTTGTTTATTTTGTTATTGTGTTTTCAATGAATAGATTGTACGGAGAGCAACGATCTTTTGTGAAGAGAGTGTGATATCTTCACCAACTTCAACAAGGCAAGTAACACATCATAAACTACCCATTATTTTCTATATGCATTAGTTGATTTTTGAGTAGTATGCATTGATAGGAAATTTTTACTAAGTTATATTATGCTATGCTATTATCCTAGTAGTGTGTAGCCATCTCTTTTATCCTTGTTATTTATAGACTTAGAACTTGAGAGATGCTATGCAATGTGACAAATGATTTTTACTTGATGTTGTGGAAAAATTCTAAGTAACAACTTCAATGAACCACCTGGGTGGATTTGGTTGTTTGGCTGATGAGAGTTGAGTGTCTCCCCGAGGGGTTGTTCACTTGAGGAATGCCACCCAGGAACAAAGTGATTATGATGTTCCCCAAGTTTATATTGCTTCCAGTGCAGCCTTTAGTCATATGGGCTCTGTCTTGATCAACTAAGTTGTGAGGGTTCAGCCTGGGCTTGACAAGCAGATGTAGCATAATTATAGGTGGAACGGGTCTTGCCATTGGGTTGGATTCTTGCTTCTGAAAGATCTCGTCTTGATTCTTCTCCTTTCCTTAATGCACTCAGGGTGTATAGGATGTTTGGGTTGAGTTGAGTCTGAAGGTGAAAGTGCACAAGCTCTGCAGAGTCAACAAACTAAGATCTTAGCCGTGTCCCCGGTTATGGACAACTATGAGCAGCTGGACAAGGAAGGACGGAAGAATCACATCACCATTTTCAATAAGTAAAATTTTGACCAAGTGAACAGTATTTGTGGTGCTTGGATCTTAATCCAATATTGCCACCCTTTGAAAAGAAAAGTTTGTTTTACAAAAGTGATAGGAGAAAACTGGCTTTATGCAAACTTAGCCAAAACTCCACTCAGCCAAATGAGCATGTAGTATTAGTCTTGCCATTTATATCCACCATAGTGTTACTTGCCAATACATTAAATTGTATTGACTCCCTTGTGGCTGCATATTCCATATTGCAGATATCTCTGAAGACGAGTGAGGATTTCGTTTAGGATCTCGAGACTATCGCCAACATGTTTTGCCTGTGGCACATGAAGAAGATGGGCTCAATGTTGTACTATGTTTTCCGCTGTATTTCTTTGTTTTCTGCTAGTCTTCTAAGACTATGCAAGTTGTATCTCTATTTTGTAAAGACTGGATCATGCGATGTAATAGAATTTGATGCATTTGCATGATATTTCATTTTGTACTGTGGTGCTAGTAATTGATCCAGGGACTAGCACAATAAACACAGGTATTCCATCTTTATTAAAAGTTGGGATGCTACCTGATTTTTGGAAAATGCAAAAATCACAAAAATTTGAAACTTTTTGTTTTCATGTTATGCAAGTCACCAAAAACCAAATAAGATGCAAGAAACAAAAGGAAACAATGCATAACTCAATGAAAATTGAAATTAAGAATCCATTATACCTCTTTTCCATAAACCCTAAAACCCTCTCAAATGATTTTTCTCACATAAAGAAAACCATTTTATCTTTAGCAAACTTTATTACATAAAAGGTTTTCAATTCAAATATTACCTTGAAATTATTTTATGGCAACAACAATAAAAGATTTATAACCCTTAATGAAGTTCTAAGCCCCAAAGGTATTTGATGAGAATAAAATTGTTAATAATAACTTTTAGTTGTTATTCCAAGTTTTAAACATAAAGGTGTGAAAATAAAATGCATTGTTTTGAAAATAACATAACAAAAGGTTTTGAAAACAATATTATGACTTATGGTTTTATTCTAAATTTTATTGATCAACAATAATAATTAATTGAATGAACTAATTAAATAGCATTAAGTTACTAATAGTAGATACTTCAACTCCTAAAAATATAAAATGTGAAAGTGGTTTAAAAATGATATATGATTTGTAAAAGGTCTCTGAGATTTTATTTAGACAATAACATCAATTTATTATTTTTCTAAATTTTAAAATGGAATAAAGTTACTATTAGTAAAATCACTGAAAGCTTAAAAATATAAAATATAAACATGATGTGGAATGAGTTTCAAAAATAATAATTGACATGTTTAATGTTTTCAATTGGGAAAACAACATCTTCATTTGAGAAAACCACATTATTTTTATTAAACCCCAAGTCAAATAAATAAGGAAAATTTTCTATTAAGTGACTATGATGTTTTCATCATATTTATAAATTATTGAATCATGGAAACAAGTTGAAATGGTTTTGGAAAATAGTAATTAACCATATTATAGTCTCTGAAATTTTATTTAATCAAAACCTCATTTTATTAATTTTCTAATTTAAAAATATGCATTAAGTACTATTAGTGATTTAAATTAATCACAAAATATAAAAATTGGTTTGTGTTGGAAACATCAAAATAATGTTTCTATCTGGTAGATAATTTAATTACAAATTTTTAGAAATTTAAATGAGGTTGTTTGGATTTATAAAACAGAAATTATAAGAGAAATAAGAAAAACAAAAAAAAAAGGGATTGATGACGTCATGATGACGTCATCTCGTCATCAACCTCACCTCTGCCGTTTCTACCCGAAATGAATCGGAATCAATTCCTTGATTCCGGGCGTTACAAGCCATTATTCTTCGAGCCGTTTGCTCCCCCTTAAAGCCCCCAATCTCCTCTCTGTTTCCCCTCTCCTCCCTCTCATAATCGTGCCCCCAGGCCCTCGAATTTGCTCGCCGGAGCCGCACGAGACCGCCGCCGTTCAACCTCGATTCCGGCCACCGTAGCCCGTATCCTCTACCCCTCTCTGTCCCATTTTCCTCCCCTAGGTCCCGCGCACGCACCTGACCATCCTTTTCTTCTTCCTTGCAGCGGGAGCGTCGTTTTGAGCTCGCCGGAGCCGCGGACCTCCTCGGCCACGGGATTCTACACCGCGGCGTCAACTCGGACCTCCTCGGCGCACACCACTGCCACCAACAAGATCCCCTCGTCACGGCGCACACCCTCGTCATCTTTCCGGAGCCAGGGAACCACCGGAGCCTCACCGCCGTCGACGCCCGAGGCCAGCGCCACCGCCCACTCCATTTCCGGCGAAGAAATCCGGCGGGAGGTAACCCTAACTCCCTCCATTCAATCTCAGCCGTACGATTTAAATCCTACGCGCACGATTAGAACCACTGAGCGAAGAGGTATCGGCGAATAGGAATACGCCACGTCGGCCCGCGCATTATGTTTCTATCTGTCGCCCAGCGCATCGTGTAAACCAGCCCAAGCCCACTTCCTGTCCACCGCACCGCGCGGCAGATAGCCATTTTCGGCCCAGTCTGTCTTTGGATTTTATTCCGAATAAAAATAGAATGGAATTTTTGCAGAAAAGCCCCTGCATCTTAGATCTATCATAACTTTTTATTCACACATCCAAATTCAACAAACTTGGACTTTTTGAAATCACCAGAATATGTAGAATCTTTTAGCACTGGCCAAATTCAAATTTGACAAAGTTAAAATTGTTCAAATTTAAATATGCTTGTTTGATGAAATTTGGCATAATTCAAATTCTACAAATCCAAAAATTGCAAATAAAATATATTTGGAAACCTTAGAATGTGTACTTTCATATCCTCTGTCCCAAAATAATAATTGAACAAATTAAAATTGAATTTAGAATTTAGTTGTCTATTTGAGTATTTTTGACATAGATTAATTTCTATAAATAATTTCAATATAGTTCCTTTTGCAAATTTGTTCCATTTGACAACCTTAAACCATAAACAACCTTGCCCAACCATTTTGGACACCCTTGGACCATGACCATGTATTTTAGCCAAAAATCCATCATAGTAGTCCATCTAGTTATTATGTCTTAAATTTTGTTTCTATTTCTTTCTACCATTGTTTGTTGTGGTCATTTTGAACCCAAGACCAAGTCCCTTGAATGAAAACCTCCTAAGAGACCAAGTAGTGAACCTCAAACACTAGTACTATAGGTTTCTATCCACTCCTCCATCCCCCTATTCTTGCTTCAAGAATCCATCAAGTTAGCAAATGAAAAACAAGACTCAAGCAATAGAAGGCTCTTCACTTTCAACTTGGTGGCAACATGAAGAGAATACAAGGAGGATCAATGAAGAAATTTTGAAGAAAAGACTCCACCACTAGAGGAAGCTCAAGAAATACAAGTGTGAAGAAATTCAGAAGAAAGCATCTCCCTCTCTCTTTCTAATCTTTCTTCCTATTTTCTTTCTTTTGACTTAGTGGTAATTGTGCCCATCCCATACCCAAACCAATTAATGAAGTGAAAGCCCAGAAGAATTTATCAAGACCAAGAGAAGCACCACACCAAGGAAGGAAACAACTTAGATGGCATGATGATGATCTTCAAGAAGGCAATCACATGAGGACTAGAAGCAAATCCATACAAGTTGAAGAATAACAAGTTATTTTTGTCCAACCATTGACCCAAATGGAAAACCCAAGACTTAGTAATATTTTCCCTTTGATGATGAAGTTAGTAGACCTACCCTAACCACAATGGAAAATACTAACATAGTCACTTTAATATTTTGAAGGTGAATATGACCAAGTGTTTACAACCTTAGTTGAAGAAGTAATATGTTTATTCTAAGTGAACTCTTGGAACTTCCTCGACAAGTATGGTTATAATAAAGTTAGATCACATCAAAACTCAACCTAGCCCTTCCCAAGTAAACCATTGGAATTTCCTTAACAAGTATAAGACCATTAGAGAATAAATAGTTCAACTCAAACCTAGACTTTGTCCTAACCAATTTGGTTAAGCCCCTATTGATATGTTAGTTGCTATGTATGTTTTCTTCACTTCTATGATTGTTTGGTAGAATGTTTGTTTATTTTGTTATTGTGTTTTCAATGAATAGATTGTACGGAGAGCAACGATCTTTTGTGAAGAGAGTGTGATATCTTCACCAACTTCAACAAGGCAAGTAACACATCATAAACTACCCATTATTTTCTATATGCATTAGTTGATTTTTGAGTAGTATGCATTGATAGGAAATTTTTACTAAGTTATATTATGCTATGCTATTATCCTAGTAGTGTGTAGCCATCTCTTTTATCCTTGTTATTTATAGACTTAGAACTTGAGAGATGCTATGCAATGTGACAAATGATTTTTACTTGATGTTGTGGAAAAATTCTAAGTAACAACTTCAATGAACCACCTGGGTGGATTTGGTTGTTTGGCTGATGAGAGTTGAGTGTCTCCCCGAGGGGTTGTTCACTTGAAGATGGCCACCCAGGAACAAAGTGATTATGATGTTCCCCAAGTTTATATTGCTTCCAGTGCAGCCTTTAGTCATATGGGCTCTGTCTGATCAACTAAGTTTGAGGTTCAGCCTGGGCTTGACAAGCAGATGTAGCATAATTATAGGTGGAACGGGTCTTGCCATTGGGTTGGATTCTTGCTTCTGAAGATCTCGTCTTGATTCTTCTCCTTTCCTTAATGCACTCAGGGTGTATAGGATGTTTGGGTTGAGTTGAGTCTGAAGGTGAAAGTGCACAAGCTCTGCAGAGTCAACAAACTAAGATCTTAGCCGTGTCCCCGGTTATGGACAACTATGAGCAGCTGGACAAGGAAGGACGGAAGAATCACATCACCATTTTCAATAAGTAAAATTTTGAACCAAGTGAACAGTATTTGTGGTGCTTGGATCTTAATCCAATATTGCCACCCTTTGAAAAGAAAAAGTTTGTTTTACAAAAGGTGATAGGAGAAAACTGGCTTTTATGCAAACTTAGCCAAAACTCCACTCAGCCAAATGAGCATGTAGGTATTAGTCTTGCCATTTATATCCACCATAGTGTTACTTGCCAATACATTAAATTGTTTGACTCCCTTGTGGCTGCATATTCCATATTGCAGATATCTCTGAAGACGAGTGAGGATTTCGTTTAGGATCTCGAGACTATCGCCAACATGTTTTGCCTGTGGCACATGAAGAAGATGGGCTCAATGTTGTACTATGTTTTCCGCTGTATTTCTTTGTTTTCTGCTAGTCTTCTAAGACTATGCAAGTTGTATCTCTATTTTGTAAAGACTGGATCATGCGATGTAATAGAATTTGATGCATTTGCATGATATTTCATTTTGTACTGTGGTGCTAGTAATTGATCCAGGGACTAGCACAATAAACACAGGTATTCCATCTTTATTAAAAGTTGGGATGCTACAAAATGGTATCAGAGCATTGTGTTGCCTGTAGGATTCGAGACTCTAAGTTTGGATTAGAATAGGAAAAGCCATAGGAATAAAAATATACTATCTATTAACTACTCCACAAAGGAATCTTTTATATCTTCATTTCTCCTCGTACTCCTTTCCATGGTACATTTCTAATGTATACTTTTATCTGTAGATGACCAACATCATTGAATCACTCAAGAAAGGACCAATGATGACCATGACCCTGGAATGTGACACTGATTTTCCAAGAGCATTGAAGGATCTCATGTCAATCATGGGATTTGAAGGACCAGCAGTCTATTGGGGTTTTCCTTACATTGATGAGGAAGATGATCTTGAATATTGGTGGGTGCAGATTCATCTGTACATGAACAAGGAGTACGACCACAAGAAGGGAGGAGATTGCATGCTTACCAACAAGGAGGTGCATTTGACATTCTTTGATTCAGCAAGAAGTGCTGCATGGAGTGCTATTAAAGAACTTACAGAGAGACTCAAGTGGAGACTTCACAACACTAAGAAGATTCTCAAAGAAGCCGAAGAAGAGATCAACACTCTTGAAAAAGAGATTACAATGTACAAGAACGCGGAGATCATCGTGAAGACTGAGTATTGAAGACCTCTCATGAGGAATAAAGCAAGAAAGTTGTTACCCTGCCTTAAATAGTAGACCACCATGAGATGTAATAAAGTTGTGAGACACGAAAAACACGATTAGTGTATTGATCATACCAATGAGTGTGGTATGGCAATATTAGTTTGCTTTCAAAAACTATTTTGTTTGGTGTGATGAATGTATTGCTATATGTGTGTTATGTGTTGTTTGTAAGATGAGTTTCCTTGATCTGCTATTCTGGATAAGAACCTTCCTTAGCCATCTTTCTAAATCTCTACTCATCCCTACTAGACCAAGCCCAACACCATACTCATTCACCAACCCTAGTGAGAACCATGGGAATCATACAACCTTTACCCTATTGATACACAAGCCATCCCATTTGAGGAATACTAGTATCAAATTTCTTTCTTCTGTGTGAAGGAACAATCACATCCATGACCAATGCCAACTGCCTAATAAGGAGTATCAAGCAAATCAACAAGTGAAGAAAGACAAGTGAACCCCAAGTTGCATGAGCTATGAAGATTTCAGAGCCAACTACACCAAAAGAAGAAGTAATGAAGAAACACAACTACCCAGTTTGTGTTACCATGAGAGTTTCCTTAGAAATAGCATGGTGTTTGCCTTCAAGGATGACAACAACAGGATGAAAGATTTCCAAGGACATCAAAAGATCAAGTTGAGAGGAACCCAAAGACTTTGATTGACCCAAAGAGTGACCCCTCAGTGTCAAAGGTAGTTCAACAGACCTATGTTGATTTACACCTCTACCACAAAGGAAAGATCTACTCAAGCAAATCTCAAATCAATCTACACTCCAATCCAATGAATTTAGACTACCCACAAAAGTTTCTTTTAAGGGTGGTAGCCCACCCAGTTGTTTTGGAATCCAATTACCCAAATCTTTCTTTCTAACCTTCCCAAATCTCGGGACGAGATTTCTTTTAAGGGTGGTAGTCTGTAACATCCCTGATTTTTGGAAAATGCAAAAATCACAAAAATTTGAAACTTTTTGTTTTCATGTTATGCAAGTCACCAAAAACCAAATAAGATGCAAGAAACAAAAGGAAACAATGCATAACTCAATGAAAATTGAAATTAAGAATCCATTATACCTCTTTTCCATAAACCCTAAAACCCTCTCAAATGATTTTTCTCACATAAAGAAAACCATTTTATCTTTAGCAAACTTTATTACATAAAAGGTTTTCAATTCAAATATTACCTTGAAATTATTTTATGGCAACAACAATAAAAGATTTATAACCCTTAATGAAGTTCTAAGCCCCAAAGGTATTTGATGAGAATAAAATTGTTAATAATAACTTTTAGTTGTTATTCCAAGTTTTAAACATAAAGGTGTGAAAATAAAATGCATTGTTTTGAAAATAACATAACAAAAGGTTTTGAAAACAATATTATGACTTATGGTTTTATTCTAAATTTTATTGATCAACAATAATAATTAATTGAATGAACTAATTAAATAGCATTAAGTTACTAATAGTAGATACTTCAACTCCTAAAAATATAAAATGTGAAAGTGGTTTAAAAATGATATATGATTTGTAAAAGGTCTCTGAGATTTTATTTAGACAATAACATCAATTTATTATTTTTCTAAATTTTAAAATGGAATAAAGTTACTATTAGTAAAATCACTGAAAGCTTAAAAATATAAAATATAAACATGATGTGGAATGAGTTTCAAAAATAATAATTGACATGTTTAATGTTTTCAATTGGGAAAACAACATCTTCATTTGAGAAAACCACATTATTTTTATTAAACCCCAAGTCAAATAAATAAGGAAAATTTTCTATTAAGTGACTATGATGTTTTCATCATATTTATAAATTATTGAATCATGGAAACAAGTTGAAATGGTTTTGGAAAATAGTAATTAACCATATTATAGTCTCTGAAATTTTATTTAATCAAAACCTCATTTTATTAATTTTCTAATTTAAAAATATGCATTAAGTACTATTAGTGATTTAAATTAATCACAAAATATAAAAATTGGTTTGTGTTGGAAACATCAAAATAATGTTTCTATCTGGTAGATAATTTAATTACAAATTTTTAGAAATTTAAATGAGGTTGTTTGGATTTATAAAACAGAAATTATAAGAGAAATAAGAAAAACAAAAAAAAAAGGGATTGATGACGTCATGATGACGTCATCTCGTCATCAACCTCACCTCTGCCGTTTCTACCCGAAATGAATCGGAATCAATTCCTTGATTCCGGGCGTTACAAGCCATTATTCTTCGAGCCGTTTGCTCCCCCTTAAAGCCCCCAATCTCCTCTCTGTTTCCCCTCTCCTCCCTCTCATAATCGTGCCCCCAGGCCCTCGAATTTGCTCGCCGGAGCCGCACGAGACCGCCGCCGTTCAACCTCGATTCCGGCCACCGTAGCCCGTATCCTCTACCCCTCTCTGTCCCATTTTCCTCCCCTAGGTCCCGCGCACGCACCTGACCATCCTTTTCTTCTTCCTTGCAGCGGGAGCGTCGTTTTGAGCTCGCCGGAGCCGCGGACCTCCTCGGCCACGGGATTCTACACCGCGGCGTCAACTCGGACCTCCTCGGCGCACACCACTGCCACCAACAAGATCCCCTCGTCACGGCGCACACCCTCGTCATCTTTCCGGAGCCAGGGAACCACCGGAGCCTCACCGCCGTCGACGCCCGAGGCCAGCGCCACCGCCCACTCCATTTCCGGCGAAGAAATCCGGCGGGAGGTAACCCTAACTCCCTCCATTCAATCTCAGCCGTACGATTTAAATCCTACGCGCACGATTAGAACCACTGAGCGAAGAGGTATCGGCGAATAGGAATACGCCACGTCGGCCCGCGCATTATGTTTCTATCTGTCGCCCAGCGCATCGTGTAAACCAGCCCAAGCCCACTTCCTGTCCACCGCACCGCGCGGCAGATAGCCATTTTCGGCCCAGTCTGTCTTTGGATTTTATTCCGAATAAAAATAGAATGGAATTTTTGCAGAAAAGCCCCTGCATCTTAGATCTATCATAACTTTTTATTCACACATCCAAATTCAACAAACTTGGACTTTTTGAAATCACCAGAATATGTAGAATCTTTTAGCACTGGCCAAATTCAAATTTGACAAAGTTAAAATTGTTCAAATTTAAATATGCTTGTTTGATGAAATTTGGCATAATTCAAATTCTACAAATCCAAAAATTGCAAATAAAATATATTTGGAAACCTTAGAATGTGTACTTTCATATCCTCTGTCCCAAAATAATAATTGAACAAATTAAAATTGAATTTAGAATTTAGTTGTCTATTTGAGTATTTTTGACATAGATTAATTTCTATAAATAATTTCAATATAGTTCCTTTTGCAAATTTGTTCCATTTGACAACCTTAAACCATAAACAACCTTGCCCAACCATTTTGGACACCCTTGGACCATGACCATGTATTTTAGCCAAAAATCCATCATAGTAGTCCATCTAGTTATTATGTCTTAAATTTTGTTTCTATTTCTTTCTACCATTGTTTGTTGTGGTCATTTTGAACCCAAGACCAAGTCCCTTGAATGAAAACCTCCTAAGAGACCAAGTAGTGAACCTCAAACACTAGTACTATAGGTTTCTATCCACTCCTCCATCCCCCTATTCTTGCTTCAAGAATCCATCAAGTTAGCAAATGAAAAACAAGACTCAAGCAATAGAAGGCTCTTCACTTTCAACTTGGTGGCAACATGAAGAGAATACAAGGAGGATCAATGAAGAAATTTTGAAGAAAAGACTCCACCACTAGAGGAAGCTCAAGAAATACAAGTGTGAAGAAATTCAGAAGAAAGCATCTCCCTCTCTCTTTCTAATCTTTCTTCCTATTTTCTTTCTTTTGACTTAGTGGTAATTGTGCCCATCCCATACCCAAACCAATTAATGAAGTGAAAGCCCAGAAGAATTTATCAAGACCAAGAGAAGCACCACACCAAGGAAGGAAACAACTTAGATGGCATGATGATGATCTTCAAGAAGGCAATCACATGAGGACTAGAAGCAAATCCATACAAGTTGAAGAATAACAAGTTATTTTTGTCCAACCATTGACCCAAATGGAAAACCCAAGACTTAGTAATATTTTCCCTTTGATGATGAAGTTAGTAGACCTACCCTAACCACAATGGAAAATACTAACATAGTCACTTTAATATTTTGAAGGTGAATATGACCAAGTGTTTACAACCTTAGTTGAAGAAGTAATATGTTTATTCTAAGTGAACTCTTGGAACTTCCTCGACAAGTATGGTTATAATAAAGTTAGATCACATCAAAACTCAACCTAGCCCTTCCCAAGTAAACCATTGGAATTTCCTTAACAAGTATAAGACCATTAGAGAATAAATAGTTCAACTCAAACCTAGACTTTGTCCTAACCAATTTGGTTAAGCCCCTATTGATATGTTAGTTGCTATGTATGTTTTCTTCACTTCTATGATTGTTTGGTAGAATGTTTGTTTATTTTGTTATTGTGTTTTCAATGAATAGATTGTACGGAGAGCAACGATCTTTTGTGAAGAGAGTGTGATATCTTCACCAACTTCAACAAGGCAAGTAACACATCATAAACTACCCATTATTTTCTATATGCATTAGTTGATTTTTGAGTAGTATGCATTGATAGGAAATTTTTACTAAGTTATATTATGCTATGCTATTATCCTAGTAGTGTGTAGCCATCTCTTTTATCCTTGTTATTTATAGACTTAGAACTTGAGAGATGCTATGCAATGTGACAAATGATTTTTACTTGATGTTGTGGAAAAATTCTAAGTAACAACTTCAATGAACCACCTGGGTGGATTTGGTTGTTTGGCTGATGAGAGTTGAGTGTCTCCCCGAGGGGTTGTTCACTTGAGGAATGCCACCCAGGAACAAAGTGATTATGATGTTCCCCAAGTTTATATTGCTTCCAGTGCAGCCTTTAGTCATATGGGCTCTGTCTTGATCAACTAAGTTGTGAGGGTTCAGCCTGGGCTTGACAAGCAGATGTAGCATAATTATAGGTGGAACGGGTCTTGCCATTGGGTTGGATTCTTGCTTCTGAAAGATCTCGTCTTGATTCTTCTCCTTTCCTTAATGCACTCAGGGTGTATAGGATGTTTGGGTTGAGTTGAGTCTGAAGGTGAAAGTGCACAAGCTCTGCAGAGTCAACAAACTAAGATCTTAGCCGTGTCCCCGGTTATGGACAACTATGAGCAGCTGGACAAGGAAGGACGGAAGAATCACATCACCATTTTCAATAAGTAAAATTTTGACCAAGTGAACAGTATTTGTGGTGCTTGGATCTTAATCCAATATTGCCACCCTTTGAAAAGAAAAGTTTGTTTTACAAAAGTGATAGGAGAAAACTGGCTTTATGCAAACTTAGCCAAAACTCCACTCAGCCAAATGAGCATGTAGTATTAGTCTTGCCATTTATATCCACCATAGTGTTACTTGCCAATACATTAAATTGTATTGACTCCCTTGTGGCTGCATATTCCATATTGCAGATATCTCTGAAGACGAGTGAGGATTTCGTTTAGGATCTCGAGACTATCGCCAACATGTTTTGCCTGTGGCACATGAAGAAGATGGGCTCAATGTTGTACTATGTTTTCCGCTGTATTTCTTTGTTTTCTGCTAGTCTTCTAAGACTATGCAAGTTGTATCTCTATTTTGTAAAGACTGGATCATGCGATGTAATAGAATTTGATGCATTTGCATGATATTTCATTTTGTACTGTGGTGCTAGTAATTGATCCAGGGACTAGCACAATAAACACAGGTATTCCATCTTTATTAAAAGTTGGGATGCTACAAAATGGTATCAGCGTTAGTCCGTGTTAGTTGTATTCAAAACTCACAAGTTTAGAGGAAAAACAACATCAAAAGTGTTCGGGAAAGTAGATACCTTTTGGACGTACCGGTTGGCCGCAAGGGTAGCGACCTGCGGCGTCCTCCTCCGACGGCGAGGAGCAGGGGGAGGGTGCGACGCCGCGGTTGAGGCTAGGGATGGGGAGGGGAGCGGAAGGAAGGAGAGGCTAGACGGTGGTCAGGGTCATCGGTAGGAGGGAGGACGACGCGGGCGGAGCCTCGCTCCTAGTCCGCCCTCTTTAGATTCACTATTTTCTGTGTGTTCTGCGAAGGTGTATTGTGGAAAGGCGCCAGGGGTTGCCAGGTCTTCATGGTTTGTAGGATGATGCAACATAACCTATTCCAGTAAGCCCACCATCGACACCCATTGGTCCTATGTCAAGATCACACGCAAAGGCGATGAAAGAAAAACTCACTCCTCTCTCTCTACACGTTCGATGACTTGGTGAATAGTACGCTACCTTATGGAAAGACCCTATATGTGCTCATGTTTGATCCCCTAAAGGAGCCCCGAGACGGTGCCCAAGAAGATCGGGAAGATGCCCAAGATGGTAACCAAAAAGCTCATGAAACTGACCGAAAAGAGGACCCCGAAGGAGGAGAAGAAAAGGAGGAAGAACGGGAGGGCCAGGAAACCCGGCCTGCCTGCCCAGTCAGACCGGCCTCCAGCGCCCCTCAGGTCGGCCACCCAACAGACTAGCCCGGCCTGGCAGCCCGGCCCAGGTCGGCTTTCCTCCATCCCCTAGGCTGCCCCCTGCCCGATTCACCCGGCCTGCAGCCCGGCCCAGGCCGGCCTTCTTGCGACTGTAGGTCGTGAAGGGTATGTTGCGTAGAAAACAAAAAATTTCCTACGTGAGATAAACCTGAAGGGACAAGATCTAGTCTAGGAGATGAAGTGCAACAGGGACAAAGAGTCTTAGGAAACATACCCTCGTAGACTCTAAACATTACGAGATTCAATCTTGTTGTTGGCATAGTCGTACTCACGCCGATCCCGAGAGTGAGAAGATGTGCACCGCAATCCCGCGGTGCCTCCGTGATCGGTCACACGTTCAGTTCGATGAAGACCTCCGTTCCCTTGATCCAGCGGGGTAGCTGAAGTAGAGGATCCCCCAGAACTCCAGCAGCACGACAGCGTGGTGGTGGTGAAGAATCCCACGGTCAGGGCTTCGCCAAGCTGGAGACCATGGAATGGAGCAGCGGTTGGAGGGGAAAGGAGGTGGGACAAGTGTGTGAGGAGAGGGAGCTCTCACCCTCCTTTTATAGGGGAGTTGGAGGCATCCCAAAGAGGGGTGCGGCCAGCCATGGGGTGCCCCCACCTCTTCCCTCTTCATGTGAGTGGAAGCTCCACTCACACCCACTCATGCTCCCTTAAAACTCCACTTAGAAAATCCAAAGGTTTTTCTTTAATAAATAAATAAAACATTTTATTTCTTTATTTTAATATTTGTTAATTCCATTAACAAACATTTGCATATAGCACCTCGAATCATTTGTTAATTCTATTAACAACCATTCGACAAAAAACCCTTGAACTATTTTAATTTTCCCCGAAGCAATTTCGGTGTTGTCCAAAACATTATTCGATATTCCGTATCCTCTCAAATGCTTCATCGAACCTTAAGTGTGTCACCCTACGGTTCGCGAATAACATAGAAATGATCGAGACACCTCTCCGATCAATAATCAACAGCGGGATCTTGAGATCCGTGATGACTCCAATATATTCAACGATGACTCTCATGATCGTGTGAACCATCAACGTCGTAACTATTCCCTTTGTCTCGCGATATTTTACTTGTCCGAGATTTGATCATTGGTATCAACCATACCTAGTTCGATCTCGTTACCGACAAGTATTCTTGTACTCATTCCGTGATATGACATCCTTGTGACCTAGTCACGTGCTTGCAAGCGGTGTCGATGTGATATCACTGAGAGGGCCTAGAGTACATCTCTCTGTCTTTGGATGGACAAATCCCACTCTTGATCCATGAGCCTCAACTAACACTTTCCGAATACCCAACGACACCTTTATAGTCACCCTGTTACGGCGTGACGTTTGATGACATCAAAGCACCCTTCCGGTATTAGTGATTGACATGATCTCATGGTCTGAGGAATGAGGTTACTTTGTATGTAAGACATAACAATATAAACTAAATGACTTGATCGTATTGTTATACTTATTTTGGGTTTATGTTCATCACATCATTCTCCTAATGACATGACCTCGTTATTAACAACATCCAATGTTCATGATCAGGAAACCTTGATCATCGGTTAATCAACTAGCTAGTTAAAAGAGAGACTTTACTAGGAACGATTGTTTGTTTATTAAACACACATGTATCAACGTTTCCGGTTAATACAATTATAGCATGAGAAATAAACATCTATCATAAACAAAGAATAACATAATAAACACTTTATTATTGCCTCTCGGGCATATTCCCTTCAGTCTCCCACTTGCACTAGGGGAAATAATCTATATTACATACTGATGAATCTAACACCCATGGAGTTCTGGTGTTTATCATGTTTTGCCTTTGGGAGAGGTTTAGTCAACAGATCTGCCACATTCAGATTCGTATGTAATTTGCAAATCTTCACATCCCCATCTGCGACATGTTCACGGATAGAGTGAAAATGGCGCTTGATATGCTTGGAATTCTTGTGAGACCTTGGTTCCTTAGCATTGGCTATGGCACCATTGTTGTCACAATAGATAACTATTTGATCCAACGCACTCGAAACCACACCTAGTTCGGATATGAACTCCTTCATCCAAACTGCTTCCTGCGTTGCCTCCGAGGCAACAACATATTCCGCTTCTGTTGACGATCCCACTACCACGGATTGCTTGGAACTCCTCCAGCTTACTGCTCCTCCATTCGTAACAAATACGTAATCGGATTGTGACTTAGAGTCATCCGGATCAGTGTTGAAGCTAGCATCGACATAACAAATTGTGACGAGCTCTTCTTCACCGCCATATACGAGAAACATATCCTTAGTTCTTTTCAAGTATTTAAAGATATTCTTGACCGCCGTCCAGTGTTCCAAACCTAGATCGGACTGGTACCTGCTAGTCAAACTAATAGCATGTGCCACATCTGGTCTTGTTCATAGCATAGCATACATGATAGAACCTATGGCTGAAGCATAGGGAATCTTATTCATTATTTCTCTATCTTCTGCTGTAGCCGGATATTGAGTCTTACTCAACGTCTTCCCTTGCAACATTGGTAAGAATCCCTTCTTACTTTCTTCCATCCTGAACTTCTTCAAAATCTTGTCAAGGTATGTACTTTGCGAAAGTCCAATTAAGCGTCTTGATCTCTCCCTGTAGATTTTGATGCCTAACATATCAGCTGCTTCACTGAGGTCTTTCATCAAAAAACTACTATTCAAATAACCTTTTAAGCTTTTTAAAAGTTCTATATCATTTCCAATCAACAATATGTCATCCACATATAGTACAAGAAATGCTACAGAGCTCCCACTCACTTTCTTGTAAGTACAAGCTTCTCCGTATGTTTGGACAAATCCAAATCCTTTGATCACCTTATCAAAACGGAGGTACCAACTCCGGGATGCTTGCTTCAGTCCATAAATGGAACGTTGAATCTTGCATACCTTGTCAGCATCCTTAGGACCAACAAAACCTTTGGGTTGCATCATATACAACTCTTCCTCAATGTCACCATTAAGGAACGCTGTTTTGACATCCATCTGCCAGATTTCATAATCGAAAAATGCAGCAATTTCTAACATAATCCTAACTGACTTTAGCATTGCTACCGGTGAGAAAGTATCATCGTAGTCAACTTCTTGAATTTTTCAGAAACCTTTTGCGACAAGTCGAGCTTTATAGACGGTCACATTACCATCAACGTCAGTTATATTTTTAAATATCCATTTGTTCTCAACGGCCTTGCGGTCATCGGGTAAGTCCACCAAAGTCCAAACTTGGTTTTCGTACATGGATCCTATTTCGGATTTCATGGCTTCAAGCCATTTGTTGGAATCTAGGCTCATCATCGCTTCATCATACGTCGCAGGGTCATCACCTCCATCTACCATGAAGTTTAAGACGGGGTCCCCATACAGTTCAGGAGCTGTACGTTCCCTAGTTGACCAGCGAGGTGTGGTAGTTTCCTCTTCTAGAGTTTCATGATTTTGATCATTAGTTCCCTCTTCAACTGACGGAGTCGGCACTGGAACAACTTCCGGTGCTGCGCTACTCGCCATTCCAAGAAGAGAAGGTTCAATAACCTCGTCGAGTTCTACCTTCCTACTATTCACACCTTTCGAGAGAAACTCCTTCTCTAAAAAGGATCCATTCTTGGCAACGGAAATCTTGCCTTTGGATCTGTGATAGTAGGTGTACCCTATTGTATCTTTAGGGTATCCTATAAATATGCATTTTTCCGCTTTAGGTTCAATTTTATCAGGTTGAAGCTTCTTCAGATAAACATCGCATCCCCAAACTTTTAGAAATGACAGGTTAGGTTTGTTTCCAAACCATAATTCATACGGTGTCGTTTCAACGGATTTAGATGGTGCCCTATTTAAAGTGAATGCAGCGGTATCTAGTGCATAACCCCAAAACGATAGTGGAAAATCTGTAAGAGACATCATAGATCGAACCATATCCAATAAAGTACGATTACGATGTTTGGAAACACCATTACCCTGTGGTGTTCCGGCAGGTGTGAGTTGTGAAACTATTCCACATTGTTTCATATGCATGCCAAACTCGTAACTTAGATATTCACCTCCATGATCAGATCGTAGAAATTTAATCTTTCTGTTATGATGATTTTCAACTTCACAATGAAACTCTTTGAACTTTTCAAATGTCTCATATTTGTGTTTCATTAAGTAAATTTATCCATATCTACTCAAATCATCAGTGAAAGTGACGAAATAACGATATCCACCGCGCGCCGATACACTCATTGGTCCACAGACATCAGTATGTATGATTTCCAGTAAGTCTGTCGCCCGTTCCATAGTTCCGGAAAACGGGGTTCTAGTCATGTTGCCCATAAGGCATGGTTCACATGTTTCAAATGATTCATAATCAAATGATTCTAATAGTCCATCAGAATGGAACTTCTTCATGCGTTTAACACCAATATGACCTAAGCGGCAATGCCACATGTAAGTAGCAATATCATCATTTAACTTAATTCTTTTGGCATTCAAATTATGAATATATGTATCAATACTATCAAGATGCAAAAGAAATAAACCATTCTTCTCAGGTGCGTGACCATAAAAGATATTATTCATACAAATCGAACAACCACTGTTCTCAGATTTAAAGGAATAACCACTCGGCATTAAGAAAGATCCAGAAATGATATTCATGCTTAATGTAGCCACCAAATAACAATTATTCAGGTTTATAACTAATCCAGATGGTAAACGAAGAGGCAGCATCCTGACGGCGATCACATCAACTCTTGATCCATTGCCGACGCGCATCGTCACCTCATCCCTTGCTAGTGGTCGCTTATTCTGCATCTCCTGTTTCGAGATACATATGTGAGCAACTGAACCAGTATCAAATACCCAGGTGCTATTGCGAGTACTAGTAAGGTACACATTAAAATAACGAGTATATCATATATACTTTTGTTCACTTTGCCGGCCTTCCTATCTGCCAGATATTTGGGGCAATTGCGCTTCCAGTGGCCAGTGCCCTTGCAATAAAAGCACCCAGTCTCAGTCTTAGGGCCATACTTGGTTTTCTTCTCAGGTGCAGCAACAAACTTGCTACCCTTCTTGAATTTGACCCTTGGCTTGCCTGTCTTTCCTTTCTTGAAACTAGTGGTCTTATTGATCATCAACACTTGATGTTCTTTCTTGATCTCCACTTCAGCAGTTTTAATCATCGAGAGAAGATTAGGAAGAGACTTCTTCATGCCTTGCATATTATAGTTCATCACAAAGTTCTTGTAACTAGGTGGCAGAGATTGAAGAACACAATGTATTCCTAGTTCATTGGGAATCGTTATTCCCAAGGCTATGAGTTTATCATCGTACGCAGACATTTTTTGTAAGTGGTCACTAACGGAGATGTTCTCTTCCATTATGCTGCTAAAGAACTTTTCTGAAGCGTCATAACTCTCAACTGCAGCATGGGTATCGAAAATCATTTTCAATTCTCCCATTGTAGCATACGCAGCGCTGTTCTCGAAACGTTTTCGCGGCTCTGGTTCTAATCCATAAAGGATGTCGCTATGAACTATACTGTGGTCTTGTTGTTGAGTCAGATAAACATTTTTATCTTCCTCAGAAGCATCATCAGCGGGCTGGTCACCTAGCGGTGCATCAAGCACATAGAGCTTCTTGCAAGCGGTGAGGAGAATCCTCAGGTTAAGTGCCCAGTTGGTAAAGTTGCTTCCATTGTTCGCTAGTTTTTCTCTCTCCATGAACATATTGAAATTGAAGGTAGGTGGTGCCATGATCGACAACATATTTGCAAAGACTATTTAGACTAAGTTTATGATAAATTAAGTTCAAGTTAATTCCAAAATCAACCCATGAACTCCCACTCAAAAACAACATCCCTCTTAGTCGTCTTTAGTGATTACACGAACCAAATTCACTACACCGAAACCGATCATCACGTGAGACGGTGTAGTTGCAAAGGCGAACATTAACATGTTCATCATATCATCCATATGACGCATGATTTACCTTTCGGTTACGTGTTCCGAGGCCATGTTTGTACATGCTAGGCTCTCAAGTAGAACCGTTGTATTGCGTGTGTTTCAAGGCCATGTTTGTACATGCTAGGCTTGAAAACACCCGCTGTATGCGAATGTTGAGTCTATCACACCCGATCATCACGTGGTGTCTCGAAACGACGAACTTTCTTAACGGTGCATACTTAAGGAAGAACACATTATTATCTTGATATTAAGTGAGAGGGATCATATTATAATGCTACCGTCGCGATCTAAGCAAAATAAGATGCATAAAAGGATTAACATCACATGCATGGATAATGTGATATGATATGGTCCTTCTTGCACTTGATCTCCATCTTGTGCATCATGTTATGATCTCCATCATTCCACCGGCGTGGCACCAAGGTCCGTGCCACCTCCATCTTGATTGTCCATCAAAATTACAACATATCACATGGATATGATATACAACACGCATGCCATAAATAATAAGACAACCATATGGCTCCTGCCGGTATGTCAATAGTTTACAAATGATATCATCTCATACATAAAATTTGTAACATTGACCATACCACATAACATGCCTTAAAAACAAGTTAGACGCCTCTAATTTATTTTTGCATATTTTACGCGGCTTGGTCTTACGAGGATAGAACCGTTCATACCCATGTACAAGAGCCACAACGTTGATAAAACATATTCTTAGCAACCCTTCGTAGATTAGATCTTAACTATAGTAGGAGAAACGGACACCCCCTCAGCCACAAGTGAGACAGGTCTTGCGTACAAAGTACACGTAAAGTTTGTCTAGGGCAGTTTCATCCTACTATGTGTAACATCCCAAGTATGAAAATATCCCTTAGAATGTTTGATTTCATGTTTAATTAAAGTATTGCATCATGTCATCATATTTGTTTCCTTGTTTGCATTTGTTTACTATTTTGTTTGCATATGTTTTTATTCTGTTTCATAATTGAATTTCAAACAAATGTAAATGATGTGTTTCATACTTGTCATGTTACAATATTTTTCAAATCAAAAGTTCAAACCAAATCTCATTTTGTTTCCATTTGTTTCTTAGTGGTCAACTATTAAAAATGAGGGTTTAATCAAACCATTAATTCCTAAGGGTAATTCAAATTCAAATCAGAAACTTTCAAACAGCACCAAATTCCAAGTCATTAAAACTACCAAACTATTCTAATAATTTTAATCCAATTAATAATAGGGTTCACCCTATTAAGTTTGTTGTTTTCTATATTAATCAATTAATTTGCAAATTATTTAAATTCAAACCAATTTACAAAACAGCAAATAAATTTGAATTTTCCAGAAACCTAAGTTGTCAAAGGGTAGATATTGAAATAACAAATTCACATGAATTTTTCCAAAATTTTAGCAACTCAAAAAACCATCAATTGCTTTCCATTTTCTTTTGCTACAGAAAAACTGCAGAGCAAAAAAAATAAAAGGAGAAAGCCAGCGCGCGCGGCAGCTAGCACCCAGCCCAGCCCATTTCTTCTCTCTTCCCCTCGCGCGCGCAGCCCAGCCAGCTAACTCCCCGCGTACCGGTTCGTTCTATTTCCCTTCGTCGTCCTCGCGTACGACGCTCATCCAGAGCTGCCACGGCGGGAGCAGAGCCCCGTCGACGGCCGATCCGATGCCCTGGACCCTATAAAGACCCCCTAGGGCACAGCGCGCAGCCCTAGCTACCCTAGACCCCCTCTCCCCCTCGAGGCCGCCGCCATTTCTCTCTCTTGCCGCCATCACCACCCTCTGCCACCACCCTCACCGGCGCTCCTCTACTGAACCTTTGATGGCAGCCGCCGCTACCGAGCTCCTCCTTCCTTGTTGATCGCGGGAAACGAACCGCCGTTCCCTCCGCTCCCTCGATGACATCGCAGCGGGCCCGTGGACGTCGTGGATCACCGCCGCCATCTGCGACATCGCCGCCGGCCGCGAACCCCCTCGACCCTCTGCACTCCCCCGGTGAGCCCGCCACCATGTCCACCGTGCCTCCTCTCTGTTTTGCCCACGAGCGCTCCGCACCTGCACCCGCATCACGCGCACGTTTCCAGGGACAGCAGCTTCCAGCACCGCCGTGTGCTCGCCGTCGTGCGCCACCCCGTTTCTCTGACGGAGATACAGGCCAACGCGCGCGTTAAAATTTCAGTTAAGCACCCCACTGAAGAATAACCTGCCCGCGTTGCCTATGCTAGCAAGATCCGTTCGAGCAGCGCAGTGGTTGCGCTCCGTTTCCTCTCACGCGCAGGTCGCGAGTTCGAGCTGTGGCTCTACGGGATAAAATCCCAACCTTTTTTCGCCCGCGGCGCTGACAGGGAGGGCCCCCTGTCAGCCTCCCTGGTAGCCACGCAAGTACAGCGAGGCCCTGGGCCCCCTGGCAGTGTCTGGGGTAGCCCTGGGTGCGGTAACAAACGTTTTTTTTTTTAATTCTCTGTTTCAAAACTGGTCCTTTAAAATTACAGAATGGTCCCTCAAAGTAATTTGATAATAACTTTAGTTTTATAATTCGAAATTACAAAAATAAAATATGTGCACTGGTCTAAATTTAAATCTCTACCTATTGGTAACATTTATGTACTGTTTTGAAATTTCCAAATGCAATTCAAATTTGAATTCAAATAATTCAATTGCAATTTGCCAAAATTCATAACTAATTCATTCTTAATCCAATAAATGCAAATAAAATATGTTTTCCATGCTATTTCAAATAACCTTTTCAAATATAAATTTTGTTTCCTGTTTTGAATAATTTAAATTGCCTAAATAATTTAAACCTTGTTTAAATCATTTAAATTTGATAAAATCATAACTTGCTTAATTTAAATTATTTTTGAACATGCAAAATATATTTTCACACTAGAAAGGTATAAACTTTTCAAATATGAATTTGAATTTCTGCTTTGAACAATTAAAAATTCAAATAAAATTCATACTTGATTTAAATTCATTTAAAACTTGTTTAATATTGTTTAAGTCATAATAAATTCATCCTAACTCCTATTTCAATATTTGAAACATGTAATCCAACTAAAATTTGGTATTCTTTTCAAATATGAATTTTGTTATTTGTTTTGAACATTTTAAGTGGATGAAAACAACAAATGCTTGTGTGATATCTTTAAGTAACCAAAAAATTTCCAAACTTAATAAATGATTTCCAAACTTGTTAAATTCCTTTACCACTTGCATCTATTGTTGTTATTTTGTTGTTATCTTCATGCATGCATCATGCTAAACAACTTTCACATGATAATTAATTGTAGTCCATTTTTTTCCACCCTAAGGCATGGACCTTTTCCATATGCAATCCAATTGCATAGGGGTCCATTTAAATTGTGTCACTTTGTCAACTAGTTATTTTGATGCAACCATTAACTTGACATGCATCATCCCATGATTGTGCACTATGCCATGATATTGATTGTTTATATTTCTGTCTTGTTTGTTTGCTTCTTCTCGAATAGACGACGACGTTGAGACAGACGATCTTTACAGCACCCCTTCTGAGGATCTAGCTCAGTACCCGGCTGCTGAGTTTGCAGGCAAGTTATCACTCACATGAACCACTGTGTTCCTTTCAACCTTGGTTACCGATACTTTCCGTTGTCTATTTCTGCTAGCCTTATTAGTAGTTGTTGCTGTTACGAACCTATCACATGAATCCCTTAACCCTGATATTGCCTCACCACCACTCCTACAACCCTATTGATTGAGCCAGTGTCTTACTAGCATGCTTAGGTTGTTTTGCTCGAGTCTGTTATCCGTTACTTTCTGTACTATTTCATTATGTTCTGGGGCTCGATGTTTAATCAATCAATCATGCTAATGTTATTGCTAAATAATAATTTGATGATAAGGCACCGGCAGGAGGCCCTGTGTGGTTTTGAGGCCTGCTAGTGTCGACCCTAATAGGCAAAGGGTCTTGTCTACTGATCCATGATGAGCGCACTACCCGCATGTGGGAAGCGAGTATGGGCGCCCCCCCTCAATTTGATTCGATTCGCATCTCGTCCAAATCATCTCATTTAGTTCGTGTTTTCCATTTGCCGCATGCATGTTTTTGCGAGCCCAGCGCAGGGTGGAACTTTTGTAGTCGGCATATAGGGGGACACGTTCTTAGAGTGCTATGAGGGTCCATTTTCTTCTGGGCTCGATTAGCCGTGCGCCCAAGGTGCTTTGGGCTTGATGCGAAGAAGAGTTGAGTTGTGTTGAGTGCCCCGCTTGGTGGGAGGCATCCCATCTGGCGGGTTATTCATACGTGTACGGCCAAATTGATGCAACCCTGCAGGGATAATCTTCTCGAGAAGCCGTGTTTTCCGCGGTTATGGTTAACTTGGTGAAAGTACTGGCTAACAAGTACTCAGGACAACTTAAACCTAATGATTCACAATCTCACACCCAATGATTAAACAACTTGACTAGTAATAGGATTATTGACACAAAAACTTGATTCATCTTTAATCCAACTGTGTGAGTTATCCTCGGATTGCTTCTTTGGATAAGGGGCGAGATCCAGGATGGGTTTGTTTGAAGTTATCTTTCAGTTGGTTACAATACTCGATCTTATCTCCTTTCTGTTAGTCGGAAGTGGTAGAATCTCTGTAGTTGGTTAGCGCAGCCAGTTGCAGCATCTTTTATATCCCCTTCCTTCCGTTGAACCCAAGGCATCTGTGCTTGGTGTTGACGGGCTACACTTTGGTGAACTGTGAGTCTTGCTTGCCAGTACGTCTATGTACTGACCCCTTTGGGGCTGTGGTTTCCGCAGACTACGCTTACGAGGATCCCAGTGACGGCTACTACGTGGAGTTTGACGAGGCTGCTGACGAGTAGGTAGCGGACCTGGGCAGGATCCGAGACTACGTGGATGGGCTCCGTCTTTATTTCAGTTTCCGGCTTCTTAAGCCTATTTGGATTTATCTGTACTCAGACCCCTTCGAATGCTTCCGCTGAGATGTAATGATGTTATGTTGGGACATGTGTCCTCTGGATGATTGTATTTGCTATCTCTGCTCTAGTGAGAGCTATTTGCAACTTATTTCAATCTTTTGTGTCTTAGAGATATGTTGTGCTATCATTCTGTTACAAGCCGTTGACGTACCATGTGTGTATGGTATGAAGTACGTCAATGGTAGTGTCCTGATTTCTATGGGATAGTTTACGTCGACGCTGAACAGATAGGGGTTGGTTGTCACACATACGTGTGTTGGCCTACTCGTAAGAGGACGCGGGTGCCGGTAAGCCCCGTAATCCAATCTACTACTGTTCAACGGAACGGCGAGTATCCTTTAGAAGTCCGGGTGCGACAAATGGTATCAGAGCCTGTCTGCCTGTAGGATCCCTTTTACTGGTCGCAGTTGAGTCTAGAAACTATTTTGTAGCTATATAGGAAAAAATGAAACGTGAGAGTAGGAATTCTGCCATTTTTCTTCTTTCCCCCACCCACCCACCCTTTTCTGGTAAGGAAGTGCAACGTTGTTTTCTCTTCTCACCTAAACTTTCAAGTTAGGATTTCACGTGTTTTGGGTTCCCCGTAGTACCTCAGGAGTTTTTGGTCTCGTGTTTCCCGATGTTGCTTCAATATCATGTTCTTTTCAACACCCTTTTTGTCCGTTGAACCTTGTTGTTGCTTTCCACTTCAGTTCTCTACCGGAGTCTAATCAAAACCTCCCAAATCATCTGCAGATGGATCTCAGGTTCTACCCGCAGGTGGTTCGGATGACTCGTTGCGAGAGCACCGCCGGTTATCCGGAGATGCTGAGAGACATGGTCACTTATCTGGGGTTCCGTTGGGCACCAGAGTACCAGGTCTACGAGCAGCAGCGAGAGTTTGACCAGACATACTACCAGGCTATCGTCTACATTCTGTCAGATGATGGCATGAGCATTGTCCACCGCTACGAGGCAGTAGGTTCCACAGTGGATATGGCTGTGCAGCAGGCAGCTTACGTGAGTCTCACCGTCCTTCGTGCTGACTACTGGGGGTTTGACGAGTCTATCTATCGCCACATCCCCCGTGGTTACATCACTTCGGAGGGAGCTCACTTCACCCTCTACGACAACCTGGATGTCTACGAGCATGATAACACCAGGCGGCACACCACCGCTCAGTTTGTGAGGCACAATGACGCTGTTACCACCACACTTTCTCAGGAGTTGGCCTCAGTCAGAGAGCAGCTCTACCTTGCTTTGACTCGTCTGGCGACGTACACCACAGACTTTGTTGGAGATGAGCGCTTTGCACGTTTCGATCAGCCAGTTGGTCGTCGTCTGCCAGATGCTGGAGGTTACGAGCCGATCAGAGGTCCACTCCTCAACCTCGGAGCTGGTTACACTGGGATTCCACGCTTTGGAGCACAGGGAGATGACGCTTTCTACTTCACCACACCGAGAGTCGCTCTCAGAGCAGTCCCGATCTACGTGGATCGTCGTTCTACCTACTTCCGTGGGATTCCTCCTCACCGTATCTCTCGTCGTACTACTCACCGCCGTCCTGCGTGATGAGCATGGGAGTACCGATGTATCCATTCCTAGCTATGTTTAGTTATCCTTTGGCTTTCGAACCATGTATTGGTGTGTTGGATATTCTGATGTATGTGAACATGTGATGATGTACCTGTTGGTTATCTATTCATGCATCGGAATAATCTATCTTTCGGTTACCAAGTCTATCCTTTTCTGTTGTTGTGCTAAAATGCATGTCTATCCAGGATGCCGCCAACAAGGAGCAACCCGCCTGAACCACCTCCGCTCACGGAGCTGTTGACTCAGATGACTCAGGTCGTGACTCAGATGGCCCAGATCCAGTCTAACCAGCACAACAACCAGAATGCTCCGCGAGTCAGCATCAAGGAGTTTCTGAGTCTGGGGCCGAGAGCTTTCGTGGCAACACGGGAGCCTCTGGATGCTGATGACTGGATCAGGGAGATGCCCAGGGCTCTGGACATTGCTCACGTTGCTGAGGAAGACAAAGTCAAGTATGCCACCTACCTACTGAAGGGTCAGGCAGCCATTTGGTGGGAGAACTACCAGACCATGAGAGCTGGCTATCCTATCACCTGGGGATGTTTCAAGGATGCCTTCCTGAAGCACCACATCCTAGATGGTCTCATGGAAAGGATGCGTGAGGAATTTTGCTCTCTCAAGCAGGGCAAGCTGGACGTCATTGGCTATCAGAACGAGTTCAATCGTCTCGCTCGATACACTGGGGATGAGGTGTCCACTGAAGCTAAGAAGATGGCAAGGTTCCGCCGAGGTTTTAACCCGGAACTGAAGTACGCTCTCACAAACATCAAGTGCAAGGACTTCGAGGAGCTCGTGAACACCGCGCTCAATGAGGAAAATGGGCGCAAGGCGTTCGAGGATTCTCGCAAGCACTCGCGTGAGGGTTGTTCCTCCTCCAACATGACCACCCCTCCGCAGAAGCGCCGCATCTGGGTGCCAAATACTGCTGTCACTCGGGCTCCATATGCCCAAGCTTCTCCAGGCTTTGCTCCCCGCCCACCCAACCCATCTCAGATGCAGGGTCAGAGGGTTCCAATGGGGCAGCCAAGGCCAGGTCCTCCTCGTGTCGTCACTTGCTACAAATGCAAGGAGACTGGACACTACGCTGATAAGTGCACTCAGAGGCAGCTACCTCCACCTCCTTGCCCCAACACCAACCAGGCAATGGTTCGTGCTCCCCCGGCTAAAGCCTTCAACTCCAACAACAGGCCTGTCGGGAGGACCGCGAGGGTGAATCATATCAAGGCCGACAAAGCTGAGGAAGCTGCTGACGTCGTTCTCGGTATATTACCCGTAAACTCTATTCCAGCTAAAGTGTTGTTTGATACCGGAGCATCGCATTCTTTTGTGTCAAAGATCTTTGCAAAAGCATACAACCTAGTTCTGGTTCCGCTAAGCAATCAAATGACTGTTCACTCTCCGGGACCGCAAATGTTGACTTCCAAGATAAGCATGGACAATCAGATCCTAATTGGAGGTCGCATATTCCTTGCTTCACTCATGTTGCTGGGAAATTCTGACATTGATGTCATTCTGGGCATGGATTGGTTGAAGGCCAATAAAGCTACAATTGACTGTGCTAAGAAGTCAATAACTCTGTTTCATCCGTCTGGCCAGATAGTCTATTCTCCATATGGATCAAGTTCTGTTCAGCTGTTCAACCTAGATGCAAAACCCCTTCCTGCAATTGAAAATGTTTCGGTGGTTTGTGAATTCCCTGACGTCTTTCCAGAAGAGTTGCCAGGGATGCCTCCGGACAGAGCAGTTGAGTTCGTGATCGAGCTTGAGCCAGGTACTGCTCCAATCTCTAAGCATCCATACAAGATAGCTCCTCCTGAACTGAAATTGTTGAAGGAGCAAATCGATATGTACATGGAGAAAGGTTACATTCAGCCTAGTTCCTCCGCTTGGGGTTGCCCAACTCTGTTTGTTGCCAAGAAGGACCAAACAAAAAGACTCGTGGTTGACTATCGTCCTCTCAACGAGAAAACCATCAAAAACAAGTATCCAATTCCTCGTATCGATGATCTTTTTGATCAACTTGCTGGAGCCTCAATATTCTCAAAGTTGGACTTGAGGATGGGTTACCATCAAATAAAGATCAGAAAGGAAGATATTCCTAAAACAGCTTTCACCACTCGGTACGGTCTATATGAATACACCGTCATGTCCTTTGGTCTCACCAATGCACCGGCGACGTTCTCAAGACTCATGAATTCTGTCTTCCATGAATACCTCGACAAGTTCGTTGTGGTATATCTCGATGACATTCTGGTCTACTCAAAATCCGAGGAAGAGCATGGAGAACACCTTCGTCTCACTCTCATGAAACTTCGCGAGCATCGTCTGTATGCCAAGTTTTCCAAATGTGAGTTCTGGATTCCAGAAGTTGCTTACCTTGGTCATATCATCTCTGCCAAGGGCATAGCCATTGACCCAGAAAAGGTTAAGGCAATTGTTGATTGGAAACCTCCTAAGACGGTGAAGCAAGTCAGAAGTTTTCTTGGCTTGGCTAGCTATTGTTGTCGTTTCGTCCAAAACTTTTCCAAGATTGCCAAACCTCTCACTGATCTCACAAAGAAGGACAAGAAGTTCGTTTGGTCTCCACAATGTGATGAAAGTTTCAATTTCCTGAAGACTAAACTCACTTCTACCCCAGTTCTGGTTGGCCCAGATACTACCAAACCTTTCCAGATATTCTGCGATGCATCTCTCCAAGGTCTAGGTGCAGTTCTTATGCAAGAACGTCAAGTTGTGGCTTATGCTTCACGTCAGTTGAACCCACATGAGCAAAACTATCCCACTCATGACCTAGAACTTGCAGCAATTGTGTTTGCCCTCAAGAAATGGAGACAATACTTGTTGGGTAACAAAACTGAAATCTTTTCCGATCATAAGAGTCTGAAATACATCTTCACTCAACCAGATCTAAACCTCAGGCAAAGGAGATGGATTGAAAAGATTAAAGACTTTGATCTCACCATTTCTTACACTCCAGGCAAGGCTAATGTTATGGCCGATGCTCTCAGTCGCAAGTCCTATTGCAATAATCTCATGATCATGGAAAGCCAACCTCCACTTCATGAAGAATTCCAGAAACTGAACCTTGGTCTTGTCCCTCAAGGTTACCTTGCTAGCTTGACAGCCAGTCCAACTCTTGAGGACAAAATTCGTTCTGAACAACTTCGTGATACTGAAATCAAGAAGATTGTAGAGCAGATCAAAGAAGGCAATGATAAATTCAAGTCCTTCTCAATTGATGACAAGGGAACTGTGTTCTTCGAAGGACGCATTGCAGTTCCTCAGATTCAAAGTCTCAAAAATATCATTCTCAAGGAGGCTCATGAAACTCCTCTCTCCATCCACCCTGGAAGTACAAAGATGTACCAGGATCTCAAGACTCTGTATTGGTGGTCTGGCATGAAACGTGAAATTGCTCAATACGTTTCTGAATGCGACGTTTGTCAACGTGTTAAGGCAGTCCATCAGAAAACAGCAGGTCTACTCCAACCTCTGAAAATTCCTGAGTGGAAGTGGGACATGATTGAAATGGACTTCGTTACTGGGTTTCCAAAGTCCAAGAAGGGCAACGATGCAATCTTCGTTGTAATTGATCGTCTCACTAAGGTAGCTCACTTCTTTGCTGTCAAGGAAACTATCTCAGCTAGCCAGTTAGCAGAGCTCTACACAGCAAGGATCGTTCCTCTTCATGGTGTTCCATTGGAAATAAGCTCAGACCGTGGAAGTATCTTCACTTCTCATTTCTGGAAGAGTTTTCAAGAAGCATTGGGCACCAAACTTCTGTTCAGCACAAGTTTATCACCCTCAGTCTCAGGGGCAAGTCGAAAGAGTCAATCATATTCTCGAGGATATGCTCAGAGCATGTGGTCTCTCCTTTGGCATGAAATGGGAGGATTGCCTTCCATATGCTGAATTCTCCTACAACAACAGCTACCAGGCAAGCCTAGGCATGGCACCATTTGAGGCACTGTATGGCCGCAGATGCAGGAGTCCAATCAATTGGTCTGGAGCTCGTGAACGTTCACTCTTAGGCCCTGACATTGTTAAGGAAGCCGAGGAGAAAGTTCGTATCATTCGTGACAATCTCAAGATTGCTCAGTCTCGTCAGAAAAGCTACTATGACAGCAAGCACAGGGATATGGTCTATGCACCTGGTGACAAGGCATATCTCCGTGTAACTCCCCTCAGAGGCACTCATCGTTTTGGTGTAAAAGGAAAGCTTGCACCAAGATACATTGGTCCTTTCAACATTCTCTCAAGGCGGGCAGAAAATGCCTATCGTCTTGAACTTCCAGAAAAGCTATCCAAGGTGCACGATGTGTTCCACGTGTCACAGCTCAAGAAGTGTTTCAAAGATCCAGATCGTGCAGTTGATCATGATTCCATTGAACTGCAAGATGATCTATCTTATGAGGAGCACCCTGTTCGTATTCTCGATGAGACCGAGCGTAAGACTCGCAACAAGAGCACCAAGTTCTTGAAAGTGCAGTGGTCGCATCATTCCGATAAAGAGGCAACCTGGGAGACCGAAGAGGATCTTCCCAAGAAGTATCCGGACCTTTTCGTTTCTCAGTAAGGAATCTCGGGGCGCGATTCCTTCAAGGGGGGCGTTTTGTAACATCCCAAGTATGAAAATATCCCTTAGAATGTTTGATTTCATGTTTAATTAAAGTATTGCATCATGTCATCATATTTGTTTCCTTGTTTGCATTTGTTTACTATTTTGTTTGCATCTGTTTTTATTCTGTTTCATAATTGAATTTCAAACAAATGCAAATGATGTGTTTCATACTTGTCATGTTACAATATTTTTCAAATCAAAAGTTCAAACCAAATCTCATTTTGTTTCCATTTGTTTCTTAGTGGTCAACTATTAAAAATGAGGGTTTAATCAAACCATTAATTCCTAAGGGTAATTCAAATTCAAATCAGAAACTTTCAAACAGCACCAAATTCCAAGTCATTAAAACTACCAAACTATTCTAATAATTTTAATCCAATTAATAATAGGGTTCACCCTATTAAGTTTGTTGTTTTCTATATTAATCAATTAATTTGCAAATTATTTAAATTCAAACCAATTTACAAAACAGCAAATAAATTTGAATTTTCCAGAAACCTAAGTTGTCAAAGGGTAGATATTGAACTAACAAATTCACATGAATTTTTCCAAAATTTTAGCAACTCAAAAAACCATCAATTGCTTCCATTTTCTTTTGCTACAAAAAAATGCAGAGCAAAAAAAATAAAAGGAGAAAGCCAGCGCGCGTGGCAGCTAGCACCCAGCCCAGCCCATTTCTTCTCTCTTCCCCTCGCGCGCGCAGCCCAGCCCGCTAACTCCCCGCGTACCGGTTCGTTCTATTTCCCTTCATCGTCCTCGCGTACGGCGCTCATCCAGAGCTGCCACGGTGGCAGCAGAGCCCCGTCGACGGCCGATCCGATGCCCTGGACCCTATAAAGACCCCCTAGGGCACAGCGCAGCCCTAGCTACCCTAGACCCCCTCTCCCCCTCGAGGCCGTCGCCATTTCTCTCTCTCGCCGCCATCACCACCCTCTGCCACCACCCTCACCGGCGCTCCTCTACTGAACCTTCGATGGCAGCCGCCGCTACCGAGCTCCTCCTTCCTCGTTGATCGCGGGAAACGAACCGCCGTTCCCTCCGCTCCCTCGACGACACCGCAGCGGGCCCGTGGACGTCGTGGATCACCGCCGCCATCTGCGACATCGCCGCCGGCCGCGAACCCCCTCGACCCTCTGCACTCCCCCGGTGAGCCCGCCACCATGTCCACCGTGCCTCCTCTCTGTCTTGCCCACGAGCGCTCCGCACCTGCACCCGCATCACGCACACGTTTCCAGGGACAGCAGCTTCCAGCACCGCCGTGTGCTCGCCGTCGTGCGCCACCCCGTTTCTCTGACGGAGATACAGGCCAACGCGCGCGTTAAAATTTCAGTTAAGCACCCCACTGAAGAATAACCTGCCCGCGTTGCCTATGCTAGCAAGATCCGTTCGAGCAGCGCAGTGGTTGCGCTCCGTTTCCTCTCACGCGCAGGTCGCGAGTTCGAGCTGTGGCTCTACGGGATAAAATCCCAACCTTTTTTCGCCCGCAGCGCTGACAGAGAGGGCCCCCTGTCAGCCTCCCTGGTAGCCACGCAAGCACAGCGAGGCCCTGGGCCCCCTGGCAGTGTCTGGGGTAGCCCTGGGTGCGGTAACAAACGTTTTTTTTAATTCTCTGTTTCAAAACTGGTCCTTTAAAATTATAGAATGGTCCCTCAAAGTAATTTGATAATAACTTTAGTTTTATAATTCCAAATTACAAAAATAAAATATGTGCACTGGTCTAAATTTAAATCTCTACCTATTGGTAACATTTGTGTACTGTTTTGAAATTTCCAAATGCAATTCAAATTTGAATTCAATTGCAATTTGCCAAAATTCATAACTAATTCATTCTTAATCCAATAAATGCAAATAAAATATGTTTTCCATGCTATTTCAAATAACCTTTTCAAATATAAATTTTGTTTCCTGTTTTGAATAATTTAAATTGCCTAAATAATTTAAACCTTGTTTAAATCATTTAAATTTGATAAAATCATAACTTGCTTAATTTAAATTATTTTTGAACATGCAAAATATGTTTTCACACCTAGAAAGGTATAAACTTTTCAAATATGAATTTGAATTTCTGCTTTGAACAATTAAAAATTCAAATAAAATTCATACTTGATTTAAATTCATTTAAAACTTGTTTAATATTGTTTAAGTCATAATAAATTCATCCTAACTCCTATTTCAATATTTGAAACATGTAATCCAACTAAAATTTGGTATTCTTTTCAAATATGAATTTTGTTATTTGTTTTGAACATTTTAAGTGGATGAAAACAACAAATGCTTGTGCGATATCTTTAAGTAACCAAAAAAAATTCCAAACTTAATAAATGATTTCCAAACTTGTTAAATTCCTTTACCACTTGCATCTATTGTTGTTATTTTGTTGTTATCTTCATGCATGCATCATGCTAAACAACTTTCACATGATAATTAATTGTAGTCCATTTGTTTCCACCCTAAGGCATGGACCTTTTCCATATGCAATCCAATTGCATAGGGGTCCATTTAAATTGTGTCACTTTGTCAACTAGTTATTTTGATGCAACCATTAACTTGACATGCATCATCCCATGATTGTGCACTATGCCATGATATTGATTGTTTATATTTCTGTCTTGTTTGTTTGCTTCTTCTCGAATAGACGACGACGTTGAGACAGACGATCTTTACAGCACCCCTTCTGAGGATCTAGCTCAGTACCCGGCTGCTGAGTTTGCAGGCAAGTTATCACTCACATGAACCACTGTGTTCCTTTCAACCTTGGTTACCGATACTTTCCGTTGTCTATTTCTGCTAGCCTTATTAGTAGTTGTTGCTGTTACGAACCTATCACATGAATCCCTTAACCCTGATATTGCCTCACCACCACTCCTACAACCCTATTGATTGAGCCAGTGTCTTACTAGCATGCTTAGGTTGTTTTGCTCGAGTCTGTTATCCGTTACTTTCTGTACTATTTCATTATGTTCTGGGGCTCGATGTTTAATCAATCAATCATGCTAATGTTATTGCTAAATAATAATTTGATGATAAGGCACCGGCAGGAGGCCCTGTGTGGTTTTGAGGCCTGCTAGTGTCGACCCTAATAGGAAAAGGGTCTTGTCTACTGATCCATGATGAGCGCACTACCCGCATGTGGGAAGCGAGTATGGGCGCCCCCCCTCAATTTGATTCGATTCGCATCTCGTCCAAATCATCTCATTTAGTTCGTGTTTTCCATTTGCCGCATGCATGTTTTTGCGAGCCCAGCGCAGGGTGGAACTTTTGTAGTCGGCATATAGGGGGACACGTTCTTAGAGTGCTATGAGGGTCCATTTTCTTCTGGGCTCGATTAGCCGTGCGCCCAAGGTGCTTTGGGCTTGATGCGAAGAAGAGTTGAGTTGTGTTGAGTGCCCCGCTTGGTGGGAGGCATCCCATCTGGCGGGTTATTCATACGTGTACGGCCAAATTGGTGCAACCCTGCAGGGATAATCTTCTCGAGAAGCCGTGTTTTCCGCGGTTATGGTTAACTTGGTGAAAGTACTGGCTAACAAGTACTCAGGACAACTTAAACCTAATGATTCACAATCTCACACCCAATGATTAAACAACTTGACTAGTAATAGGATTATTGACACAAAAACTTGATTCATCTTTAATCCAACTGTGTAAGTTATCCTCGGATTGCTTCTTCGGATAAGGGGCGAGATCCAGGATGGGTTTGTTTGAAGTTATCTTTCAGTTGGTTACAATACTCGATCTTATCTCCTTTCTGTTAGTCGGAAGTGGTAGAATCTCTGTAGTTGGTTAGCGCAGCCAGTTGCAGCATCTTTTATATCCCCTTCCTTCCGTTGAACCCAAGGCATCTGTGCTTGGTGTTGACGGGCTACACTTTGGTGAACTGTGAGTCTTGCTTGCCAGTACGTCTATGTACTGACCCCTTTGGGGCTGCGGTTTCCGCAGACTACGCTTACGAGGATCCCAGTGACGGCTACTACGTGGAGTTTGACGAGGCTGCTGACGAGTAGGTAGCGGACCCGGGCAGGATCCGAGACTACGTGGATGGGCTCCGTCTTTATTTCAGTTTCCGGCTTCTTAAGCCTATTTGGATTTATCTGTACTCAGACCCCTTTGAATGCTTCCGCTGAGATGTAATGATGTTATGTTGGGACATGTGTCCTCTGGATGATTGTATTTGCTATCTCTGCTCTAGTGAGAGCTATTTGCAACTTATTTCAATCTTTTGTGTCTTAGAGATATGTTGTGTTATCATTCTGTTACAAGCCGTTGACGTACCATGTGTGTATGGTATGAAGTACATCAATGGCAGTGTCCTGATTTCTATGGGATAGTTTACGTCGACGCTGAACAGATAGGGGTTGGTTGTCACACATACGTGTGTTGGCCTACTCGTAAGAGGACGCGGGTGCCGGTAAGCCCCGTAATCCAATCTACTACTGTTCAACGGAACGACGAGTATCCTTTAGAAGTCCGGGTGCGACACTATGCCACTAAGATCATAAATACTTAAGGAGGCAAAAACATGATCATCAACGCCCACATACACCTATGTGTTCTACCCATACAAATCATCTATGCATAGACCTGGCTCTGATACCACTGAAGGGTACGTTCCATAGAAAACAAAAAAATTCCTACGCGAGATAAACCCGAAGGGCCAAGATCTAATCTAGGAGATGAAGTGCAATGGGGAGAAAGAGTCTTAGGAAACATACCCTCGTAGACTCTAAGAGTTGTGAGATTCAATCTCGTTGTTGGCGTAGTCGTACTCGTGCCGATCCCGAGAGCGAGAAGATGTGCACTGCAATCCGGCGGTGCCTCCATGATCGGTCACACATTCAAATCGATGAAGACTTCCGTTCCCTCGATCCAGCGGGGTAGAGGAAGTAGAGAATCCCCCGGAACTCCTGTAGAACGATGGCGTGGTGGTGGTGAAGAATCCCACGGCCAGGGCTTCTCCAAGCTAGAGACCATGGAATGGAGCAGCGGTTGGAGAGGAAAGGAGGTGGGACAAGTGTGTGGGGAGGGGGAGCTCTCACCCTCCTTTTATAGGGGAGGGGGAGGCAGCCCAAAGAGGTTTTTCTTTAATAAATAAATAAAACATTTTTATTTCTTTATTTTAATATTTGTTAATTACATTAACAAACATTTGCATATAGCACCTCGAATCATTTGTTAATTCTATTAACAACCATTCGACAAAAAACCCTTGAACTATTTCAATTTTCCCCAAAACAATTTCGGTGTTGTCCAAAACATTATTCGATATTCCGTATCCTCTCAAATGCTTCATCAAACCTTAAGTGTGTCACCCTATGGTTTGCGAATAACATAGACATGATCGAGACACCTCTCCGATCAATAATCAACAGCGGGATCTTGAGATCCGTTATGGCTCCTATATATTCAAAGATGACTCTCATGATCATGTGAACCATCAATGTCGTAACTATTCCCTTTGTCTCGCGATATTTTACTTGTCCGAGATCCGATCATTGGTATTAACTATACCTATTTTGATCTCATTACCGACAAGTATTCTTTTACTCGTTCCGTGATATGACATCCTTGTGACCTAGTCACGTGCTTGCAAGCGGTGTCGATGTGATATCACCGAGAGGGCCTAGAGTATATCTCTCCGTATTTTGGATGGACAAATCCCACTCTTGATCCATGAGGACCAGGTTCTGAATATGATTCACTAGGGCGAAGATCTAATATAATCTGGTTCATGTTTTCCTTTTCTATCGGGCCATAGATCACCTTCCTTTTTTCCATTTTGTTTGACTTGATCACGCAACATTTCTTTCTGCTTTGACCCAATTGATGACTTTGTCAAACTCCGTAGGTAGGGAGGAGTGGTCTTTCAGGATCGGTCCTTGTGTTTCACTCTTTTTAATGGGCTTTACCGTCTTTCTTTACCTTCAGAACACAAAGCTTTGCTTGGCGAAATAACTCCTGCCAGGCATCTCATCTACTTAATTTAATGACATTCCATATCTCAGGAAGGAAAAACAAAGCGAATTGAATTTCAGTAAAGTCTTTCCGAAAACCCAACGACGCCTTTATAGTCACCCTGTTACCGCGTGACATTTGATGACATCAAAGCAGCCTTCCAGTATTAGTGATTGACATGATCTCATGGTCTAAGGAATGAGGTTACTTCGTATGTAAGACATAACAACATAAACTAAATGACTTGATTGTATTGTTATACTTAGTTTGGTTTTATGTTCATTACATCATTCTCCTAATGACATGACCTCGTTATTAACAACATCCAATGTTCATGATCAGGAAACCTGGATCATCGGTTAATCAACGATCTAGTTAAAAGAGAGGCTTTACTAGGAGCGATTGTTTGTTTATTAAACACACATGTATGAACGTTTCCGGTTAATACAATTCTAGCATGATAAATAAACATCCATCATAAACAAGGAATAACATAATAAACACTTTATTATTGCCTCTAGGGAATATTCCGTTCAGGTAGGCCTCCCTACAGACCAGTCCGGCCTACCATCCCGGCCAGGCCGGTTTTCCTATAGCTCGTGAAAATGGGAATATTCTGCTGTAATTTCCCTACCTACCCCCTAGACTATAAATAGACTCCCTTGGCTTCAGATCTAGGTTAGATATGAATTGAGATTTGAGCTTTGCTCCCCCCTATGTTCCTCTTGTGAGGCTACTCCTTAGATGTGTATCTAGGAACGAATCAAGGCTACTCCAAGCTACCCGATTTGGATCGTATCAAGATTTCCTTGAGTGAACTATTCTTTCCCCTTGGGATTCAACTAGACACTTCCCAATCTCTCTCAACTAATCATTAAGATTTTATTGGCTCGGCGGACCCCCCGTGAAGGTGAAGTGGTTTCAATAAGAGTATGTTCGACTTGATCTGAGAGATCCATATGCTGTTCTCGAGGTTTGTTGATGGGTTCTTTGATTGGTAGGGTTTGGTAATTAATGGTTACCCTTGTTTCCCCTCAAATCCCCCTTGTGTTCTTCGTTTTCACACTCGTGTTCTTGGTCAATTCGTGAAGATTGGGCCAACCAAGAGGTTTAGCCCTCATCATCTGGTATCAAGATCTATTTCCCCACAAATTTGAGCTCCCCATACCCCTTTTATTCCAAAAAAATCTTCCCCATAGATGGTGCATATCTTGCACTCGTTGGGAAACCCGAAGAGGAAGGTATGATGAGCACAACAACAGTTTTCCCTCAGTAAGAAACCAAGGTTTAATCGACTAGTAGGGAGGAGGAGTAACTTATAAGGTTGAAGCAGCTGAGATGGTAGGGCGCACTACCGGTTCAGAAGCAACGTGGAACCTACACAACACAATCAAATCACTTTGCCCCAATGAAGCAGTGAGGTTGTCAATCTCGCCGGTTTTGTTGAACACAAAGAGGTTAAACATATGGTGTGGAAAACTGTAGGAAAACAATATGAAAGCAGTAGTGGCAGTATGAAAGCAGTGTGTGTATTATCAGAATGAGAAAATGGACCGGGGTCCATAGTTCACTAGTGGTGTCTCTATGTGAAAGATAAATAACATGTGTGGTGAACAAATCACAGCTGGGCAATTGACAGAAATGAAGGCTGTACCGTATTGCATCTGCAAGACATAAATATTACTATGTGATTGATGCGGGCATTACAACAAAATACATAGACCGTCATCCAACTGCATCTATGACTAATAATCCACCCTCCAAATATCATCCGAAGAAACGCTGGTATTAAGTTTGAAGCAACAGATTATCGCAGTAAGCAAAGTGTGTAATTGAAACAATGTAAACTAGGTAAACACCGTTGTTTTCTCCCTAATGGCAACATCACATCCTCCATCCGTCACGTTTCTGTCACTCGAGCACATATGCAAAGGAGGCATGAACCCACTATCGAACATAAATACTCCCTCTTGGAGTTACTAGCATCTAATTGGCCAGAGCATCTACTAATAACAGAGAGCATGCAAGATCATAAATAACATATGCATGAAGATAATGATAGATTGATAATAGGAAGACATAGCATTCAACATTCATCAGATCCAAGCAAACACAACATGTATCATTACATAAACATGATCTCGATCATGTGAGGCAGCTCACGAGATCTAAACATGAGGTACAAAGTGGAGAAGACAACCATCTAGCTACTGTTATGGACCTGTAGTCCAGAGATGAACTACTCAAGCATCACTCTAGAGGAGGGCATGGTGGTGTAGACCCCTCCGGTGATGAATTCCCCTCCCGGCAGGGTGCCGGGGAGAGATCCAGAACCCTCCTGATCTCGGGATGACGATGACGGCGGCCTCGGGTGTTTCTCGGGACGAAGTGGTATATTTTTATGGTTGATGCATCGGGGGGTATAAATAGGCGAAAGGGCAAAGGCGGTGGAGGCCTGGGGGCCCCACACTACCCTATGGCGCGGCCAGTGCGGCACGCCTCCCTATGGTGTGTCCCCCCTACGGGCCTCTTTGGGACTCCATGGAACCTTCGGGAATTGTAGGACCTCCGGACTTCAAATTTTCCAATTCTGAGAATATTTCCAGAACAACTTTTCCGAAACTAAAAACAACATAAAACAGGGAATTGGCTCTGTGGCATCTTGTCAATAGGTTAGTCCGGAAATCGATAAAAATGACATAAAGTGTATAGCAAAGATGTAGGAAACAACATGAAAAAAACATGGAACATCAAAATTAAGGATACGTTTATGACGTATCAACATCCCCAAGCTTAGTTCCTACTCTTCCTCGAGTAGGTAAATGATAAAAACACAAAAATTTCTGAGGTGACATGCTATCAACATAAACTTGATCATCAAAAATGTAAAATCATAAGTAAGTTGAGATCATAGAACTTCAACAAAAGCATGATAAATAGAATTTTAACAATAAAGCATAGCAATCACATGAGCAATTTACTTTGGAGTGGCGGTAAAATACCACAAGTAGGTAGGTATGGTGGACACATTGGGTAAACTTTGGTTTTTGGGCGTTGGATGCACGAGTATATCTCATACTCAGTATAGGTGGAGGCTAGCAAAAGGCTGGGAGCGACAAATCAAGAAAGCATAATAGCCATAATCATGCATAGCGACATAAACATCATTAATCAAAGCATAAGTGGTACCACACTTTCAAAAACTAAATGATCATAGAGGCTATAAGTGACTGGTTCATAGTCATAAACATGGTGTGACCATGCACCAAGTCAACCAAATAAAACATTCAAAGGAGAACACCACAAATTTATGCTTCAATATGACAAGAACAATTCATGATTTTTTCATTGGCACATTAAACACTCTCAGATATTTGAGGCTAATTATGCTACTAAATAACCACTAGGCTTTAGAATTAAAATATCATCTAGCATGATATGAAAAAGTCAAGCTACAGTCTATACAAGCTTCTACTTGCAACGTTATAAATTCTACTTCATGCAGCAGTTTCTTTTCCCAACAAGCACCATACAAAACTTGCTTTAACAAAAACTATATAAATGCTACAGAAAAGAAACATGAGAGTACTCACACAACACTACTAAAACCAACATCTTTGAATAAGAGATGCAATGAAAACGAGAGCTAAACATGAATTTTACAGTAGCTAGAAGAAAAACTAAGAATACGAGCATAGCAAGTATTCAAACGAAAAAGTGGAGCGTGTCTATCTCCCAAACAAGGAATTCTAGGGTCCTACTATATTATTGCAGCAGGGAAAACAAAAGAAAACAAAATAAAAACTAACAGACTCTCCAAGTAAACTTCATATGATGTGACCGAATAAAAATATAGTTTCACTAGAAGTGACCTGATAGATTGTTGATGAAGATTTGATGCTTGAGTATTCTTAAAATATGCTTGGATGAACGACGTGGTCATCCCCAAACTTTGACCTTGCACTCTTATTGATCACATATATCACCCTCTTCTCTTGACCCTTGAAAACTTCCTTCACACCACACTCAAAGAGTAATTCGCATTAGAGGGTTAGTGAAACAATAAAAAAATCCATGGGTTCTGTAAGGGCACAAGTGATATTGATACTTTTAAACATTGGCTACAGCCACTGATGTTTCATGAAGCAAAGAAATCCACTTGACATCATAAAAGAGCAAATGCAAGAAAAATGGCAGAATCTGTCAAAACCAGAACAGTCTGTAAAGACAAATTTTTTCGAGACTCTTCGTTGCTCAGATCAAAAAACTTAAAGAACAAAAAGTTGCGGAACTAGCCTAGGAATAAGCAAAAGATATTTCAGGTCATTCTGTTATTTCTGTGAATTATATGATTTTTTACGGTGGACAGCAGAAATCTGTTTCCTGCGCAGAAATCCAAAACCAACTCCAACTCTCGTCAGAAACTTTACTTGGCACAACTAAGACATGAAAAGAAAGATACAAAGGATTTTCTACAGAAGTATACAACCCCTTGACTCAAAGAAAACATAGAAAACATATCAAAAATAAAACCATGGGTTATCTCCCAGGAAGTGCTTTTCTTTAACGCCTTTTAGCTAGGCCTAGAAAAGTGGATTCACGTGTTTTCAAGTGAAGAAAATGCTCACATAAGAAATATGAATTAAGAAAAACAGAGCATCAAGAAGCAAGTATAAAACAAATTTAAGTCTAAACCATTTCTTATGCATAGGAATCTTGTAAAGAAATAAATGAAAGAAGCTCAAACTAGAAATCACGGGAAGGTATAACAAGAGCAACTTAAAAACTTTCAACGAAAAGAGAGGTGTTTTAGTAACATGAAAATTCCTACAACCATATTTTCCTCTCTCATAATAATTTTCAGTAGCATCATGAACAATATCAACAACATAATTATCACATAAATCATGTTTGTCATGGTCTAAAAGCACACAATTCATATGAAGCTCGAAAACAGTGGGATCAAAATTTAAAATCAGCTCCTCTTTTTACCCACTTTTACCAATATTAAAACAAGATGATTGATCACTCATAAAAGGTATGGGACACATTATAGCAATCCTATTTTCGATAACATTATAATTTATAACATCAAGTAACATAGGACCATCATCAAGAGCATTATCATAGAAATTTTCCAAACAAACTTCCTCATTATCATGCATATCAATAGTTGGAATAAAAAGAGGATTATCATAGGACTCATCAAGGTAGAAATGATTATCATAAATAACAGTAGCAATATCATTCTCATAAGTTTAATTCATAGTAGTATCAAGGTCACAAGTATAGCAAGTATCAACTTGATCAAATAATGTATGAGTTAAAGAGTTACTATCATTGGGAGGTAGACATGGGTAGCTCCATTCTTCCTCCTCTTGATCATCACTCTCCTCCTCTTTTTCATCCAATGAGCTTACAGATTCAATAGTTTCTTCTTTCATAGGTTCTTGCAAGGCATTAGTTACTTCCTTAGGTTGAGATCATTTATTAAGATATTTCATTATGTAGTAATTACAATCCTTTTAATTATCAAAGAAATATTCAAGTATATCATAAATATCATATTTATAAGGTGCATCATCAATACTTTCAAGCAAATAGGCAATTTCGAATGCACCCTTCCAAGCAATAAATTCTTCAATTTGTTCCACACCATATAATTCATAATTTCCCTTAACATAAGAAGATATGGTAACATTATCATTATACTCACATTGAAAAGGGGGGTGTTTATACCTCCTACAGCAGCAAGATTTATCAAAGCAATAAGTAACATTATAAGTAGAGCACAAGTTTTTAGCATAGTCATGCAATTTATTAATTTGCTCCAATAAGTGTATCCCTTTTTGTGACAAGCGGTGTTCCTTATATTATTTTTGTTGTTAATCCGTGAACCCACCTTTCCTAAAAGATCTAGTTTCAAAGACATTAAACATTGATAGCAAGCATGATCAAGCAAAAAATAACAACTAGAATAAGAACTAATTTTTTTTTGTGTTTTTGATAAAGAGAATCAAACAAAAAAAAAACTAAGAAAAACTAAAACAAAGTAAAGAGATTGGAAGTGAGAGACTCTCCTTGCAGAAATTCTCTTCCTCCCTGGCAACGGCGCCAGAAATTAGTTTGAGGGTGTAGATCTTGCACTTGTTGGGAAACCCCAAGAGGAAGGTATGATGAGCACAACAAAAGTTTTCCCTCAGTAAGAAACCAAGGTTTAATCGACCGGTAGGAGGAAGGAGTAACTTCAGAAGGTTGAAGCAGCTGAGATGGCAGGGCGCACTACCGGTTCAGAAGCAACGTGGAACCTACACAACACAATCAAATCACTTTGCCCCAACGAAGCAGTGAGGTTGTCAATCTCACCGGTTTTGCTGAACACAAAAAGGTTTAACGTATGGTGTGGAAAACAGTAGGAAAACATTATGAAAGCAGTAGCAGCAGTATGAAAGCAGTGTGTGTATTATCAGAATGAGAAAATGGACCGGGGTCCACAGTTCACTAGTGGTGTCTCTCCGTGAAAGATAAATAACATGTGTGGTGAACAAATTACAGTTGGGCAATTGATAGAAATGAAGGTTGCACCGTAGTGCATATGCAAGACATAAAGATTAATATGTGATTCATGCGAGCATTACAACAATATATATAGACCGTCATCCAAATGCATCTATGACTAATAATCCACCCTCCGAATATCATCCGAACAAACGTTGGGTATTAAGTTGCAAGCAATAGATTATCGCAGTAAGCAAAGTGTGTAATGTAAAAAATGTAAACTAGGTAAACACTGTTGTTTTATCCCTAATGGAAACAACACATCCTCCATCCGTCACGTTTCCGTCACTCGAGCACAGATGCAAAGGAGGCATGAACCCACTATCGAGCATAAATACTCCCTCTTGGAGTTACTAGCATCTACTTGGCCAGAGCATCTACTAATAACTGAGAGCATGCAAGATCACAAATAACATATCCATGAAGATAACATGATAGATTGATAATCAGAAGACATAGCATTCAACATTCATCAGATCCCAGCAAACACAACATGTAGCATTACATAAAGATGATCTCGATCATGTGAGGCAGCTCACGAGATCTAAACATGGGGTACAAATTGGATAATACAACCATCTAGCTACGGCTATGGACCCGTAGTCCAGGGATGAACTACTCACACATCACTTCAGAGGAGGGCATGGTGGTGTAGACCCCTCCGGTGATGAATTCCCCTCCCGGCAGGGTGCCGAGGAGAGCTCCAGAACCCTCCCAGTCTCGGGATGACGATGACGGCGGCCTCGGGTGTTTCTCGGGAGGAAGTGGTATATTTTTAGGGTTGACGTATTGGGGGTATAAATAGGCGAAAGGGCAAAGGCGGTGGAGGCCTGGGGGCCCCACACCACCCCATGGCGCGGCCAGGCGGCGCGCCGCCTATGGTGTGGCCCCCCTGTGGCCCCCTCCGAGCCTCTTCGGGACTCCGTGGAACTTTCAGGAATTCTAGGGCCTCCGGACTTTGAATTTTCCAATTCCGAGAATATTTCATAACAACTTTTCTAAAACTAAAAACAACAGAAAACAGGGAACTGGCTCTGTGGCATCTTGTCAATAGGTTAGTCCGGAAAATCGATAAAAGTGACATAAAGTGTATAGCAAACATGTAGGAAACAACATTAAAAAACATGGAACATCAGAAATTAAGGATACGTTTATGACGTATCACCCATCCCTAAATTCAAAAAGTTTCACCAAGAATATCCTCAACAGGGATTCGAGTTTTGAGTGGATTTGGTTCATGGATTTTTTGCTTAAGACCATTTCTCACCTTTCTATTGAGAAAATTTTCCAAATTTGTCCATAAATTTTTCTTGATTTTTAAAGGAATTTTGAAATTGGCAAAATTCTCAGAACAATCATGTAGCTTCAATTTATGGACATATTTTGTAACTTTTTTTAGTTTGTCGTTGTTGGTATTATTTGAGTGGTTCGAAATCCTCTGCGAAGCCCTTGACATCATCTACAACACCACATCAATGGATCGACACAACATCGACAACCACCGGTCGCAAGTCCGCGATCATCAATCAACTAGGTATAACTTGCTTCCGCTTGAACCCGCCCCTCTTTTCCGTAAGTTGTCCATTTAGACTAGATCTTTTATATTGATTGACATTGCACTAGTGGCACCGAGAGTGCGTGTTTAGCACTTGTGAGAGCGTAGTTTCGAGTAGGCTTGGCATTTTGGAAAAATAAAAAAGGTGAAAAATAGAAAAAGATAAAAAAAAACATCGATGCCAAGTGCTATCCATTGTAGGAACGACTAGCTTCGCGAGAAAACTAGAAAGAGTGACCGGTTGCCCATTGGTGCAAGTCTAGTTGCCATTTTAATTTTAAATTTGAGGTAGCGTCCTCCTTGTGTTGGTGTGGCATTGAGCATAGTCTTCGTTAGGAAAATTTCGTCTCCGCTCGTCCATCGGATGAACTAACCCCATTAATCATTTGTGTGTGTGTGTGATTATTTGTTTCCTCCTTTTGTGGATTTTGGTTCTTTCGTAGCTTTTCATCGTGGTTCATTTCTACTTTTAACAATAAACTTTTTATTGGATTTGGTTGATTTTTCTCGACACTTTCCTAACCCATTTGAGCTCCTCATAAAGTGTGTGTTTTGTTGTTGGTTGTCCTTCGGGTCTCTTTTGTTGAGTCGTACGCTCTTATTACAAACCCTTCCCCTTCGGCAGGCCACTTGACCCAATACTATCAAAAAAGGTAAGAGGTGGTAAGTGCTAACCATATTTGATACCTCACTTGCTTTTTGAGATGGCTAGGGAAGGTGACTTTACAAGTGCGAGCTCGGATGACGATGAGAACCCCTTCTACATCGACAACACCCACAACTTTGTTACACACCGTGAGCATGTGCAATTCCGTTCCATTTTGCGTGATGGCTTGGAACGCTATGAGTGTTTCCCTCGTGAACAATATGCAAGATTCAATGATCAATTGGCGCGCATCATCACCAACTTAGCAATTCTTGATAAACTTCCTCGATCATCTTCACACCGAACAAGGAGTGCCTCAAGGTCGAGCCAAGAACGTGAACAACCTCACGCTCCTCACCAAGCTCGTCGCCATGATCTTCATTGCCACATGGAAGATGGTGGACTTCACCGCCAAGAGCATGAACCCCCACCTTCTCCACGACCACACCACCGCAATTGGTATAATGACAGATCGTCTCCTTCACCACCTTCTCGACATAAACAAAGATGTTATGAACCTCTTCAACAACACCCTAGACGCTCGGACCTTTGTCAACATCATGACTATGGTCACAATAACTTTATGGAAGGTGCTCGCCCACATCAAAGGCCTCCAAGGCATAATGTGCGTCGCCACCATAATGACCACGAAGATCAAGACATTCCTCAACATCGTAATCATGAGCAACACCGTCACCATGATCAAGACCGTTCGCCACACCTTCGCCATGAACAAGACCATCCTCAACAAAATGAGCATGATGATAGTGAACACCGAGAAGAAAGACTTCATCATCGACAAGAAGCTCCTCATGGCAATAGGAGACATCCTCCTCCACAAGGTCATCAAGAACATGATGATATCGACCCATATGCTTATTCTCTACACATCTAAGATGGCTCATTTCATTCCATGCAATAGAACATACGATGCTTCACATGTGGAAAACTTGTTTTTCAGGGAAATTGTTCGTTTACATGGTGACGTCAAGTTCACCTCCTATTTTTGGAAGACATCGATGGCCAAGCTAGGAGTGAAGCTCCTCTTCTCCATCGCCTAACACCCGCAAACCGATGGACAAAACAAAGTGGTGAACCGCACACTCTCGACACTACTTCATGCATTGATAAAGCCGAACCTCGAGAATTGGGAAGAATGCATCCCACACGCCGAGTTTGCCTACAATCGAGCCACTCATCAAGCCACAAAGAGAAGCCTATTAGAGATCTTCTATGGATTCAACCCCAACACCATGCTTGGCATCCTTCCACTACCTCTCCGCGAGCAAATTAACATGACCTTCGACAAGCGCATCAGCCACATCAAGAAACTTCATGCGAGCACAAGAGCTACACTTGAGAAGCACTATGAACACCATGCCATCAAGATGAACATGAACAAGAAGCCCATGGTGTTTCAAGAAGGCGACCTTGTTTGGCTACATCTTTGCAAAGACCGCTTTCCACAAGAGTGCAACTCCAAGCTCAAGCCACAAGGTGACGGCCCATTCAAGATCCTCAAGCGCATCAACGACAACACATACAAGCTCGACATACCACAATCCAAGTACCTTGTGCACAACTCCTTTAATGTGCGTGACCTATCTCCCTTTGATGGAAGTCCAAGTGATGACAATAGTCATGAGTCGAGGACAACTCTTTTCGAATGGGAGGGGGAGATGATGCAACACAAACTATTCCACCAAGCCCTCTATCGACACCCATTGGTCCTATGAAAAGATCATGCACAAAGGAGATGCAAGAAAAGGTGAACTCACTCCTATCTCTCTACACGTTCGATGACTTGGTGAATAGTACGCTACCTCATGGAAAGACCCTATGTGTGCTCACGTTTGATCCCCCAAAGGAGCCCTAAGACGGTGTCCAAGAAGCTTGACAAGATGACGAAGATGGTGCCCAAGAAGCTCATGAAATTGGCCGAGAAGAGGATCTCGAAGGAGGAGAAGAAAAGGAGGAAGAATAGGAGGGCCAGGAAACCCGTCCTTCCATCCTAGCCAGGCCGGCCTCCAGTGCCCCTTAGGCCGTCCACCCAACAGACTGGCCCGGCCAGGCAGTCTAGCCCAGGCCGGCTTTCCTGTATCCCCTAGTCTGGCTCCTGCCCGAGTCGCATGGCCTGCATCCCGGCCCAGGCCGGCCTTACTGCGAATGTAGGTCGGCCTCCCTACAGACCAGCCCGGCCAGCCCGGTTTTCCTGCAGCTCGTGAAAATGGGAATATTCCCCTGTAATTCCCCTACCTACCCCTAGACTATAAATAGACCTCCTTGGCTTCAGATCTAGCTTAGATATGAATTTAGATTTGAACTTTGCTTCCCCTATGTTCCTCTTGCGAGGCTACTCATTAGATGTGTATCTAGGAACAAATCAAGGCTACTCCAATCTACATGATTTGGATCGTATCAAGATTTCCCTGAGTGAGCTAGTCTTTCCCCTTGGGATTCAACTAGACACTTTCCAATATCTCTCAACTAATCCTTGAGATTCTATTGGCTCGGCGGACCCGCCGTGAAGGTGAACTGGTTTCAATAAGAGTAAGTTCGATTTGATCCGAGAGATCCGTAAGCTGCCCTCGGGATTTGTTGACGGGTTCTTTGATTTGTAGGGTTTCCTAGTTATCGGTTACCCTTGTTTCCCCTTGAATCCCCCTTGTGTTATTCATCGCGTTCTTCGTTTTTCACTCGTGTTCTTCTTGTTCTTGGTCAATTCGTGAAGATCGTGCCAACCAAGATGTTTACCCATCATCATAGGAGCATTGTGTCCCGTACGTGGTGGCAAGGGTATGAGAATGGTATTGGTGTGGCATTCCAACATAATATGCATCTATTTTGTTCTAGTTAATTCTGAAGTAATATTAGTTGTTTCCATATAATAATGAGTCTAACATTATTTACTCCTTGCAGATCATCATATGAAGTCTTACATGTTTGCTTCTCGCACATCATCTCGCTGAGTCTTACATCTTTACCTCCTGTCCGATCAAAAAATTTTCATGCTTCACAGACGATACAAACATATCGAGAAAAAATATCACTGTAACAACATTTTGTTAAAAAGGAAAAAATAAATACCGTATCTCTAGGGTTTATTTTTTTATAGATGGCTTGTTAGATATCATTATGCATTTAAGTTGAAAACACCATATTACTTATTTACATTAAACCCTATTTTCCTAAAACAAAATATGATGCCTCAAACATAATTTTAAATTGTACCTATTTTTTTTACCTCCTGGTCGATCAAAAAAAAATGCTTCACACATGATACAAACATATTGAGAAAATTTATTACCGTAACAACATTCTCTTAAAATGGAAAAATAAATACCGTATCCCAAGGATTTAGTTTTTATAGATGGCTTGTTAGATATGATTATGCATTTAAGTCAAAAACACCAAATTACTTATTTACATCAGACCCAATTTTTCTAAACATAATATGGTGCCTCAAACATAATTTTAAATTATACCTAATTTGTTTTCTTTTTAGAAAAATAAGGCATGTGCACATACAATAGGCCCACATGACATAGTCACAAAAATTCAAATATCGTGAGAAAGTCAATCCAGTTTAAAGAGTGGAGTAATTACTTATTTACATCAAATCCTATTTTCCTAAACATAATTTGGTTCCTCAGACATAATTTTAAATTAGACCTAATCTGTTTTCTCAAAGAAAAAACAAGACACATGCACATACAATAGGCCCACATGGTACGGTCACTAAAAGTCAAATGGAGCGAGAAGACTCACAACCAACCAAACTTAAGGAGTACTAGAGTAATTTAAAAATACTTAAAAACAATATCTAGAAATCGTATCTACTGTCCATGACTTTTTTTTTCTTTGTCGACGGGGCACCTAAGTTAGAAGTATGCGGTGGCAACTTGATCTGAAGTGCAGAGATATGTTGTCGTGTGTTCTTAGTTAGGTTTATGGCAAGGGGTGCCATAAGTCTTCTGGTAGAATCGTGGGTGGAAACTTACGGAGTAGCCGGAGATGCAACTAAGACGATGATGACCCACAAGTATAGGGGGTGTATCGTAGTACTTTCGATAAATAAGAGTGTCCAACCCAACGAGGAGCAGAAGGTGTTGACAAGCAGTTTCGATGAAAGAATAACTATAAATACTGAAAGATAGATTTGTAGGGGTTTTTTATATTGCAGATAAATAAAGTGCGAGTAAATAAAATGCAGTAGTAATAATTGCAGCAAGTGGCTCAATCCTTTATTAAGCAAAGGACAAGCCGGTGGGTTTACTTATGATTAACAAACGTTCTCGAGGACATATGGGAGGTTTCTGTCAAGTGCTTTTGTTCCATGCAACTGAATACTCTTAGGTGTTTTGATAAGTGTTGTCTGGGTGAACCTATGCTAATGTACTGTCCCATCCAAGACTAATACATACTTGTGATTATACCCCTTGCAAGCATCCTCAACTACAAGAAAGTAGTTAAGAAGTAAATCTAACCACAACTTTAAACTCCAGGATCCTACGCTCCCTCGTGTAATGGTTTCCTAACGGGGGTTTAGGTTTCTGTCACTCCGGCAACCCTACAATTAGTAGCCAAATACTCGATGCATTCCCCTAGGCCCATAAATGGTGAAGTATCATGTAGTCGACGTTCACATGACACCACTAGGAGAATAACACCACAACTTAAATATCAAACATTAAATATTATTCAACATTACTTCACTACTAACAACTTGACTTCTCCCATGTCCTCAAGAACAACACGAACTACTCACAAGACATCATATGGATCATAATCAGAGGTGATATAATGGATGATAACAATCTGGTCATAAAGTTCAAACACCGATAGATCTCAGAAGCATCAACTACTAACAAGTAATCCACACCGGAAGAGAGATCTAATGTAAAACAACGATAGAGGCCCTTAATTATTACAGCGGGATGATGGTGGATGATGACGGTGATGGTGATGATGATGACGATCTTGATGATGCCCGGAGTGATGACGGTGACGATGGCGGTGATTTCCCCTCTCCGGAGAGGAATTTCCTCGGCAGATTTCTACCTGCCAGAGAGCTTTTCTCTCTCGGGTGTTTTCCGCCCCGAGGCGGCGGCGGAATAATTCTTCGATGATGGTATGAGTCTTAGGGTTCCCTCGGGGCCAAGTATGCCAAAAATATCCACCAGGGGTGGGCCAGGGTGGCCACGCCACCTAGTGGCGCGGCCAGGGTCGCGCCACCTCATGGTGTGGGCCCCTGGTGGCCCCCTCTGGATCTCCTTCTGGCTGGACTCCTCCTATGGACTTCTAAGACACCCCGGATGTCCCCTTTCTTCTTCTAATCTTCTGAAATATGGTATCTCGACGGTGCTTTTTTCCATCAGATTTCTGGTCCCGGTGTTTATTCTCCAAAAACAATGAAACATGCAAAATAAGATAAAATAACATAAGGGATGCATCATAACATGAAATATATCGATGAATAACAGAAAAGTATGATATAAAATAGTGATGCAAAATGGACGTATCAACTCCCCCCAAGCTTAGACCTAGCTTGTCCCCAAGCGAAACTGAACTCAGTAAACATGACCACAGGTTTATGGAGTGAAGAGTCGATAAATAAAATACGGACAAGAAGCATCACATTTATCTAAGCACCAATCATTATATACATCAACTTCCTCTCATATAACTTAACTTGAAACGAGTAATGGGAGTCACAAACAAAGATGCAAAAGAGAGAATCAAAATTGGTGATGGCGAACTTTGTTCTTGGTCAGAGAACATTTAATGATATTATACTTATCTTAGGTGAAATCTTTATAACAAAGTTTATATTGTAGAGCTTAACATGTTTAATTATAACAACTCTTTTACAGTGATTCATAGCTTCCAAAGTAATATTAATTTAGATAATAAAGCATGTGCTAAACAAAGAAGGATAGAAAACATGATTGAATAAATCAACATATAGATGGTGTGATCACAACAACTCAAATGCTTGCTGGAGACAGAAGGAAATAGGTTTACTAACTCAACATAAAAGTAAAAGATAGGCCCTTCGCAGAGGGAAGCATTGATCACTTATGTGCTAGAGCTTTTATTTTAATATACAGAGGTATAAAATGCATGATACTCCTCCCATCCATCTTACACAAACCATGGCTAACTGAATCCTTGGGGTGCCTGCCAACAATCACAAACCGTGGAGGAGTGTCTAAATTTTGAGAGAGGTGTATGCTTATGTCAACGAATGGCAAACAAAAAATATAGTACATCACAAGCCAACTAGACTCACAAGAGCGGCTCCCATAGAAGGACGCAACTGGTATAGAAGGTCATCCCTCTTTCTCTTTTGTTTACACAATTATGCTTTGACTAATAAATCAGGGGCAAAAAGAGTGAAGATAATTTGTATTATTATTTGGGGCTGGATAAGCGGATGAAGCCACTAGTCTAGGTGTGTGAGTCCAATCAACAAGTGAGATAAAGATTCTCTATTTGCGTCCTCGTGAGCTAAAACAGGAACACAAAACTGGAGTAATTTAAAAGTTTTAAAGGTAGCACATGAGAAATTTACTTGGAGTGGCGGTGAAATACCACATGTAGGAAGGTATGGTGGACACAAATGGCAAGGTTTTGGGGTTTAAGGTTTGGATGCACGAGAAGCATTCCCTCTCAGTACAGTGTTTTTGGCTAGCAAGGCTGGGTAGCAAGCATAAGAGTTGAGGGAAAACAAACAAATATACATATGATGAAACCAATCATGCAATCTTCATTGAAAGCCCAAGCGATCTTAACTTGTGAATACTAAGTTTATGAGCTAATAGGCAAATTCCTCTTTCTGATACTAGCATCTCAAATTATTATTTCTACTGACCCAAGCTAAGTTTGCCAAAACCAACTAGATTAACTTGATGATCTCCAGATTGATACCAAATACTAACAACAAGCTCAACCATATGACATAAATTGAAAACTAAAATAATGTGTGCATAAAGTAAATGATGAAACTTCTCATTAATATTTCAAACCGGCAACTCACACCAACGGATACAACGATAACCAACTAAGGGGAGACATTCCATACTGAAAACCATCCTATATGATAACCTCTCTACTCATGATATGACTCTACTGAAAAAAAGTAAAAATATGAAAGATAGTGATGTGATACTGCGGCACTCCCCTCAAGATTGGAACAAGCCAAGGGGATGCCAAAATCAATGACGAATTATTTCTTCGGTGGTGGTGGTGAATCCTTCTCTTCCTCGGTCTTCCAAGGTAAAGGCTCTCCATCCACAAATGATGTCCTGGTCTCTAACATCCTGAAACTAGCAGCAGAGCTTATACGTTTAAACATGTTCTCATACTCACAGTTCTGGTTCTGCACATCATAGAGTTGTGCTTGCAAATCATTGGTGGTCTTGGTGAGTGATAAAATCTCCTCCCAAAGCTTCAAATTCTATCTCTTGTATTCAGCGATCTGTTATGTCTTTATCCTGTGGATGATCTCAACTTCACGCTCCGCCATCTTCTTGTACCTAAAGACTTGTTGATCCAGTTCTTCCATCCTAGCTTCCAGACTGCCTTCTCCTTTAGGGCACCGAACATCTTCAATCTGCACCTTCCCGTCCTTGAGAAGCAATTCCTTGGGATGCATCTTCAACTCGTTCATGTACGGGTTGAATGTTCTCAAAGAAACTGTCTTTGGGAGATCCAGGAGAGGACATTGTGTCTCTAGATGTGAAGATGTAACCTGGCAGAAACAGCTCAAAACAGAAACACGACGAGAAAACGATATACGGACCTCGGGGGATTCGGAGGATTATATAGCAAAAAGTTACATAATGAAAGGAAAGTCCAGGTCAAAATCGAGTCGAAGAGGGGCTCCGAGGTGCCCACACCATGGGCTTGCGCGGCCAGGGGTGGGCCCACGACACCCCATGGTGTGGAGCCTCCGGGCTCCGTCTCCCTCTCGTTTCCGGTTCGTAATTTTTCATATTTTCCAAAAATGGTAAAAATAAAAGTTGGAAGATGTTTCGTGAAAGTTTTCTTACCAAAACTGATACCAATTCGAAAACTGACTCTGCAGTTTCTGAAATATGCTTTTTAATAAATTCCTCCGGGATCATGGCTCGAATACAATCAACATTTTCATTATAAGGATCTCCAGAAATATAATTCTTGAGTCTTTGGCCATTCACCACTTGTGAAGAGTTGTCTTCGAGGGAAACAATTGTAATTGCCCCCGAACGATATATCTCTTCCATAACAAAAGGTCATTCCCATCTCGAGAGTAATTCTCCTGCAAAAAATCTGAGACGAGACCTATACAATAGCACTTTCTCACCAACATGAAATTCTCTTTTAATGATTCTCTTATCGTGCCACCTTTTAACTTTCTCTTTAAAGAGCTTAGCATTTTCATATGCTTCACTCCTCCATCTATACTTCTTATAAAGCAAAACCCCACTAACATGTATTAATGAATTTTCTATCTCAACATGCAAGCTATCCACATCATCCATTCTCCTAGACAATCAATTGTCCATGTCATATGATATTTATTAATCACTACATGCAAATTACACATCACCCATTCCTTAAACCATCCAATTATGTTCATCAATAATTTAAAATATGTATATACTATGATCAATTTAATTTTGCATATTCATTTGGAAAAAATAATGTATCACATCTCTTATAAATTTTTGTTTGCACATCACGCATTTTTTAAATCATCCAATTATTCATATTAACAATTTAAAATATATAGTTTCTAAAGCAATCCCCGCAGCAACGCGCGGGGTATCGTTCTAGTTCATCTAAAGAACTTAAGTCAAGCAACCTTTTCTCACCAGCAAGTTTAAAATCTCTATTTAGATCTTTCACTGCCCAATAAGCTTTATGTTCAAATTCTAGGGGCAAGTGACAAGATTCTCCATAAACCATTTTATAAGGAGACATGCCCATGGGATTTTTTATAAGCATTTTTATAAGCCCACAAAACATCATTTAATTTCTTAGCCCATTTTTTTCTAGATTTATTAACAGTCTTTTGCAAGATAGATTTGATTTCTCTATTTGATAATTCTACTTGCCCACTAGTTTGAGGATGATAGGGTGAGGCAATTCTATGATTAACATCATATTTAGCAAGAGTCTTTCTAAAACCACCATGAATAAAATGAGAACCCCCATCAGTCATAAGATATCTAGGCACACCAACCCTAGGAAAAATAATGTCTTTAAGCATTTTTAATGAGGTTTCACCATCAACACTTTTAGTAGGTATAGCTTCTACCCATTTAGTAACATAATCAACAGCAACAAGAATATGAGTTTAGCCTTTTGAAGGAGGGAAAGGACCCATAAAGTCAAAACCCCAACAATCAAACGGTTCAATAACAAGAGAATAATTCATAGGCATTTCATTACGTCTAGAAATATTTCCAGCCCTTTGACATTGATCACAAGATAAAACAAACTTTCTAGCATCTTCAAAGAGAGTAGGCCAATAAAAACCTGATTGTAGAACCTTATGTGCAGTTCTATCTCCAGCGTGATGTCCTCCATAAGCACTACTATGACATTTTCTCAATATCGCTTGTTGTTCATTTTCAGGAACACATCTTCGCATAATACCATCAACACCTTCTTTATATAAGTGTGGGTCATCCCAAAAATAATGCCTCAAATCATAGAAGAATTTTCTTCTTTGCTGAGTTGTAAAGGTAGGAGGCAAATACTTGGAAACAATAAAGTTAGCATAATCAGCATACCATGGACTCTCTTGAGAGCTCACTTTTATTGCAGCTAACTGTTCATTAGGAAAACTATCATTAACAAGAATAGGGTCATCAGAGATATCTTCTAATCTAGACAAATTATCAGCAACAGGATTTTCAGCACCCTTCCTATCCACAATATGTAAATCAAACTCTTGTAAAAGAAGCACCCATCTAATAATCCTAGGCTTAGCATCTTTCTTTTCCATAAGGTACTTAATAGCAGCATGATCAGTATGAATAGTAACTTTAGAATCAACAATATACTACCTAAATTTAAAACTATAGCTAGGAACTCTTTCTTAGTGGTAGCATAATTCTTTTGAGCAGCATCAAGAGTTTTACTAGCATAATGAATAACATTTAACTTATTATCTATCCGCTGTCCAAGAACAGCACCTACATCATAATCACTAGCATCACACATAATTTCAAATGGTAAATTCTAATCAGGTGGTTGAACAATAGAGGCAGATATTAAAGCCTTTTTTTAAAATTTCAAAGGCTTCTTTACAATCTTCATAAAAAACAAAAGGTACATCTTTTTGAAGAAGATTAGTAAGAGGCTTTGATATTTTAGAGAAATCTTTAATAAACCTTCTATAGAAACCAGCATGACCAAGAATACTACGAATACCTTTGATATCCCTAGGACAGGGCATTTTCTCAATAGCTTGAACTTTAGCTCTATCAACTTCAATACCTCTTTCAGAAATTTTACGTCCAAGAACAATTCCTTCATTAACCATAAAATGGCATTTCTCCCAATTAAGAACAAGATTAGTCTCCTCACATCTCTGCAAAACTTTATCAAGATTCTGCAAACAATTATCAAAAGAAGTTCCATAGACGGAAAAATCGTCCATGAAGACTTCCACAATTTCTTCACAAAAACCATGAAAGATAGCAGACATGCATCTTTGAAAAGTAGCAGGAGCATTACATAAACCAAAAGGCATACGTCTATAAGCATAGGTTCCAAAAGGACAAGTGAAAGTTGTTTTCTCTTGATCAGGCTTCCTAACAGCAATTTGAGAGAACCCAGAATAACCATCAAGAAATAAGAAATGAGTTTTCTTAGACAACCTTTCTAACATTTGATCAATAAAAGGAAAAGGATAATGATCTTTCTTAGTAACCTTATTAACTTTCCTAAAATCAATACACATCCTATAACCAACCACTACTCTTTGAGGAATAAGTTCATTATTTTCATTTGGCACAACAGTCATCCCTCCTTTCTTAGGGACACAATGCACAGGACTAACCCATCTACTATCAGCAATAGGATAAATAATACCAGCATCAAGGAGTTTCAATACCTCATTTCTTACCACATCCTTCATCTTAGGATTTAAACGGCGTTGATGCTCAACAACTGGCTTTGCATCAGGTTCAATATTAATAGCATGCTGACATATAGTAGGAGAAATTCCCTTCATATCATCAAGAGTATAACCAATAGCACCTCTGTGTTTCTTCAATATTCCCAATAATCTCTCCTCTTCTTTACCAGAAAGTTTAGAACTAATAATAATAGGATATAATTTATTATCATCAATATGAGCATATTTAAGATTATCAGGCAAAGGCTTTAAATCAAAAACAGGATCCTCCTTGGGTGGTAATGTGGTACCCAAGTCTTCCACCGGTAAATTATGTTTCAGCATCGCTGGCTGATGTAAGAAAATCTCGTCAATTTCACTCCTTTCTTCCCTAAAGACATCACTTTCGTGGTCTTCCATGTATTGCTGCAAAGGATTGTTAGGAGCAAGAGCAATAGCAGCCAATTGTTCAACTCTATAATTCTCATTAGGCAATTCAGCTTCATAAGGTGCTTTAGCAAATTTGGAGAAATTAAATTCATAAGACTCTCCATCAAACTTTGTAAGGATTTTCTCCTTTTTACAATCAATAACAGCACCACAAATATTTAAGAAAGGTCTACCAAATATAATAGGACAAGTCTCACTAGCAGAAGTGCCTAGTACTAGAAAATCAGCAGGATATTTAGTTTTACCACATAAGACCTCCACATCTCTAACAATACCAATCGGAGAAATAGTTTCCCTATTAGCAAGTTGAATAATCACATCAATGTCTTCAAGTTCACAAGAACCAATTTCATGCATGATTTCTTTATAAAGCTCATAAGGAATAGCACTAGAACTAGCACCAATATCACACAAACCATAATAGCAATGATAACCTATCCTCACAGATAGCACAGGAACACTAGGTTTCCTAGATTTACCAGGATGAGAGACAATATTAGAAGCATCTTCACAAAGTATAATGTGTTCCTCTTCTACATTTTCAGAAACAAGGTCCTTTACTATTGTTACTGTAGGTTCTACAGTTATTTGTTCCTCGGGTTCTACAGGTTTCCTTGCACTTTTATTAACCACACTAGATAACATAGAATGTTCTTTTACCTTAGCAGGGAAAGGCATTTTCTCAATATAAGGTTCAGGCACAATAGAATCAATAGTATGAACTTCTATATCTCTAGCAGGAACACAATTAACAGTACCTTTATAAGGAGCATGGTACTTGTCCCATTCCTTTTTACGAATATCAAAATAAGAAGAATTATATAAGTTTGCAACAACTTGAGAATCAAGACCATAAACAATACTAACATTATGAAAATCATCGGATGACATAAAAGTTTTAATGCATTCATAATCATAATTTATACGTGACTTTCTACCTTTTTCATTCTCCCATCCTTCGGTGTTTTCTTGAATTCGGTCAAGAAGATCCCATTTAGCTTCATCCTTCATATGTGTAAATGATCCAGAACAAGAAGCATCCAATAAATCCTTATCATGAAGAGAAAGCCTTCCATAGAAATTATTAATAACAATATTACTGGGGAGCTCGTGAATGGAGCATTTGAGCATTAGTAACTTCAATATCCCCCATGCTTGGGCAGTACTCTCTCTGTCATGAGGCCAAAAATTATATATATAATTCCGATCTCTATGAATTTCACTGGGAGGATAGAATTTAGAATAAAAGAGAGGCACAATTTCCTCCCATTCAATAGTCTGGCTATTTTTCAGCAGTTTGAACCATTCAGCGGCTCGGCCTGTCAATGATATAGAGAATAATTTCCTCTTCACTTGGCTCATCGTAATACCTGCACACTTGAACAACTCGCATAATTCATGTAAAAAGAGCAAATGATCACCAGGATGGACAGTTTCATCACCTGAATAGCAGTTATTCCTAACATGTTTAACAATCTTTATAGGTATTTTATAAGGATCCAAATCATCAGGCAGTGGGTCACTTACTACCCTAGCAGTGGCAGCAGTGCCCACAAATAAGGACTCAAAAGGAGATCCAAACATAGTATAATAAAGCAGTAGACAGTAATAAAAACAACACTTACAGCAGAAGCTTCCTTTATCAATTCCACTTTCCAATAGCGCTTCACTCCCCGGCAACAGCGCCAGAAAATAGTCTTGATGACCCACAAGTATAGGGGGTGTATCGTAGTACTTTCGATAAATAAGAGTGTCGAACCCAACGAGGAGCAGAAGGTGTTTACAAGCAGTTTCGATGAAGGAATAACTGTAAATACTGAAAGATAGATTTGTAGGGATTTTTTATATTGCAGATAAATAAAGTGCGAGTAAATAAAATGCAGTAGTAATAATTGCAGCAAGTGGCCCAATCCTTTCTTCAGCAAAGGACAAGCCAGTGGGTTTACTTATGATTAACAAACGTTCTCGAGGACACACGGGAGGTTTCTGTCAAGTGCTTTTGTTCCATGCAGCTGAATAATCTTAGGTGTTTTGATAAGTGTTATGTGGGTGAACCTATGATAATGTACCGTCCCATCCAAGACTAATACATACTTGTGATTATACCTCTTGCAAGCATCCGCAACTACAAGAAATTAATTAAGAAGTAAATCTAACCACAGCTTTAAACTCCGGGATCCTACGCTCCCTCGTGTAATGGTTTCCTAACGGGGGTTTAGGTTTCTGTCACTCCGGCAACCCCACAATTAGTAGCCAAACACACGATGCATTCCCCTAGGACCATAAATGGTGAAGTATCATGTAGTCGCCGTTTACATGACACCACTAGGAGAATAGCACCACAACTTAAATATCAAACATTAAATATTATTCAACATTACTTCACTACTAACAACTTGACTTCTCCCATGTCCTCAAGAACAACACGAACTACTCACAAGACATAATATGGATCATAATCAGAGGTGATATAATGGATGATAACAATGTGTTCATAAAGTGCAAACACCGATAAATCTCACAAGCATCAACTACTAACAAGTAATCCACACCGGGAGAGAGATCTAATGTAAAACAATGATAGAGGCCCCTAATTGTTACAGCAGGATGACGGTGTATGATGACGGTGATGGTGATGATGATGACGATCTTGATGATGCCCGGAGTGATGACGGTGACGATGGCGGTGATTTCCCTTCTCCGGAGAGGAATTTCCCCGGCAAATTTCTCCCTGCCAGAGAGCTTTTCTCTCTCGGGTGTTTTCCGCCCCGAGGCGGCGGCAGGAATAATTCTTCGACGATGGTATGAGGCTTAGGGTTCCCTCGGGGCCAAGTACGCCAAAAATATCCACCAGGGGTGGGCCAGGGTGGCCACACCACCTGGTGGCGCGGCCAGGGGGCGCGCCACCTCATGGTGTGGGCCCCTGGTGGCCCCCCTCTAGCTCTCCTTCTGGCTGGACTCCTCCTATGGACTTCTAAGACACCCCGGATGTCCCCCTTCTTCTTCTGATCTTCTGAAATATGGTATCTCGACGGTGCTTTTTCCATCAGATTTCTGGTCCCAGCGTTTATTCTCCAAAAATTATGAAACATGCAAAATAAGATAAAATAACATAAGGGATGCATCATAACATGAAATATATCGATGAATAACAGAAAATTATGATATAAAATAGTGATGCAAAATGGACGTATCAGACGACAATGCTACTCCTGCAGTCTCACTAAATCAGGACTGAAATCTGAAGTATACAAAGTATAATGTGAGTCTAGGGTTTCGCTATCTCGGCGAGGTTGTACTCTCGGCGATCTAACTTCTAGCCTCTTCCTTTACGGCTGCTCCCGTCTGGCTTCATATAGATAGCCGGACTAGAGCTTACAGGAAGGAAACCTTGAAGTCTACGGAAACTATTCCTATTCTTGGAAAGTAATACATCCGGCTTCTTCTCCAAGCCGGATTACGTATTGGGTCATGATTCGGGTTCTTCTAGAATCTGCCTTCCTATGCGTCGGTTTACTGTCCGCCCAATGGATATCGTTCCATTACCTGCGGGCCACCCTAATAATCCGTAATTTGGCCAATGCCGGATATACCCCCATTTGGCATATATCCGACATATGTTCTCATGCTCCAAATTGCAGATTTGTTTACGTGTACCCGTGACGAGCTAACAGTTTTGGAATGGCGAGGAAAGTCATGGCAGGCAGATCGTAGACTAGCTATACTTTGTACTTACTACACAACCACAGGCCGACGCGTGTACATGGTCGATGCTGCTGACGAGTGAGACTGAAGCGGTGAAGCCTCGAGCGATTTTCAGCCCAAGGTAGTACACCTGAACCTCCTCCATCGACGGCGCAAAACCCGGCAGAAACTTCCACCGAATCACGGATCAACACCGATGCGAAAACCAAAATCTGCCTCTTATAATACCTGTAAAAAATTCTACCGACTCTTTGTTGAAAATTTTACAAAATCATGATCAAATGGGAGCAGCCTTAGCAACAAGCATCACCGGCGGAAGAGAGGGAGGGATGAGAAGCCTCGAGAGATGCAACAGTAGCCTCATGTCATGTGGATGCTACGGTCAAAAGTGTTTACCGCTGCTCATAGTGGGAGTAACTTGGGTGGTAACAGGCTACATGCAATGCCAACTAGACATTTTGGTGACATGGCATGTCATTAAATAAGGAAAGATGGTGTTGTGGTAACATATTAGGCTGCTCATAATGGGTGGTAACATCACACATATTTAGGCAAAAAAGATGATGTGGCACATTATTAATGATGAGAGAGATGGTTGTGGTAACATAGTATGTTACCGTAACATCACACATACCAATGCACTATGAGTCTACAAAATAATAAATGCACACATGCATGACACCACACATATGTTACTCCCCACTACGAGGGTAGTAACATAGACTAGTAACATTGACAAGTTGCTGGTCTAAGTTACTCCCCACTATGATCAGCCTTAGAGCAAGTTCAATAGTATAGCCTACCGCTAGCTTGTAAGTTGTTGCCATGTCACATATAGCCATCACTATAGCCAACTTGTAGAACAGTCTAGCTATAAATATGTACTACTAGGTCCACTTATCACTCTCACAAAGTGTCTAGGAGCACGCGCTAGAGCTGGCTCTTAATCTACAACCCGCTTCTCTTCTCTCTCCGCCAACTAGGACCAATTATGCTATTTTAAACCTTACAGGCCGCCCACGTTACCTTATTGTATTTGCTCTTATGTTACCGTAACATCACACATCCTAAAACAAAATAAGTTTATAATGCAATTAATGATGTTTTCTATGTTACCACACAAGTGCTACTATCGGTAGTAACATAGAGTGGTGTCATATGCATGTTATCACTCTATGTTACTCCCCACTATGAGCGGCCTAAGAGCATCCACACAATGGACGGACAAGGCGCTTAGGGAATAAAAATAAATAGGCATATGATGTAACTGCCCTCTAGGTCTAACCATCCCAATGCATGGGCGCTTGTTTAAGCGCTAAGGGCACGTACATGTACAATAGTATCTAATCAGCTGTCTGTAGCACTGGCCACGTAAGAAATCTATTGACGTGGAAAGAGAGAGTAAAAAACGGACCAGTCCGTTTATTAAGATCTAGACGATCTAATCCCGGCTATATCGTTGATTACCGACGGCATGGTTACCTGTTGTACCGTTGGCATTACATATGGTGGGCCGATGGGAGCGCGTAGAACCCGCTTTCTCCTTCACTTATAATCAGCGGTTGAGGAATTTTATCGACAACTAACGAGGCACTCTGTTGTACGTGTTGTCTCTGTTAAACTAGAGGAAAACGATCGTGCCCCTTCTGGGGGGGATCAGGGTTACGTGTTATAGGCAAAGCCATCGATGCGAGATACAGAGAGAGGTATCGTACGGGTCAGGACTCCGAACCCGTACAGAATACCGAAACTATTACATGTCTAACACTCCCCCTTAATCTAAACCTTACTGAGGTTTAGATTACGCCTAAACTCCTCAAGTTTCTTAGTACATAAGGTATTTGTAAGACCATCAGCTATTTGATACTTGCTAGAGATGAACCTAACATCAAGTTGTTTGTTTGCAACCCGTTCACTTACAAAGTAAAAAATCAATCTCAATGTGCTTGGTGCGAGCATGAAACACTGGGTTAGCAGATAGAAACGTTGCACCAAGATTATCACACCACAAACATGGCTTCTCCTGAAGTGTCATACCAAGTTCCTTTGTGAGAGCCTCAACCCAAATTAATTCAGCAGTGGCATTTGCTAATGCTTTGTACTCAGCTTCAGTACTAGAACGAGAAACAGTTGGTTGTTTTCTGGCACTCCAAGAAATAAGATTTGGACCAAAGAAGATGGCAAAACCTCCTATTGATCGTCTATCATCCAAATCACCTGCCCAATCAGCATCTGAGAAAGCACTAAGTAGTGTAGAAGAGGATCTCTGAAATGTCAATCCTATAGTCCTTGTACCCTGAATATATCTCAATATTCTCTTGACAGCTGTCCAATGCACAGAGGTAGTAGCATGCAAAAACTGACAAACCTTGTTAACTGAAAAGGAGAGGTCAGGTCTTGTCAATGTCAAGTACTGAAGTGCACCAACAACACTCCTATAATTAGAACTGTCCTCAGGACCAATTGGTAAACCATCACCAAGGGACAGACTCTCACTGCTGGAGAGAGGTGTAGGACATGATGCACAAGTGTTCATACCAACTCGTTTTAATAAATCAGTAGCATACTTTTCCTGATTAAGAAGCAAACCATCAGAAGATTTGTGAACTTCAAGTCCCAAGAAGAAGTGAAGATCACCTAGATCTTTAAGTGCAAAGTCATTGCTCAAGTTTTGCAGAAGGGCTGAAATTGCTGTATCTGATGAGCTTGTCACAATTATATCATCAACATAGATCAACAGAAACATGGTGATACCTGATTTGTCAAACAAGAACAAGGATGTATCTGCTTTGGAGGGTACAAACCCAAGTGTATGCAATTTATTACCGAGTCTGGAGTACCATGCTCTAGGTGCTTGTTTCAGTCCATATATTGCCTTATCAAGTTTGCAAATATAATGAGGAGCAGCGGAAGACTCAAAACCTGGTGGTTGTTTCATATATACCTCCTCTTCCAGAACACCATGTAGAAACGCGTTCTTTACATCTAGTTGCCTAAGATTCCATCCTTTTGAAACTGCAATAGAAAGAACAAGTCTGATAGTAGCTACCTTGACAACTAGACTGAAGGTGTCCTCATAGTCAATCCCATATCTCTGCTTAAAACCCTTTGCCACCAATCTGGCTTTGTATCTGTCAATAGTACCATCAGCGGGTTTTTTAATACGATAAACCCATTTGCAGTCTATGACGTTTTTGTTAGAACTGGGTGGCACCAGATGCCACGTGTTATTTGCCAGAAGTGCATTGTACTCATCCTGCATAGCATGTTTCCAATTATCATCTGTGAGAGCCTCAGAAAGATTTTGTGGTTCTCATGTTGATGTTAGCAGCACAAAATTCTTCTTGTATGGAATAGTACCATCCGTGAATTTTTTCGGATTTTTAATACCTTTCTGCAGTCTTGTTCTTGGTTCAGCAGCAGGGAGTGATCCATCCAAGTCCTGCACAGAAGATCCTGTATGCGTGTGCTGCTGTGTGTCGGGTGCTGGTTCTGAATGTGCATGCGCCGAGGCGAAATCCTCCTCACTTTCCGTGCGAGCAGCGCTGTCGGAAGATTCCCCCTCGCATCCCGTGCGGGCAGAGCCAGGAGACGGGGCAGTGCTTCGAGGAGATGAACGTGCAGCGGCATCAGGCGGGGCCCGCGACTGGGGCGTTGCATGCATAGAAGGAGACGAAGGCTCGGGCGCAAAATACGAGGACACGGGCTCACTCCCGGCCGACCGCTGCGACGTGGCAGTCGCGGACGGGCTCCTGCCCTCCTGCGCGGAAAGTTCCGTGTCGGAAGCTGCAGGGGAGAGATCCAAGGCAGATTCTGCCTAGAAATCATCTCCAAAATCGTGCCATTTTGTCCTGTACTGTTTTTCTCGGAATTTTCACCATTTTGCATAGAATTTGTACTGTTTGCTTCTGAATCTGAACTAGAAGTATCTCCAGCTGTATTCTACAGGGGAGTGACAATAGGAACAATTTGCAAATAGTCGTTAGTATGCACACCCCTATCATTAGACTCCATGGATTGTAGTTCAGTAGGAAGAAGAAGAATTTCTTCACGAAGACGTCTACCAGCGTTGGGATGAAGTGTAGAAAAGGAAAAAATATTCTCGTCAAAAACAACATCACGAGAAATATACACACGCCCGTTTTGACATCTAAGCACTTGACACCTTTATGAATAGGACTATACCCAAGAACCACACACTGTTTGGATCGAAAAGACAGTTTGTATTTGTTATATGGACGTAAATTGGGCCAACAAGCACACCCAAAAACACGGAGCGAATCATAATTTGGAGAGACATTGAGAATTTTATATGTAGGAGTGTCAAAGTTTAGAACCTTGGTGGGAAGCAAGTTTATGAGAAATGTGGCAGTAAGAAGGCATCATCCCAATATTTTAATGGCATAGAGGCATTGGCTAGGAGAGCTAGACCTACTTCCACAATATGTCTATGCTTGCGCTCAGCGGAGCCATTTTGTTGATGAGCATGAGGACATGAGACATGATGAGTAATGCCCACCTTTTGAAAGAAACCATGGAGTTTTTCATATTCACCACCCCAATCAGTTTGCATAGTAATGATCTTGCGATCAAATTTGCGCTCAACATACTGCTGAAAATTAAGGAAGACTTGATACACATCGGATCGTTTTTAAGCAAATATATCCAAGTGAATTTGCTAAAATCATCAATGAAGCTTACATAGTAAACATGTTTACTAGCAGAGGGAGTAGCAGGACCCCATACATCAGAGAGACTTGTTCCAATGGAACAGTGGACACACTAGTAGAGGTGTAATAGGGTAACTGATGACTCTTTGCTTGCTGACATGGATCACATATGTAAGGATTTATTTCTGGAGTATATGAAAGATTATTCTTCCTAAGAATCTGCTGAACAATAAAGGAAGACGGATGTCCTAATCGACGATGCCACGTAGAGGAAGAAGGCTTGATGGTGACAAGTGCATGCTTGGAAGACCCCGTTGACACAGGAACGAGGGGATACAAGCCACCATGACATGGACCTCTAAACATGATTTGCTGCGTTGCCTGATCCTTTATCAAGAAAAAGAAATGATGTATTTCAATAAAGGCATTATTGTCAAGTGCAATTTTATGAGCAGAAAGTAAATTCATGGAGGAGCTAGGAACATGCAAAATATTGCGAAGCTGAATAGAGCTATGAGGGGTGTGCAAAACTGAATGACCAACATGTGCAATGTCCATACCTTGTCCACTAGCATTGTGGACTTGATCACGCCCCTGATAGTTGTCATGCACCTGTAGCTTGTTGAGTTGTCCAGTGACATGATTTGTAGCTCCAGTGTCCACATACCAATTAGTGTCTACTCCATATGCAGCCTTGGTATCAGTGTTTGTATCATCATCATCTCCATAGCGCCACCAACAATCACCCGCAGCATGTCCCTCTTTTTTACAAATCTGACAGAAGACTCCCTCCTGCCATGGAGTGGCAACACGATCACGCTTACCACGTCCTCCCTTGGGACGGCGCCCTTGGTCCTGTCTGCCCTGTTGAGGACGTGCTTGGGGTTGTGGAGGGCGAGGTTGAAAGGGTGGTGGAGGAGGACGTTGTGGTGGATAGTAGGGTGATGGGTTCGGTGGTGGATAGTATGGTAGGTGTGGTGGAGTGTAGGGAGGGTAAAAGGGAGGTGCATGTGGCGGGTAGGGATATGGGGTATACGGGTGTGGGCTTGGCTGATATGGTGGAGGGTTGTAGGAGGGCTGATTCGGTGGAGGGTTGTAAGGTGGCTGGTTCGGTGGGATGTGGTATGGTGGCGTGGGTGGTGGTGGATTGTAGGATGCGGTAGAGGGGTCTGGAAAGATAGGCGGTTTTGAAGGACCATTACCATAGCTCGGATTGGGACGTCGAGGAGCAGCATTAACCGAGGACATGAATGAACTTGAGCCCTGACCAGTAGAGGCAAGCATGGTTTCACGGTATTCATAAGACATCAACTGAGAGCAAAGATCATTGAGCGTGGTGGAGGGAACAACATTAATTGAAGCAACCAGGAGATTAAAGGAATCATCAGGACCACTGAGTATATAATCCTTGAGCTCATCATCATCCACTCCTTTACCCGCAGCAGCAAGCTCAGAAGCAAAACCTTTCATCTTGGAGATGAATTGTTGGGCAGTCATGTCAAGTTTCTTGGTGTTGGTGAGTGCTCCACGAAGAGAAGATACTCTAGCCTTGGACTGAGTGGAGTACAAGTTGTTGATTGCAGCCCAAATTTCTGAAGCATGTTCAAGACCATATGTATTCAGTAGAACATCCTCGGAGAGAGAATTGACCAAGAGACTCACAACAAGCTGATCACGAGAAATCCATGTATCATGAGCTGGATTGGGAACCACTGTTTTCTTGTTGTGTTCATCCACAGACTCCAAGAACTCGGGCGGGACAACTTCTTTGCCTTCAAGGAGGGTCATAACCTGAGCACCACGAAGAGAGGGCATCACATGCGCTTTCCATGACAAAAAATTCTCACGAGTTAATTTCGTGGCGGGTAGAGAGCCAAGAACCGCCAGAGTTGATGAAGAGGAAGCCATGGAAGTGATCTAGGGTTTGGGAAGGTTTCGGTATTGTCTAGGGTTCTAGGGTTTTGCGAGTAGAGAGATGTTTTTGGGAGGGAGGGAGGGCTTGAGGGAGGGAGGCTTTGTTGTTTGTGGTCGTGGAAGCTTTTGGTCGTGATCCTGTGCGGCGGCGGCGGTGATCCGGCGCGGAGGCGGCAGCTAGAGGCGGGGAAGAGAAGTAGCTCTCGATACCATGTTAAACTAGAGGAAAACAATCGTACCCCTTCTGGGGGATCGGGTTACGTGTTATAGGCAAAGCCATCGATGCGAGATACAGAGAGAGGCATCGTATGGGTCGGACTCCGAACCCGTACAGAATATCTATAGGTGACATGGATACCTGCTGTAGACAGCAGACGTCTAAACAAATGTACATGCCCGAATTAAACCTGATATGCACGCGAAAAGCAAAGAGAAGGGAGGTAGCCCCGGGCAACCATTTTTCCGCCGGTCGCCCGGGATTGATGGCATTAACTGCCGATACACCAGGATTATGACCCTGGCGCCCTCATTTAGGCGTAGCATTGTGGAACCTCTAAGATCACATTCTTTTTTGCAAGGCGTATATTCCATTGCAATAAACATATTCATGCCAAGATGAAAAAAGTCTAAATCGGGTTCAGTTCTGTTCTGTTCTTCATAAGGAAGAAAACTGGACTGCCCCAACACGATACTACTGTCGTTATTATCGAGAGAAAATAGGCCTTAAGATTACAGCACAAATAGTTACTCCCCTATTTCATGTTACTCCCTCGTCCCAAAATACTTGACTTACACTTATCTAAATACAACTACTCCCTCCGTTCCATATTAATAGGTGGTGAAGTGGATGTATCTAGCAATAAAACATGTCTAAATACATCCACTTCAACACCTATTAATATGGATCGGAGGGAGTATGTTTTAGTATATACATACATCAATATTTGGACAAATCTGAGTCATATTTTTGGGACGGAGGAAGTAGATGTAATGCTATAGTAGGTTGTAGCAACCATTCGGGCTCCCAGCGCCAAAGGATTCGGCGTAAGCTTCCATTCATGAGCCTGACATTAGTATCAGAGTTCCAGAATCTCAAACAGAAACGAGCTTGCGTAGTGCAATACAGCATGCATCATGTAGAGCTTGCAGCGGCAATCCACCTAAGGTTAATCACCGTGGTCCTTGTGTTTTACTCCATTCATTCCAAATTACTTTAACTCTAAAATGAGTGTATCTAGCACTAAAATAAGTCTAGATTTAACCATTTTAGTGTCAAGTAATATGGGACGGAGGGAGTAAATAGTAAGTATTTGAGCAATCCACCTAATTGTATGACATTTAGTTCTATTTTTTATGGAAAAATGGCAAAAAATAATTAGGGAGTGTTAAGATATACGGAGTATGACACATCAACACTCCCAGTTATTTTGAAAAGGTAAAAATGGACACAAAATTTCGCAATTCAGAAGTTTACATCAGAAGAAAAAGTAAAACAGGAGGAAAGCCAAACATTGTGACAATTAAGAAGTTCAAACTCAAGCACCAAACCAGCCTGAAATCCCTTCACTGGAAGGCCTTTTCTGGGAAAATTCCGTCGATTTTAGAGTGATGAGGGAAGTCATGCGACATATCTTCAGCTTTCAGACCAGCACGTCTCAAGGTTTCGACAACCTCCTTGTGGACCACAGCATTTCCTTCCGGTGTCAGATGCAATCCATCACTAGGAGATGAAAACAGTTGTTTTATTATTAAGCTATCAGAACGAATACAGTAAGGAATGTTTCTCAAGAAGCTTCTGTTCCCTGAATAAAAATATTTTTATTTTTTAAACCGGAAAATCATTCTATAAAAGTGCCAACAGAGAAAATTAAAATTAGCACAGGAGTTACACATGCATGTTTAGTCAGTTACTAGGAAGGTACGAATTCAGAAAATCCAAGTGGCAAATATTTTAAAATCCATCTTGACTGATACCACGTAGAGAAAACGTAAACAGAATCTCCATTCAGAAAAGGTAAAAAAAATCTGAGAAAGCATTACCTCAAGTGAAGTTTCTGCCACCCTTCTGCCGCTTGCATCTTTGACCAAATATCAACGTAGTGTACATCCATCTCTTTGGCTAGTTCTATGCACTGACCTGCATAGACACCAGCCATTTCATTCGTCCTTTCAGGGAGCTTCCTCGCATCATTTCCATATAGGGATCTTGAGGAGAAAATACAAATAATCAACAACTGAAGAAATTCAATGTAACTCCAGAAATATGTCAGTCCCAGCATATAACATGAATGAAAAATAACAAAATAAATCATACTATTGCGTAAATCCAGTGTTCCCCGTTCCCCCAAAAAATAGGAATTCCAGTAATTAGTATCTCGAGAATAAACAATAAAGAGATTTAAGACTGGGTTTGTCATTGTGGTGGACCCTTTGTCTCACCTTGATGTGGCCACCCCTAGTACCACATTTGTTTCTGCGCTACCACAACTATCGATCGTCAAAGTGGTGAGGGAGATTGGATGTGAAAAGATTGCACAAAGATATGGTGCACCATCCTAATGTGGTAAGGGAATACTCAGAGCTGGTCCTTTTATTGGTGCTACGTTCAAAACAGTACCGAAATCAAAAGATTTGGCACCTAAGCTTGCAGAGCGGTGCATGATAATGGTGGGCACAGTAGTGATCAAGGTCTGCGCAGAAGATGAAGTTGAACCATGGTACAAGTTCAAGTTGGTCCGGCTTGATTGCTGTGCCATGACAATGTCCCGTGCTTCTAGGAAAGTCTTGGTCCTGTTTTATTTTAGACAGTTAATTACTTCAGGAATTTGAGTTTTTTTTAAAAATTTGGACTAAATCTGTTAGGATCTTTTTTGTTGGCAAGGTCAGTACCATATTTTGTAAAGAGATGAACGCGCAACATATGAACACGTTTGTTTCTTTTCCTGTTGGATTCCAAATTCTCTAGGAATTCTTTGGGTCAAGCTTAAGCCAATGCTTTCTTTGGAGTCCTATATATTCAGTAAAGGGTTCAAATTTGTGTTGAAAAAATACCAGAAATTTATGTTGGGGGTACACCAAATACTTAGCATCAGCAAACTAGAGCCAAGTAAAACTGACAGAAAATGTATTGGCTTTCTTCACTCATTTATTAAGCCAATCAGTCACTATATTTTGATATTTTATTTCTAGAGCGAAAATGAATAATTAATGCGGGGAAGTGATGCCAACCGTGCATATCTTTCTCTTCCATCTTCATCAATAGGAGGTGGGGTGATAAGCAAAATCACCATGGACTTGGAACAATCCTGTATTAAGATGAAATGTCAGATTTCACTGAAAATATACAATTGAAAAATACAGCACCGCGATTGTACATTTTTTCAATATGACTACTTTAACTAAGACATAAATAAATTAGATTGATGCTGTAACAATGAAACACGCTTAAATATATGACAGACCAAGAGACCCTGAAGTTGATGCTGCTGTAATATATAACATTGATGTTTCCTATTCAAATAATTATTAGGTAAAGGTACTTCAAAAAACCAGTCAAAAATGATTGACCATCAACTCTGAACTAGAGGTTCCATAACTTCTGAATGACAAATAGGAAGCCTGATGTGAAGACTTAATCATCCTAGCCCTAGCTCAAAATACAGTCCAGCAACGTCATCCTAAGAAGAGAGAATTCCTTATTTGGCCCTTATTTAAAATCTTGTTTCCTATTTGGCCCTAAAAAGAAATTTCTTCCCTATTTGACACCTTAACTTCATTTTCTTCCTAACATGGCCATATAGTGCATTCTAAACACAAATAGGGATGTAAAAAGACTCTTTTACCCCTGATAAATTTTTGTACCAACATTCATAGTAGAAGTTGAAAATAAGCATAGTGCATGGTTGGGCTGTCCGTGCGCGCCCGGCCCACCGGCAATCGATAGTCATTGGACCGAGGTCTAGGCGCGAACATTCAAAATCTAGTGTCCACATGCATGGTCGCAGCCGTGTACGCATGTACATGTGATTCTCCTACATTGTACACCTATATGCCGTGGCTACGTGACTACCAGCGTCGTGTGCGGACGCGGCAGGTGCAACACCGTGATCATGCCGTCCTCCTCGAACGGCCAGAGACGAATCGGGGGGGTTTGCCATCAGGAATTCCGGCTTTGTTCACTTAGCTTGATCGCAATTTGCAAACATCAGCCAGTTTTAATCTCGTTTCTTTCCATGCAGGTAGGTACATGCATGTGCATCGATTAATTCCCTCACGGCTCATGCGCCGATGTGTTGTAACTAACCAGCTTATGGGCCAGTGCAATTATATGTTACCTATAGTAAGTAATTAACCGGCCATTAGCGCATAATTTAGGACGCTAGCCGGAAGCATGTGTACCTATAAGTATGCATGCATATTTGAACGTGGATATAGTTATGTACCTATACCGTGAATACACTGTACAAATTATATATGGTCAAAAAGTAGGCGCAAAGGTGGATGTCAAGACGAGGCGAGATGTGCATGCGGTTGACTTTCTAGCTAGCGATCCTTCACTCCCTCCCTTATTGTCGCGGTTCCCATGATCACTGTATTTTGGTTGCCCAAGTGGGCTGTACGTGGGCTCTAAAATGGTTTCAAATTAAACCACAAGCACTAAATGGATTGGTGCGGTTCGGGGTAAAGATGATTGCAGGGCAGAAGTGAAGCGGTGAATTAATTCAATGTTTGTGCAACCAGGGTGTTCAGTTTACATGATGAGCGGTGTTTTAATTGGAGGAAAATCTGCTTGCATGCAGACGCTCCGTATTCTCGCCGATGCCTGTGTCAAATTTAATGCTCTGATATCAAAGCACATGGAAAAAAAATCTGCGTTCATCGATTAATAATTGACGTCAAAGCACATGGCGGAGGGGAAAATTTGCCCGCCTCGTCAAAAATTCTATTATGAATTTTGGTACTATGCTTATTTTCGACTTCTATTATGATTTTTGGTATAAAAATTTATCGGGGGTAAAAAAGTCTTTTTACATCCCCATTTGTGTTTAGAATGCACTATAGGGCCATATTAGGAAGAAAATGAAGTTAAGTTGTCAAATAGGGAAGATTTTTTTTTTAGGGCCAAATAGGGAACACTATTTTAAGTAAGGGCCAAATAAGGAATTCTCTCTCCTAAGAAAGCCAATCCAGGATTCTAAAGATATATACTGAGGTCAGAGTTACAGCTAGTCTGAAACTACTTGAGGTCAGAGTTTCAAAATCAAATATAAGCTCTCCTTGTTCTAAACTTCAAACTAGTTAGGAACATTACTTTTTTGTCTTTCAAACTGGTCAGTCTTGACTACTTGTAACTTTGTAAGCCCCGGAACTTCATACTTAAACAAAAAAAAAGTCAGTCAGTTCAGGAAAACAATTTTAATTTTGTTAGCCAAAATGCAAAATCTATATGCTACTACACAACTGTAAATGTTTCCGATCTTCACCATTGCTGGCAAATCCGTGAATTGTACATCAGATAAGTGCTACAAGTTAGAGAAAGAGAGAGAGGATAAGAGGGAGCCAACGAAAAATAACAAAGCTATCTGGTAGTGTTTGAAAATGATTTGCTTGAATAGTTGAGCTAAACCTTCGTTCTAAGACACTCGATAAAGATAAGAATACAAAAAATTGGAAACAGCAGTGAGCAAGGAGCCAGCAAATCATATTCAGGTCATAATAAATATTTGGTAGGGCCCATAACAGAAAATTAATTTATATGAGAGGAGACAAGCAAGGAGATTGGAGATGTAGGAATATTGAACAAATTATTTGCAAATAAACATATTCAAATTTGAACTAATGCCCCGACATTTTTATGGATTGGAGAGAGTATCTGTCTAGCAGTTATGAATTGATCAACAACACAAACATGTTAACATAAATTAATCTGATCAACAATACATTATTTTAACCAAAAGGTATTTGTTCAACAGTGCACAAGTTTAGACACAAATAACAGTTTGGATCACATGTTTAAAGGTTGATGTTAAGATGAAATACAAATGTTTCTTAAACAATAGCAATCATTTCTTGGGTGGACAGATGTTTCATTAATCCATCGTTGTTCTCTTCGTTTTAATCGTATCCCAGTTCTGAATCAAATAAAGGTTTTAGATGGTAACCCCCTGTAAACAGATTTACTTTAACCAAATATGTTTTTAGATTTTCTAAAACTCAAGATCCACCCAGTGCCCAAAATTATGATGGTAGCACACATGTTACGAAGTTATCATAGTTTTAGAGTGTGCACGCACACACTGCGTGCAGTATCGTATGTTCTGAAAAAAAAAAGTCAGAAACAGTATACCTTCAGATGATTAACAATTGTCTTGAGATTCTGTCTATACTCCTCGACCGGCACATGCTGTCGCTCGCCTGTCCGTCCCAGAAGTGCTGCATCATTAGCACCGAAGAATATGGTCGTCATGACTGGTGGTAACCCAACCTGCACAGGGGGCATTCATTCATTTGCCACAGATGAGTGCTCGAACGGCTGGTTGCCGAGTGCGGCAGATGAGTATGGATGATCCCATAATTTAACCCGAGCTGGATGCAATGCAGCCGGTGGACGTACCAGGGGGAAGATGCGGTGGATCAAGAACAGAGCCCATCTTGTGTTGTACCCACCGTAGCCTCTGACGACAACGTCGGCCTAGTACATGCAGAGAAGAGAAAATCATGAACAGGAATTGTGCAGGCTACAGCAAGAGGTGTGGGCGAGAGTGGTTTGACTGACCTTGCGGGAGTAAGTGTCGGCGAGGGCCGCTCCCCAGCCGCCGGGCCGGAAGGACTGCTCGGTGATGGAGTCGCCGAAGAGCACCAGCCGCGGCCGCAGATGGGATCCCGCTCCGCCTACCATAGCCAAAAGCGGGAGAGGGAAGTTACGCGAGAGGGGCTTGGAATCGGCGGTACTGAGCCGTGCGGGATGAAGACGGTGGGAGAGGAACCACCTGAAGCGTCGGCGAGGCAGACGGGAGGGTTGCCGGCTGACGGGGCCGCCGTCGAGGGGCATGATCCGGGCGCCGTCGTCATCGTTTCGAAGAGCGGGGAGGAATAGTGAGGGGACGAATCTTACATTTACATACAGTCTTATGCCCAAAGTGAATTCTGCAATTTCGATCTCTCTCTCGGGCCTCTTTGAAATCTTCGTTGGAACCAAATCGATTAAAAGTTAAGTTTATGCTGAGCTTAATATGAATGCGACGTTGAGCTTCCCGAATTGCAATCCTTTTACGTTTCCAGTTATAACCTCTTTGTTCGTCGTTCGACAGCATAGCGCTCACCAAAAAAAAAAATCACCAGCAAATCACAGATCACCACCGCTGTAAAGTCGTGGATATCTGTCTTCTTATCTGGAAAAATGTTACTGTACCAAATCTTAAACAAAAATCTATGACCAAATGGCGTCAGCTTCAGCATTGAACATCACTGGAGTAAGAGAAGAGAAGCCTCTCGAATAACCATGAGATGCTGCTAGCTAAAGCACAGCAGCTTCACACTGAGAGGCCACCTTGATACCAGTCTAGAATTAGCAAAAAGAGTCTAAAAATAAATCCTTTTTCCCAAGGCATATATTTCATCATAATAAGCACACACAAGAACAATCATGTTAATGCCATGATCACAAATCCAGAAAGCAAAATGTATGAGCCAGCTTCTGTTATGTTCTTTCTGCAGAAGAAAACCAGACAGACTGCCATGACAAGGGTACCGTTCTTATTATCGAGACAAAAATAGCCTTAAGTAAGATTACAACACAGATAGGCAGGTTGTAGCTACAGACATCGCCATTCTAGCCCAGCCCGTGCTTCCGCCGCAAACCTGAAACCAACAGGCTGCGATATGTAAGCGCAAGGTTGCCACCGCAGAATAGTGCAGGCAGTTACTGCAGGCACTGCTAGATGATCGCTTTACCTTACGATATCGGGCCTCAGGGATTGAGGTCCTTCACAATGAAGTTCTGGCGGCTGATGGGGTTCATGACGACCGGCGGCCCCGCGGTGCGAGGCCAGGCCTGGAACCTCTTCTCCGTCGCCTGAAACCACTCCTTGTCAGAGATGGTCCCTGGTATGGTGCCTGATCAAGGAGCAACAACATGGTAACAATCAACACAAAGGAAATGCTTTCTGGATGTGCTCTTTGCCGAAGCACCAAGAATGTTTTAGTCACAGCCCGCTGAGGTGAGGTGAGACACACTACATACCACCGAAGATCTTCTTCTGAGAAATGATGTAGTCGCAGCCGTAAGAGATGACACATGAGCCAAGAAGGCCGGCGACGATGTACTTGCCGGCCATTGAAAACTGCGCAGTTCGGTACGAATAAATTTAGCAACGGTGTGCAGGAAACTTGTGTAGATTGCAGGTTTAAATAATGCAAGTACAATCATGCTATGCTCGGAATGGAGAAATTAGAAATATGAAGGTTCTACCGAGTAGATCATTCAGTTGGCATTCTTGGATCACCAAAGTGATGTTTTGACATGCCAGCATGTAAATAATAAGGGAGGTGAAGTAGAATACATTACACTTATGCGCATGTCATTCATTTCAGTACCCAAGCTACCGATGAGAATACCAGCAGGCACAAAATCTGTCGCGGCTATGTTTTCGTTAGTTTTACGGACTGTTTTTTCACTAGATGTGATTCGTCAAACAGTGCAGGTGACCCGATTTTGCTCACAAACAATTCTAGCTTTGTTGGCTTTCATTAACAATTACTGAATTCAAATGCAAACAATTCCTAGGCCATACTGGAAGCAATCCGACTCTTCACAAACCTTGATAACCACCTACACTTAGTGGCTGATAGCTCAGGTTGCCAGTGACTTGTGAGTTGCCATAAATATAACCTAACCTGAGCTATGCACATACAGTTGCAGCCCAGAGGCAGAAGAAAACACATGAAACGAGCTTATAACAGCTAGCTGCTCACTTTCTCACTGCAACCAGCAAAAGAGCAGCTTAAGAGGAGACTACACTGCGGGTCCGGTCCGAGCTAAGGCGAAACCAACTCCGGATCTGTAGCGTTAGCACAAGTAGTAGCTCGGAAACTGCAGCCTAAGGCTCTAGCACGGGCAACGAAATGGTGCGACCTTTTCCCCTCCCACGGGAAGCTGACGCGATTCAGATGCACGCATAAGCAAGTATAAACTTCTCTCTCGACTCTCCCTGCTGTTAATCTTCAAGATCTAGCTCGTCTAAGGTAAGGGGAGGAGGAAAAACAAGAAAACTTGCACGAGATTCAGGGAGGGGCAGCTTGCAGCTGGAGGCTGCAGATTTGACCCGAGCAGGGGCAAGGAGCTAGCTAGGAGAAAGGGGTGGATGGCTCTGGTTACCTTTGGATCCCCTTGCCGCGAGCCTGATTCGGTGGTGGATTCCTGCTCGGTGTTCTTGCTGTTCTTGCTTTGCTTTCGGACAAGAGGAGGATTCGAGAATGGTAAGGAGAGTCAGACGTGAGGTGGGGAAGAAGACCGTGTGGCTGGGCCGTCGAAATGGGAGCCCATGAAGGAGATAATCTATCTGGGCTGTCTCGGGCTCAAGGTGCCCTGCGAAGAGTATTTAGGTGGGCTTCCTAGGGGTTGGGCCCATAAATTCCTAAGCCCCTCTAAGAGAAACGCAGGCCCTCCGCTGGGCATCCACAGCACGTCGCCGCGATGGCCGCCGGACAGCCGCCGCTCGCCGGCGTCGGCGACCGGGGATCCTCCTCCTCCCACCCGCCGCCACCGCCGCCGCCCAAGATCCTCCTCGCCAAGCCGCCGCTTCCGCCCCCGTCTTCCTCCAGCGCCGACGACGAGGGCGGCGCCCGCGCGCGCCAGGCGCCGCAGCCTGGCTCGCTCAGCCTCATCTCCAACGCGTGGGAGGTCCACACCGACAAGATTCTCACGGTGCCTGAAAACCCCTCGTCTCCCTTTCTTTTTGCGTGTGTGCCTATGCTGTTGCTGGGATTGCTGGTTAATTCAAGAATGACGACGATTTGTGCTAGGTTAGCTGCGTTTGGTAGTGATTGAATGGCTGTTTCTTCGTGTGGTTAGTACAAGAGCATGAATAGTGCTTAGAATTGGCTGATTGCTCCTGTTGTTAGTGCAAGAGTATGAATTAGCTTCACATGTCCCCACTCGACTACTTATTGTTACTTCTCTGCATTGAGTTGTAGTGTTAAACTAAGGTTCCTTAGGCCCACTTAACATGTGTTGTTTGATGTGTAAGCTGATATCTTATACTGCAATGTTTCAAACTCTACGTTGATCATTAAAACATGTTGTTATTGTGAAGAAACAAGCTATAGGTAGTGTACATATTGGTGGAATTATTGGTCGAGCTATACATGGAAGAAGATAAGCAGGCTGTGAAAAATATGCGTTTGCGATAAGTTTTATGGTAGTACTGAAATGTAAAAAATTTGTTTGCTAGGCACACATGAAAATTTGAATTCATGTTTTTGACTCTTCCTTTTTGCAGTATTTGACGGAGAACAACGATTTCATGGTGATCGGGATAATTGGTCCACCTGGTGTGGGCAAGTCAACCATCATGAACGCGCTTTACGGATATGATGGAAGCTCACCTGGTACTATATTCATTTACTTATATGGTTCCTTTTTATGTATATTATGGTTTGTTTTACACCCTGGAGCAATCATTCAGTCTTACGTTGGTTGTTGTAGTGGTTCAGTTGACATAAGCATTATCTCGATGCAGGTGCACCTTTTAGTTGCTAATAATATCGTAATATTCACATTGTAGTATCCAATCTGTTATCAAATTTTTATGCTTCTTATAGACATCGAATTTTCAAAAACCTCTCCGTGTCAGTAGTGTTGCTGAGAATCATAGCAAAGATACCATTAGCAGTTTGCTCTATACTAAGCTTGAGCGAACGAAATTCATTCAGGTGACTCTTCTTTGTAGGAATGCATCCTCCTTTTGCTACACAAACTGAGGAAACCAAAGCAATGGCAAAGCACTGTACTGAAGGGGTTGACTTCAGGATATCTCATGAACGTTTTATACTCCTTGACACTCAGGTGAGATGAAGTTATTTTACTCTCTGCAATGGTGTGTTAAAAATACGAGAACAGTTAAGCCAAACTTCTTGCTGCTAATATTTTTTAATTCATCCATTGTCCTGCAGCCAGTATACAGTCCATCCATCCTAATTGATATGATGAGGCCTGATGGTTCATCCACACTTCCGGTGCTTAACGGCGATCCATTACCAGCAGACCTGGCCCATGAGCTAATGGGAATCCAGGTAAATGCTTTATTTTAATTCTTATACTTGATTGTCTTACTGCTAGTTACCTTGGCAATACCCAGTAATTGATCAGTATTTTCTGTTGTTCTGCAAGGAATTTCTGTAGCTTGGCGTTTTCTTGGCATCTGTCTGTAATATTTTGTTGGTTGTGTCAGAAGGGACCAATGATTTTGCCATGTGGGAGCTCATGCTTACGGTAAGTTGTCTGGCTATAATTTCTCTGCATAGACACTACCTTCTATCAAGAATTAGGATCATTTGTTCACTTTGTAGTGTGGACTGTCAATGTTGTATAAAAGACCATGTTTCATTGCGTCTATTCTAGTAGTCTATGCAGAACAACAGAACAATTATTTGTAGGGTTCATAATTGAGTGTGTGAGTTCCAATCAAACCGCAACGAAACTAAAAGCAGTACTGATCCCACTCTTTGATTCCTGCAACCTTTAGACTTAACCAGAGCAGTTTGATAATTTGCAAAGGTAGTATTCTCTTCTGCATGTAGTTTATCCGTTTTTCCTCCATTTATGTATTCTTGCAATGGAAACTGATATCTCTTGTCATTTTCTCATTCTTCTTCAAGAAAGAAAAGGCTTGCATGGTCGATAATAACACTTTTTCTTATGCGTGATTTCGACAGTGGAATTGTTGTATTATATTCTACTGATAAAAAGTCCAGCAGTTACTCTGTGCAGAATATTGCAAAAATATAGGAACACAACGAGTAATGTTTGCAACACACTGTTCTGCAGTAAATAGAGGAAGATGAAAATTTAAAACATGACTGATGACCCTAAGCTACACAAGTAATATCTGCCAATACCGTGGAACGCTGAAATGAGTGTTGTAATGTATTTTTACAGGTTGATTTGCTGAAGAGTAACATACCTGACCCATCATTGTTAACCTCATCATCTTCGCCAGACAAGGAAAATAAAACTGATAACCAATCAGGCAGTGAAGATTACATGGCCAATCTCTGTTTTGTGCATGCTAGGTGAGCATTGTGAAGTGTTATACTTGCCTTAAGAGAGTGTATTTTTCCTGTTATCAGATCATTATTTGTATTTCTCTGAATAAATAGATCCATTGAATTTCCTGTTGGTAGAGAAATGAATATTGCTGCGATATTATCATCATATGAGCACATACCACTTGCATACTTGAATTCGGCTGTATACTCGTTTGAACCTCATAATTTGATTTGTTTGATTTTCTAATGGAACAGATTGCAGGAACATGACTTTTCTGCTTCAAATCTCATGCTTCTAAGGAAGACTCTTGAAAAGCACTTCGAGTCATCCTCGTTTAACATTGGCAGCTCTAGTGCAACATCTGATGTTACTGATTCCTCAGTTCCTTTAAGCGTGAAAGTTGAAGATTCGAGCTCCAGTCAACAGGATGTATTTCTTCTTCCATTAAGTGCGCATGATAACTCAACAAAGTTTGAGTATGGGACATACTCATCCATGTTAGGGATGCTTCGTGATCAGGTATGTTTGCTCGTCTGCTTCTTTGGTTGTAGCCACTAGGCAGGTTGAGCTTTTGCAGGTCTGCCAAGTTTATGTTTTGCTTATGTCGGCAAACCTGGCAGTTTTGCGTGCTAAGAAGGAACAAAATAGGTTGACCTGTAAATCCTACATATATTTTTCACGTGAAAAAAGGATATCCCCCCGCCTATCCGTAGAAATTAAAAGATACATGCAGTTAGAGATTAAAAAAAAAAGTGGTATAACCCTCAACACAACTATATTGATTGTAAAAACAAGGTGAATTTCGAAGAAGCCATTCTCTTCAAAGCATTATGTTCGGTCTTTCGTTTCCATATTCTGGAACACCATGGGAGCTTTGCATGCCCTTACTTTGTCCAATCAATTTGAGAACCTGAGATTACATGTAGATTCATACACTTGAGCCTTTAAGTCACTAAAAGGAAAAAAGGTTCATTGTCAGATACGGCAGTCTTTGTTTCTAGCCTCTGTTCATTATTATCTAATACTAGCATTTATTCTTGACCACATTAAGTGAACGTGTTGCATTTGTTTCTATCGTTACAGGTCCTCTCAAGACCACCGAGGCCGTTCTCGAAGAATCTGACGGAGCGTGACTGGCTGAGAAGCTCGGCCAAGATCTGGGACATGGTGAAGAGATCCCCCGTCATCTCAGAATACTGCAAGGCACTGCAGAGCTCGGGACTGTTTAGAAAGTAGCTGTATCTGTTTTGTATGCTAGTCCGTTCGACTGACTTGAAAGAAACAGACGAACCACTTTTACTCCCTCCGTCCAACATTACTTGACTTCTATTTTGTGCAAATATGAACGTATTCATATACTAAAACATGTCTAGGTACATTCGTATTTAGACAAATAGGAGTCAAGTATTGTTGAACGGAGGGAGTAGATGAGAAGGTGGATTCGACCATGATGATGGATGGACCCTTTGGGTTTTTGTTCTTCCAGTTTCGACATGCTAAAATCTCAAAAGGTTGTGGGAGAAGAAACTACAGCTTTGATGCTGCTCCTGTCTTATTTACATGCAAGGTTAGGTTACGAGGTGTGTGGGAACTGTGGATAGGGAGGGATGTTCAGTAAGCTGTGACTCAGCGACAGGGCTTATCTTATGACCTTATCTATGCAACTGAAAGTTGTACACCAAAAAATGCTGGTAGTTGAGCAGTAGGTGTGAGCTGAATTTGTCCATGTGTGCTGACAGTTGGAGGAGCTTCCGTGCACGCCTCATGCTTTCTTTGCTCAGCAAACTTTTCTGCGTTTCTCCTGGCCGTCCAATGTAAGATGCCGCTGTTGCTCACTTAAGTGCCAATTAATTACCCTAACGGAACTGTTCTCACGAAAAATTACACAGATATCTAGATATCTAGACGTCCTTCTCCACTTTTCTCAAACTTTGAGACATTTAATTTGAGACGGAGGGAGTAGTAAATAATTGAGGGGTGAATCTGGGAACGCGGCGGCGGCAAGTTGCTCAACGGAGTCAACCCTGAGAAAACGGAACAGGTTCTGTTTTCATTCATTTGCCGCTCTTCGCTCTCGTCCTGTCCTGCCGCCGGAGACCCACTGGAGCACCATGGCCGGCTCCGATCTCGTCCATCCTGGTCAGCAAAGCTTCTCTCCCTCCCCCCTCGGCTACGGCTAATTTCTATGGTTCTTAGTGGGATTTAAAGGAGCATGTGTCCGTGGCCGCATCTGTGATTTCATCTGCCACCTACCGCATATGCCCTTCTTCAGCGTTCATACGTTAACAGCTCAGTCAGAGCAGAGCCGATTCAGCCAGCAATGAACTGCCGGTATCACCTTGTTGACCATTTGTGGTTTGCAGGATTGGCCATCGTGATCATGGGAGTCAGCGGCTGCGGCAAATCGTAAGACTCTCCCCCGACTATTCCTTCCTTCTTTCTGAACCCTGAGTGATCTGTGAAGAACATGGGCCTGCTGCTTCAGCAGCCTACAGACAAGCATCTTGAGCTCTGCTCTCTTCATGTGAGATTGTGGCAATGGCACTCCTCCTGAATGACCGATTTCGATGCGAACTTTGTACCGCAGGACAGTCGCGGCGATGCTCGCCCAAGCCCTAGGATGCAGCTTCATCGAGGCGGACGAATACCACTCCCAGGAAAACAAAGGTACAAAGCGAATTTCCCAGCAAAAGAAAGGTCTTCTGTCTGGATGGATTTGCAGTGCCATCTCTGAAGTTTAGCCTGAAAATTAGTGCTCCAACTTGTCTGTTCCATTTCCCTGTCAATGTGTAAACAGCGAAGATGAGCAAAGGCATCCCGCTCACCGACGCGGATCGCTTCCCGTGGCTGGAGTCCCTCCGTGGCGCCATCAGGGAGCGGCTGGACCGTGGCGAGGACGTCGCCGTCAGCTGCTCGGCGCTGCGGCACAAGTACAGGGAGATCCTCAGGGAAGGAGACATCAGCTACAAGGCAGGGGGGTATGCAACCTGCAGGGTGAAGTTCGTGTGCCTAGAGGCATCGGCGGAGGTGATCGCCGAGAGGGTGAGGAGGAGGGCAAAGGAAGGGGGACACTTCATGCCAGCGAGCCTGCTGCAGAGCCAGCTCGACCTGCTGCAGATCGACGAGGCCGAGGGCATCACCATGGTCGACGCCACGGTGCGCCCCGACACCATCGTCGAAACCACCATTCGCTCAGTTCAGGAATGAGCTGGCGTCCACAGTGTGCTGACCACCTGAGAATTTCAGTTGTTTCTTGTTTCTGAATCCTATTGCATCTCTGTACAATGGACAGATATTCAGTCCACATATATGATTCAACCACCATGTACAAGCTTTAAGACTTGCAAACATGCAAGATATCAACTTCAACGTTACCCAGTTCGTTTAAAATCCATCCATACTGATGAAACAGGCATGCCTCCCAAGTCTCAACCATTCTCAACAAAGAAAAAGAGCATAGAAAGAAGAAGAAAGAGACTGAACCTAGCTAACAGCATTGGTGACCGTTGTTGTTCTACTCTGCAAAGCCTATACAACCCAAACGTGCCAAAATAGCATTCATAGTGGCCCTCGATGCGGCTTAGATATAGTTGCTGTGATCACGGGAACTGCTGCCGGTTGTAGGTGTCCTCGTGGACAAACACTGGTTCGCTGCTCTGCGGAGGGATCACGGGTTGGCCCATGGCGATGCCTTGGCTCTGCTGCGGCCCCCAGGATGGTGGGACTTTCGACGATGTCAGGGCGACGTAGTAAACTATCGCCAGAGCCACGCTGGCGAGGGAGAGTACCGCTCCTCCTGAGAAGACCCCTGGCTTGACAACGTAGCAGAAGCTGCCAAAGTACATGTTCTCCTGACCTCTTTGGTCGTTCAGTGCAGCTCCAGTCAGCAGGAGAAGGAATGCAATTATGAAAGTGACCCTGCAAATGTAACAATCCCCAGGGTGATGTTATGTCAAATAGTTGCTCAACTGCTTACAGCTAGCAACAAGAAGTTTCCACACACAAAAGGAAAACAAAGCTGTAGAGCTCTGCCGACGCGAATGCTACCTAAGACTATATTGCAACTAACAACCCATCAATAGGACAGCAAAATAATATGAGCAAAAAGGCATAATAGCCCACACGGTTACATGTACTTGAGATCTATTTAAAAATTTATTTCATCCAGTCATCATATGGACCATTCATGTGTGACGGGATCAAACTACAAGAAGCATCAGCCTAGAACCAATGTGCAAACTCCTAGGAACAATTTATGGATTTTAATAAAGGCTGCAGAACTAGGGCATCAACCGTACCCAATATTCCTAATGAATGTATTCCTGACATGAAATCAAGAACAGCAAAAGATGATAATCAACATGAGCAAAGCAACAAGGCTTGGAAGAAGAGCTGATATCCAATTTGTTGCACAACTTTAGGGTGCCTCATTTCTTTAACACTATATTTCAAAAAAAATAGGTAGACTAAGTATGGGTTCAACATAACATAACAATGTGCATAATTCTCTAATAATTTTAAAACAAAATTAATAGTTAATACAAGATTATATTGATTTTTCCAAATATGGTATGGGAGCAAAGAATAAAAAAGATATTAAACCTGTTGGGCAGAATATTACCAAGATACGATGAATGAGATGAGAGCTACGCTCCAGTTAGTGTCTGAGGGAACCGGATGCCTCTTACAACAGATACAACCAGCAACTGTGTTTATGATAGACTGGGCGACCATAAGAGCGACGGCAGACATTAATCCAAGGCCTAAGGCTGGGCTTCTTGGGTAGATGCATGCACCAGGAGAATCCTCATCTGTTTGCACATCTGAAACCTGCATGAATCAAGCAGCACATTGTACTTAGGCATCGTATGAAGATGTAATAAAACTACGAGCCTGAGACGCCATCTGTATATCACGCACATTGAATCAGTCGATTCATAAATGCCTAATGTGCCCACTGTTTGCTTGTATACCTTGTGACAGGACATTATGTGATCTTTGCAGTCTATATATGCATTTGAAACATACACAGATTAAATGCCGCGATATGTGAACTTATGAACCATGGAATACAGTGACATGAATAGGTTATAGTTGTACACTGACACACACCGGATACATATTCTAGCAGCCAAGATTAAAATCTCTCTCCATTTTTAGTACAAAGGAAGGGAGTACTATTTTTAGGGAGGGATTCGTCGAATCATATTAAGCCAAACAACACCTGCTCTGCCTCACATATATATGACGTTCACAGATAGAGGTAGCTAGCAAAATCCCCAGTTTGCAAATGCACATCATGAAGGTCGATCCCAAGCTCTAACTCCACTGAGCTGACATGTACGCATATCATAGGCAGGCATAAGCTACAGGCTGGATTTCGAAGAAGCACGGGCAGCTAAGCTCTCAACATTCAACGAGATTACTTTGAAAACTATGCGATGAATTTGGGTTGTGTGCATCATTCTCATGCAGAGGCCCAGGCTATGTCCCCTTTTCGGGTAAAAAATCTAACTACCTACCGGCGTTTCTTCGGCAAGGGGAGGGGAGGGGAGCGAGATCTAGTAACGCGAGCGGAGCGTAACCGCAGCAGGAGGCGGATGCCATGGTGGTTGGTCTATCGGGGAAAGGTGGGCAGGGATGGGATGCTGACCTTGACGCGGGTGCCCTCCGCGGCGAACCCGAGCGCCGCCGAGAGGACGCCGAGGAAGCCCACCACGGCGCACACCACAGCCACCTTCCTCTCCATCCTCCACCTACCTGACACCTACCTCGTGCCTCGTCGCTCGACCTGCGAGTGCCTCCTTCTCACCGCGATTCCTTCTCGCTCTAGCACCACCACTGCAGCGGCGGGCGGCGGCGGCGGCAGCGGATGCTCCGACTTCCAGCAAAGGCAGCCGCGAACAGGCCGAGCTTTTCTTTATTCTTGCTGCTTTAGTTCGGCATCTCCTCCTTTCCGCGTTGCTTTGGATTACAGCGCGAGCAGTGCCACTGCCGGTGGGGCCGTGACGAACAGGGGGCCACGGGTCGGTGGGTGTTGGGTGGGACGCGTGGGGGTGGACGAGGCGGGTGGCGGGGCGTCGGTTGCTTGTTCGAGGCGCGCAGAGACGGCACGCACGGGCACGGACGGTCGGTCGGATCTGACGGTGGCACACGGGGGACGCGTGCGAATGGGGTGCCTTGTCGGGCCCACTGGCAGTGGGCGTTAGTTGGGGACCTGGACGCGGTGTAGGATTTCCGGGCTTTGCGATGGAGGCTGAGCTGACGTGTAGGCCCCGGTATTTGAACATAAAATCCGGGAATCAGGGATCAACCTGTACCACGTGACTTCTTCTTCCTTGGATTTTTCATGCACCCTTCTCAAAAGCCGTACACGATAGTCCACCACCGCCGTATAATCGTGTCACGCGTTTCTAATGACTAATGTATATAGCTTGTGCTTTTGTCAATGTTGTAGACACGGAAGCAACTCTCTCTCATGTGTAGCTTGTGTGTGATTTGCTTGGTCAGGGCCAGTCTTGCTCGAGGCAAAACTAGAACCTAGAACCCTTAATATAAGTATCAAAATAATACTACTCCCTCCGTCCACTTTTATAAGGCTCACTTCTTGCTATTGAATTGCTAAGAAGTGTGCCTTATAAAAGTGGACGGAGGGAGTAATAAATATCTTCTATATTTAAAATATTATCAATGAATACTTAAAAGTGCATTCAAAATCATGCATTGTTCATATCAAAGAATTTATATATACTATCTTAATTTGTTTCTATCATTTCTCTATGTAAAGTCGCTCATGATGGTATTAGTATCAATTCTATCCAATATTATTTCTCTATGATCCTATCAATTTATCATATTGTTTCTATTTTTTGTTTTTAACTGCCTGATAAACACTTTTTCGGCCGTGTGCATCTTAGTTATGTAGAGGTTGGTTGTAATACTTAAACTTAATAAGTAATAAAAAGTCCCTTTATCGGGAAAAAAAAGATACTTTTTAGTTGATATGCGGGCATTGAAATTTAGATGAAAATATTCAGTAATCGGAAACGAACACAAAGATATAAAAGAAACTACATTATATCAATAAAAGCTTGGCAATTATCGCCTTGAGCTCACGGTTCCAAAAGTCCATGACTATGTTGTGCATGATGACACAACATGTCATGACCTCCCACATCAGTCTAGGGGTCATGTATTATTAGAGTGACACACAGTAGCCCAATAAATTTGGGGTGCCAAATGTGCGATCAACATCCTTCTAACCACAGTCTTGTTGTGTTGCAAAGAGAAATCGTTTGTTATCTTGGAAGTTGTGTCTGTCTTCTCAAATATCGTTCATCGATGATAGATATTATCGGCTAGGTACTACCCATTGGACTCTTGGTGGCCATTGATTTCACAATTGTACTATGGACTGTTGCCTTCAACAAGTCTTGCGAGCTGATATGTTGCAAACGTATATATAACTTTTTATGCTCCATGCTTGTTTTCTACCCAATACCTTTTGTTTTCAACATGTTTTCTTTCGTTTTCCTTCTGTTTTCACCGACTAACCTACTGACTATGCCAGTTATTGTTTTCTGCAGTTTTTCGATTTCAAAAAAATTCTTAAGGAAATATTCTCAGAAAGGGCTGAAAATCCACGGAGATCATTTTTTACCCGGAACGGAGACGGGGTCCAAAGAAGAGTCGGAGCGGGGCCAGCGGTCCCCAGGGGGTGCCAGGCGCGGCCCCCCCCTAGCTGCGCCTGGTGGGCCCCTGGCCACCGCCTCAGGTTGCCTCTTCGCCCGTAAATTGCCTTCAACCCTAAAAACTTTGATGACGGAGTTATTTTCCATGAAACATACAAGAAGCGTCGTCACCTCAAAAGTCCAATCTAGGGCTTCTGCAGCCCTGTTCCGTCACCCTGCCGAAGAGGGTAATCATCATCAGAGGTCTCTACATCTCCATGATCGCCTCCGGACAGACGCGTGAGTAGTTCATCTCAGGACTACGGGTCCATATCAGTAGCTAGATGTTTGTTCTCTCCCCTATGCCTCCATGTTTAGAGTCTCGTGATCTGGCTCACATGATCGAGACCGTCGTTATGTAATTGTGTATGTTGTGTTTGCTGGGATCCGATGAACCATGCGATTATGATTATTTTGTTCATGTCAATCTGAGATGTTTCACTTATATTTGTAGAGAGTTTTAATCTTGTCTTGCAATGCTCTCTAGTGTTTATGATTACCTTGGTCACGTAGTTATTTTCACCTCCAAAAGAGGGTCTATAGGCTTGATGGTAGGTTCATGTCTCCCTTACATCTGTGCTCGAGTGACAGAAACGTGATGGATGGGGATGTGTTGTTGCTACTAGGGAGAAAACAGCGGTGCTCTTTTCTGTGGACGAGGACCACTTCTTACATTATGTATTATTCTTAATGCATTTGTCTGTTGCACACAAAGTAATCACTTTGTTGCTGCAACTTAATACAGAGAGATTTGCTGGATAGCTTTCTTGAGGTGGACTTTTAGATATGGATGCATGCTGGAAAGCGGTCCATATGGCTTGACGTAATGCCTACAATGTTAGAACCCATGAACTATATCTCGTCATAATAGTATTGTTATACGTTCATGATTTATCAATTGCCCAGTTGTAATTTGTTCATTTAGCATGTCTGTTTTCTTTGGAGAAACACCACTAGTGAACCTATGGCCCCGGTCCTATTTTCCTCATATTTGCAACCTTCTTTTAAGCACTTTTCATAATTGTTTCCTCGTTGTTCTGTCTTTTACTTTTATTTTTTTCCAAGACTATATACGTTTAATTCTCTTGTTTTCAGCAAGACCGGAAGATTGACAACCTTCTAGAAAGTTGGGGCAAGAGAGAGTTTGTGTTTGTGTGCATGTTCCACGCTTGTTGACGCGCCAGACAACAAGCAACCTTCTCCAAGACTACGAAGTCTTACTGGTTTGATAAACCCGGTTCCTTAATTAGGGAAAAATCGATGGATTACACCAGACCTTCCGCTTGGGGTCTCCCAACGAGCGTGTAATCATGTCACCATCAAGTACTTTTTATGGCATCATTGCCGAGGACTTCTAGTTTGCTACAAGGGAAGTCTCACACTTCCACTCTATTTCTTTTGTTTTGTTCTTTCTTGGTTTACTTTTGTTCAGTCTTCTTTTATCTTTATCAAACCCCCCCCCCCCAAAAAATTAGTTCTCTAGTTTCTAGTCTTTTACTCGCTTTAATGTTTTTGCTATGGATAAACCTACTAGAACCTATATGTTAATGGAGGCTAGAGAGTTATATATAAAGTATAGAGAATCAAAAGAGGGTAAAACTTGAGAGGTATGTTAAAGAAGTGAATGAGATTGCTGAACTTTTGCTTGATCTACATGATATAAATTGTTGCTCTGGACAACATGACAGAAATTTCAAATTCCAATGCTGCTTTAGTAAAGAAACTTTAATTGCAACCTATCATTGGGTTAATTATATCATCTCGGGGCTGAAGAAGTAGAACAATTTATTAGATTTATGGCATCTTTCGAGATTGATTCCTTCATGGCTGAGAATTATGAAACTTGCATTACTTCCAAAGGACTTAAATTTACAAGCTCTTTCTCTCTTAATTTTTGTCTAGGAAATTTCAGCAATAATGAGTATATCATTGATTATAAAGAGAGACTCATTTCCTCACAAGATGATACTCACATTTTGCAGGAGCCTATGGAAGAATAAATTACTGAAACTGGATCCTCATTGGATGAAAAACAGGAGGAGAGTGATGATCAAAAGGAGTAAGAATGGAGTAGCTACCCATGCCTACCTTCTAGTGAGAGTAACTCTTTAACTCATACATTACTTGATTTCCCTCCATGCTTACCAAAGGAGGATGAGTGCCATATTGATGAATGTGATGATCCTATGGATTCTTATGAAATACCCATGTTTGATGAACTTGATACTTATTACAGAGGTAACAACCTCCAGGACACAATAGAGAATAAAGAGAAACAACTTGATACTTTGCCTACTGTTATTTATGATAATCCTTGCTATTTTGATAAATCTTATGATAATCCTCTATTTTTTCCTACCATTGATATGCATGATAATAGAGATTGTTGCTTATAAAGTTTGTATAATAATGCTTTAGATGATGGTCCTATCTTACTAGATGATATAAATTATGATGGTACTGAAAATGGGATTGGAGAGGTCTTGGCATTACATAGAAGGAGTCCCATACCTTTGGAGAGTGATCAATCATCTTGTAACAATATTGTCAAAAGTGGGTTTGGAAAGGTCATGATTTAATTTATTTTGATCACACTATTTTGGAGCTTGATATGAATTATGTGCTTGTAGATCATGAAAAGCATGCTTTGTGTGATAGTTATATTGTTGAGTTTCTTCATGATGCTAATGAAAATTATTATGAGAGAGGAAAATATGGCTGTAGAAATTTTCATGTTACTAAAACACCTCTCTTTATGTTGAAATTTTGAAGTTATTCTTGTTTTACCTTCCTATGCTTGCTACTTTTAGCTTCTTTGATTTATTTTTTACAAGATTCCCATGCATAGTAAGTGGGTTAGACTTAAATGTGTTCCATATTTCCTTCTTGATGCTCTCTTTTGCTTCAATTCTTATTTCTTATGTGAGCATCTTTTGAAAATATTGAGCATATCTTAATGGCTATAAAGAAAGAGCTCTTGGGAGACAACCCTTGTTATTTTGGCTTTCAGTTTTCCATTTTACTTTCTAAGTTGTTACCTACCTCTATAACAACCGCTCCTTATCCTTCTTATTTCGTTTTTGTGCCAAGAGTAACCCCTAATAGAGAGGTAGCGGGATTTGGGGAAGTTGTTGTTCTGAAACAGATTTTCGGGCTGACACCGAAAAAATTATTTCTCTCAGCCAGAACGTTGGATTGATTTGGAAACAAATATATACATGCCCCAGGTTATTATATAAATTTCATTATATTCCCAATTTTAGATCTAAGAAGCGGAGTATTATAAAAAAATTCATCTTTACAGATTGTTTTGTTTTGATAGATTTCTGCCAATATTTGCATTTGTGTCTTAATCTCTTTATTTTTGTGTTCTTTTGAGGGGAAGAGCTTTAAAATAAATTGTGACAGTAGCTAATGTTTTAAACTGAGTTTCATACTTGTGTTTAAACTAGACCAAGTGGATTTATTATTTTGATTACACTAACGTTGCTAATGAAGATTGTGAGAACTTTTAGGTGGAGGAAGTTTTCAAGTGTAGGGACAGAAATATGATGTGATGAGATGAAGGATGGACAAAATCTCAGCCTTGGGGATGCCCATGTAACCACAAGACATATCCAAGAAGTACAAGCATCAAAGCTTGGGGATGCCCAAGGCATCCTCTTCTTCATCAACAAAAATAGTAGGTTTCTTTCATAGCACTATGTTTTTATTGCTTCACATGATATGTGTTATTCTTGGAGCGTCATTTTATTTTGCTTTCAGTTTTGTTTTGTTTTGTTTGCTGTAGTTTTTGGTTGGATCCTAGAACTTTTATTTTGGAGAGAGACACACTCTGTTTTCATTGCTTAGAACACTCTAGTTTTCACTCTTATTGTTATGTGAGTGTTCAGTTTTTGCTAGTACTGCGTTTAGCTCTTGTTTTTTACTTGAATTTTGTTCAGAGCTTGTAGGTTTGCTTCAGTTATATATGATTATCTCTTTGGTCTTTAATGATTATTTGCTTTGAGATTTGTTTCAAATAAGTTGATTGGTGTTGGAGAAGAGTAAATTATTTCATGCTTATAGTGGTGCAATAGGAAGCTTGTTTTGACTGTGGTTTTGACTTTGGCATGTCATGTTAGATGTTATTTTAATTGTGTGTTTAGTAGTATATGATGTGTCTTGACTAGTCTCAAATAGCTGAGATGCTTAATGTGCCATTGAAATTAAATCATGTGAAGCATGGTGATGACCCACAAGTATAGGGGGTGTATCATAGTACTTTCGATAAATAAGAGTGTCAAACCCAACGAGGAGCAGAAGGTGTTGACAAGCAGGTTGGATAGAGGATTCACTATAAACACTAGCAAACGAGTTTTTGGTGGTTTTTGATATAGCAGATAAATAAAGTGTGAGTACATAAAAGACAGTAAATATAATTGCAGCGAGTGTCCCAATCCTTTTGAGAGCAAAGGACAAGCCTGTTGTTCTACTTATGATTACCAAACGTTCTCGAGGACACATGAGAACTTCGTCAAGTGCTTTCATTTCATATGGTTGATTAATATTTATTGTTTTGATAGGTGTTGTGTGGGTGAACCTATGCTAATGCACCGCCCAACTAGGACTAATACATACTTGTGATTATACCCCTCGTAAGCATCCGCAAATACAAGAAAGTAATTAAGATCAATCTAACCACGACCTTAAACTCTTGAATCCTACACTCCCTTGTGCATCGGTTTCCTAACGGGGGCTTAGGTTTCTATAACTCCAGCAACCCCAAAATTAGTAGCCAAATACACAATGCATCCTCCTAGGCCCATAAAGCTGAAGTGCCATGTAGTCGATGTTCACATGACACCACTAGAAGAATAACACCACAACTTAGATATCAAACCACTAGATATTACTTCAACATAATTCCACTACTAACATCATGACTTCTCCCATATCCTTAAGAACTAAACGAACTACTCACAAGACATCATATGGATCATAATAAGAGGTGATATAATGGTGAATAACAATCTGGTCATAAAGTGTAAACGCCGACAAATCTCACAAGCATTGACTACTAACAAGTAATCCACACCGGGAGAGAGATCTAGTGGAAAATAACGATAAAGACCCCTAATTGTTATAGTGGTATGAAGGTGGATGGAGACGGTGATGGTGCTGGTGATGATGATCTTCATGATGCCCGGAGCGATGACGGTGACGATGGCGGTGATTTTCCCTCTCCGGGGAAGAATTTTCCCCGGCAGATTTCTCCCTGTCGGAGAGATTTTCTCTCTCTGTTGTTTTCCGCCCCGAGGCGGCGACAGAATATTTCCTCAATGCTGTTCTGGGGCTTAGGGTTCCCTGGGGGTCAAGTACGCGAAAGGGGGCGACCAGAGGTGGGCCAGGGTGGCCACACCACCTGGCGGTGCGGCCGGGTGTGTGTGTGTTGGGGCCAGAGTTGGCGGGAGGCTGCTTGCTTCAAAGTTCCCTGGCAACGGCGCTAGAAAACTTGTTGATGGCGTATATTTGACGCCCTCGTTGGTAAACCCCAAGAGAAAGGTTGTGAAGAGTGTAGCAGCAAGTTTTCCCTTAGAAAATAAACCAAGGTTGAATCGACCAGTAGGAGGACAAGCAATGTCTGAAGGTTGATGCAGGTGAGGTGGCAGGGCGCACTACCGGTTCAGCAGAAACATGAAACCTACACAGTACAATCAAATCACTCTGTCCCAACGAAGCAGTGAGGTTGTAAATCTCACCGGTTTTTCTGAGCACAAAGAGGTTAAACATATGGTGTGGAAAACAGTAGTAATAGTATGAGAGCAATATGAAAGCAGTAGGTGTTTTATCAGTATGAGGAAAAAGGACTGAGGTCCACAGTTCACTAGTGGTGTCTCTCCAAGAAAGATAAACAACATGTGTGGTGAACAAATTACAACTGGGCAATTGACAGAAATGAAGGCTGTACGGTAGTGCATATGCGAGACATAAAGATTACTATGTGATTCATGCGAGCATTACAACAAAATACATAGACCGTTATCCAACTGCATCTATGACTAAAAATCCATCCTCTGAAGATCATCCGAACAAACGTTGGGTATTAAGTTGCAAGAAACAGATAATCGCAGTAAGCAAAGTGTGTAATGTAAACAATAACATCATCCTTAGACAAAGCATTGTTGTTTTCTCCCTAATGGAAACAACACATCCTCCATCCGTCACGTTTCTGTCACTCGAGCAGAGATGAAAAGGAGGCATAAACCAACTATCGGGCATAAATACTACCTCCTGGAGTTACTAGCATCTACTTGGTCAGAGCATCTACTAATAACGGAGAGCATGCAAGGTCATATATAACATATGCATGAATATAATATGATAGATTGATAATCAAAAGACATAGCATTCAACATTCATCAGATCTCAGCAAACACAACATGTAGCATTACATAAAGATGATCTTGATAATGTTAGGCAACTCACAAGACTAAACATGAGGTACACAGTGGAGAGAAGAACCATCTAGCTACTGCTATGGACCCGTAGTCCATGGATGAAATACTCACGCATCACTTCGGAGGAGGGCATGGTGGTGTAGACCCCTCCGGTGATGATTTTCCCCTCCGGCAGGGTGCCGGGGAGAGCTCCAGAACTCTCTCGATCTCGGGATGACGGTGACGTCGGCCTCGGGTGTTTCTCGGGTAAAAGTGGGATATATTTAGGGTTTATTTTTTGGGGGGGAGGTTAAATAGGCGAAAGGGCAGAGGCGGTGGAGGCCTAGGGGCCCCACACCACCCCCGGCACGGGGAAGGGGGCGCCGCCCTATGGTGTGGCCCCCCTGAGGCCCCCCTCCGGGTCTCTTTGGGACTTCGTGGAACCTTCGGGAATTCTAAGACTTCCGGGCTTCGAACTTTCCAATTCCGAGAATATTTCCGGAACAACTTTTCTGAAACTAAAAACAACAGAAAACAGGGAACTAGCTCTGTGGCATCTTGTCAATAGGTTAGTCCGAAAAATCGATAAAAATGACATAAAGAGTATAGGAAACATGTGGGAAACAATAAGAAAACAACATGGAACCTTAGAAATTAAGGATACGTTTATGACATATCAGTGTGCCACCCCATGGTGTGGCCCCCCTATGGCCCCCTCCGGGTCTCCTCATGGCTAGCTCCCTCTTCTGGACTTATAAGACATCCTCGATGCCCCCCTTCTTATTCTGATCTTCTGAAATAGGGTATCCCGACGGTGCTTTTTCCATCATATTTCTGGTCCCCGCGTTTATTCTCCATTTTTTTTGAAACATGCAAAAATAAGATGAAATAACATAAGTAATGCATCATAACATGAAATATATCTATGAATAACAAAAAATAACAATATAAAATAGTGATGCAAAATGGACGTATCACATGGTATTGTGGTATTCTCCTTTGAATGATTTATCTGAATTGACTTGGCGCATGCTCACACCATGGTATGACTAAAAACAAAGTCACCTCTATCCTTGATGATCATTTAATTTTTGGCTTGTAATATCACTTCATGCTTTGATCAATAATTTTTGTCTCTATGCATGATTATGGCTGTTATTGCTCTCTTAGTTGGTCGTTCCCAGTCTTTTGATGGCCTTCACCTGCAGTGAGTATGAGATCTACTCGTGCATACAACTCCCTGGTACGTCTCCAACGTATTTATAATTTCTGATGTTCCATGTTGATATTATGCCAATTTCTACATGTTTTCTATACACTTCATAGCATTTTTATGCATTTTCTGGGACTAACCTATTGACAAGATGTCTGATACGTCTCCAACGTATCTATAATTTCTGATGCTCCATGATGATATTATGCCAATTGCTACATGTTTTCTCCCTTCTTTATGTCATTTTTACACGTTTTCCGGGACTAACCTATTAACAAGATGCCAAGTGCTAGTTCCCTGTTTTCTGCTGTTTTTGGTTTCAGAAAAGTTGTTCTAGAAATATTCTCGGAATTGGACCCCACAAAGCCCGAAGTGTCTATTTTCCCCGGAAGCATCGAGAAGACCGAAGAGGAGACGAAGAGGGGCATCAGGGGGCCCACACCATGGGGTGGCGTGGCCCCCCTTGGCCGCGCCAGGGGGTGGTGTGGGCCCCCCAGGGCTCCACCGCCTCTGCCCTTTCGCCTATTTATTCCCCCCGGATGGAAAACCCTAAATACCTGATAAAAAAATCCCCGAAAAGTTCCGCAGCCGCCGTCACCGTCAATCCTAGATCAGGGGGGTTCTGAAGCTGTCTCCGGTACCCTGTCGGAGAGGAGATCATCACCGGAGGCCTCTACATCACCATGCCTGCCTCTGGAGTGATGCCTGAGTAGTTCGTCCTTGGACTACGGGTCCATAGCATTAGCTAGATGATTGTCTTATCCTCATATGCATCCATGTTTAGATCTCGTGAGCTTCCTAACATGATCGAGATTGATCTTATGTAACTCTATGTGCTGTGTTTGCTGGGATTCTTTGAATATTGACCTTATGCCAAGTTGATTATAGTCTTTATTGCATATGTTATTTGTGATCTTGCATGTTTTCCGTTGCTAGTGGTTGCTATAGCCAAGTAGTTGCTAGTGACTCCAAGAGGGAGTATTTATGCTTGATAGTGGGTTCATGCCTCCTTTTCGCATTTCTCGAGTGACAGAAACGTGAAGGGGGAGGATGTGTTGTTGCCATTAGGGAGAAAACAGCGGTGAGAGTGCCCGCGTGTAGAATCATTGCTTACATTACACACTTTGTTTAATGCAGTTATCTGTTTCTTGCAACTTAATACCTAAGGGGGTTCGGATGATAACCTGAGGATGGATTATTAGTCATAGATGCAGTTGGATTACGGTCTATGTATAGTGTTGTAATGTCCACACTAAATATCATAGTAGTCATCATGTCATGAATGTGCACTACGGTGCAACCTCTATTTGTCAATTGCCCAGCTCTAATTTGTTCACCCAACATTCTATCTTTTATGGAGAGACACCACTAGTGAACCTATGAACCCCGTCCATTTTCCTATACTGTTAAACAAACCACCACAATTTCCTGCTTTCTTTACTTACTGCAAGCATACATTATTTTCCACACTATACGTCTAATCTTTGTTTTCAGCAAGACCGATGAGATTGACAACCTCACTGTACCGTTGGGACAAAGTATTTTGGTTGTGTTGTGTGCAGGTTCCACGTTGTTGCTGACACCGGTGAGCCATCACCACCGTCAGTGGCATCAACCTTCCAAAGGTCCTCTTTCTTCTACTAGATTGATAACCTTGGTTCTTAACTAAGGAGAATTCCCTACCGCTGTGCTCATCACACCCTCCTCTTGGGGGTATCCCAACACACACCATCAATGTCACAGTGCCAGTTCATGTTTTCTGCTGTTTTTGTATTTCAGAAAAGTTGTTCTGAAAATATTCTCAGAATTGGATGAAACAAAAGCCGAAGTCCCTATTTTTCGGTCACGTACACAGAGTCCAAAGGAGACTCGAAGGGGGCCAGGGAGGCAGCCACACCATAGGGCGACGCCCCCCCCCTTGGCCGCGCGGCCATGGTGTGGCCCCCCTGGTCACCCACCGACATCGCCCTTCCGCCTATATATTGTCTTCCTCGGGAAAACCCTAAGTAAACGAGCCTCCATCCATGTAAAGTTCTGTAGCCGTCGAAGCCGTCAACCCTAGTTTGGGAGGGTTCTGAAGCTCTTCCCGGCACCCTACCAGAGAAGGGAATCATCACCGGAGGGCTCTTCATCACCATGCCTGCCTCCGGAGTGATGCGTGAGTAGTTCATCCTTGGACTATGGGTCCATAGTAGTAGCTAGATGGTTGTCTTCTCCAACTTTGTGCCATCATGTTTAGATCTTCTGAGCTGCCTAACATGATCAAGGTCATCTTATTGTCATGCTACATGTTGTGTTTGCTGGGATCCGGTGAATACTGAATACTATGTCATGTTGATTATAGGTCTATCATATATGTTATTTGTGATCTTGCATGATCTCTATTGCTAGTAGATGCTCTGGCCAAGTAGATGCTTGTGAATCTAAGAGGGAGTATTTATGCTAGATAGTGGGTTCATGCCCATTAATCTGGGAGAGTGACAGTAACTTCTAAGATTGTCGATGTGTTGTTTCCACTAAGGGTAAAATAACAATGCTTTGTCCAAGTATAATTGTGTTGTTTACATTACGCACTTTAACTAATGCAATAATCTGTTGCTTACAACTTAATACCTAAAGTTTGCTCGGATGACGTCTTGGGGGTGGATTATTAGTCATAGATGCAGTTGGATAACGGGCTATGTATCATGTTGTAATGCCTAAATCAATATGACATTAGTCATCATGTCATGTATATGCATTACGGTGTATTATCTATTTGTCAATTGCCCAGCTGTAATTTGTTCACCCAACATGGTATTTATCTGTTATGGAGAGACACCACTAATGAACTATCGACGCCTGTCCATTCTTGTGCACTGATAATACAACCTACTGCAAAAACTGTTCTTTTTCACTTCAAACACTATTCTCATTTCATTCACTGCAAACTAACATCATTTTCCACACTATCCGTCCAATCCTTTGTTTTCAGCAAGACCGGTGAGATTGACAACCTCACTGTTTCGTTGGGGCAAAGTATCTTGGTTGTGTTGTGTGCAGATTCCACGTTGCTGCTGAGCCTGGTAGTGCGCCATGCCAACATCAGTTGTCAACAACCTTCAGAAGTGATTTCTTTTTCCTACTGGTCCGATTAAACCTTGGTTTCTTACTGAGGAAAAATCTTGTTGTTGTACTCATCATACCTTCCTCTTGGGGCTCCCAACGAACGTGTGTTCACGCGCCATCACTCCCCAAAACCAAATTTTGCCGAATGTGTCCACCATACCTACCTATATGTGGTATTTCACCTCCACTCCAAGTAAATTTCTCGTGTGCTACCTTTAAACCTTCAAAATTATTAACCTCTTTTGTGTTCCTGTTTTAGCTCATGACGAAGTAGTGAATGCTTTATTATGTTTTTATGTTTGATGTCTTCACACCTGAATAGCATGAATAATGTTCTAGTCCTTAATATTGCAAAAAGAGCAGGCATTTGGGTGCGCAACCCAAAGTAAGCTACAACAATAACATTTAAATTTCCTCACACTATGGACTTGAGAAATCATGAACTTAGCTTGTGCAAACAAAGAGACATGGGAATGTTATGATTCTCCTATGGGAGCCCCTTTTGCAACCAGTGAACATGAAAAGATGATAAATCATTTCATAGAATTCGTTGACATAGACATACACCTCTCTGAAAATTGTTTTCAATAACCCTGTTTTGTTAAATAAAAAGCTCTAGCACATGAGTAATCCCTACTTCCCTCTGTGAAGGGACTTTATTTTACTTTTATGCCGAGTTTTCATCTTCTTACTTTATGCACCGATTAAGAGATCATAGTTATCATTATGAGTATAATGTGCATAGTCCCACAATTTATTATTGATTGATTCATGATCGTGGTATTGCTTGCTCTCAAATTATTTGTATGTAGTCACCCTTTCAACTTTGAATGTGTCCTAACATTTATGTTTTGCTACCACACAAAGGACAAGCTGGATATCACTTTATTATGTTTTTTCTTATCATTCAAACAAATGTATCACTTTCAATGCTTCATTATTCATTGTCTTTTATTTGTGTTACTTTTCATGTGCAATAAATTTTCTGAGTTTACATTAGTTCAAATAGTGGTTATCATGCCTTTGTTAAAGTACTTTGATCTCAGCTTACAATGCTTTTACATAACGTTGATCAAGATTTATGTTGGCTTCACGTCACCTCAAAATTTATTTTGGTATCACATACCTACTCGAGGACGAGAAGGAGTTAAGCTTGGGGATACTGATACATTGCAAATGTATCTATAATTTTTGATGCCACATGCTTGTTTTCTACCCAATACCTTTTGTTTTCTACATGTTTTCTTTTGGTTTCCTTCGTTTTCCAGATGTTTTCACTGACTAACCTATTGACAAGATTCCCAGGCTAGTTGTTGTTTTCTGTAACTTTTCTGTTTCAGAAAAGTTCTTAAGGAAATATTCTCGAAAAGGGCTGAAAATCCATAGAGATCATTTTTTCCCCAAAATGAAGATAGAGTCCAAAGAAGAGACGGAGGGGGGCCAGGGGCCCCCAGGGGGTGCCAGGCGTGGCCCCACCCTAGGTCACGGCTGGTGGGCCCTTGGCGTCCCTGGACACCTCCTCTCGATGCCTCTTTGCCCATAAATTGCCTTCAACCCTAAAAACTTCAGGGACAGAGTTATTTTCCACGAAACATACAAAGAGGCGTCGTCACCTAGAAATTCCAATCTAGGGCTTCTGGAGTGCTGTTCTGGCACCCTGCCGGAGAGGGGAATCATCATCGAAGGCCTCTACATCGCCATGATCGCCTCCGTAAAGATGCGTGAGTAGTTCATCTCGGTACTACGGGTCCATAGCAGTAGCTAGATGGTTTTTTCTCCCCCATATGCCTCCATGTTTAGAGTCTCGTGAGCTGCCTCACATGATCGAGACCATCGTTGTGTAATTGTGCATGTTGTGTTTGCTGGGATCCGATGAACCATGAGATTGTGATTATTTTGTTCATGTCAATCTAAGATGCCTCACTTTTATTCGTAGAGAGTTTTAATCTTGTCTTGCAATGTTATCCGGTGTTTATGATTACCTTGGCCCCGTAGTTGTTTTCACCTCCAAGAGAGGGTTTATATGCTTGATGGTAGGTTCGTGCCTCCCTTACATCTGTGCTCGAGTGACAGAAACGTGTCGGATGAGGGATGTGATGTTGAAACTAGGGAGAAAATAACGGTGCTCTTGTCTATGGATGAGGACCACTCCTTACATTACGTATTGTTCCTAATGCATTTGTGTGTTGCACACAAAGCAATCACTTCGTTGCTGCAACTTAATAACTGAGAGATTTGCTGGATATATTTCTTGAGGTGGACTTTTAGATATGGATGCACGCTGGATAGCTGTCCATATGCCTTGACATAATGCCTACAATGTTAGAACCCGTGAACTATATCTCTTCATATTAGTATTGTTATACGTTCATGATTTGTCAATTGACTAACTGTAATTTATGCACCCAACATGTTTTTTTCTTTGGAGAGACACCACTAGTGAAACTATGGCCCTCGGTCCTATTTTTCTCATATTTGCAACTTTCTTTAAGCACTTTTCACAATTGTTTCCTGGCTGTTCCGTTTTTTTACTTTTATTGTTTTCCGAGACTCTATACGCTTAATTCTCTCGTTTCTGGTAAGGCCGAAAGATTGACAACCTTTGAGAAAGTTGGGGCAAGAGAGAGTTTGTGTTTATGTGCAGGTTCCACGCTTGTTGACGCGCCAGAAAACAAGCAACCTTCTCCAAGACTACGAAGTCCTACTGGTTCGATAACCCCGGTTCCTTAATTGGGGGAATATTTCCGCTGGACTACAGGATACCTTCCGCTTGGGGTTTCCCAACGAGCGTGTGATCACGTCAGCATCAGGTACCCACGTACGATTCGAAAAACACATTTCTAGGTTCTTTTGGGAAGAAGCTGGTAATAAAGGAAGTACATATGATCTCGTGGACTGAGATCTACATGCCTAAATACGAAGGTGTCTTGGGGGTAACGAATACAAAAGATCTCAACATTTACCTGCTCGTCATATGGATTTGGCCCCCTCTTTTTTGAAGACGAACCATATTCCCTTTTGCACAGGTTGATTCTTTCCAAATATCACGGAGCAAAATGTATTTTGTCTTCCGAACCTCTGAGGGGGCTTCCAGTTTTCGCACAACATCCACAAGATTATGAGCTACTTAATTTAAGTTGGGGCTAAGTATCAGCCGGGTATCAGGTTGATGGTTATGTTCTGGTAGGATTGGTGGACTAGGGAGATCCCTTTGCACTAGATATCCTTGTTTGTTCGAGATTTCTTCTAGCCCCAATATTTTTTCTCACAAGTACATGTAGGCGATGAATGGTGCCTCCGATTTAGACGTACAACTGGGGAGGATGACTGATCTAGTGGGGTCACCTTAGCCAAGAAATAGAAGACAGAAGTTCCTCCTTTGACCGTGATCGTGTCTCTTAGGCTATAGAACCCTTGAGAAAGTTTTCTGTTTCTTGGATGTATAGCAAGATACTGGAGGTACATTAGCACCCTATACCCAGATATTTCTGGGCGTCCAAAATTCGCCTAAAAATAAAAATCTACATATAGCATCTTGCGTGGGGTCATCTCCTCTATGGGACCAAATCTTGCTTTGCCATGGACCTTCTGATGCTTTATATGCTCTTTCTGGTCACTTGGAAGACGCTAATCATGTTTTATTTTCGTGTGTTGTGACTTCTCTTTTAAGGTGTGTTGTGAGACAAAGCTTGGGGGTTCAGTGGATCCCCTAAACTTTCGATCAGTTCTGAGCGGCCGTGTAACCGCTTTCGGGCCATGGTAAGATATTTGTGTGGATTCTCTTTGACACCACCCCCATTCTAGATTTTTTTGATATTCGCAATAAATTTGCAATTGAGGCTATCTTCCCTCATAAATACTAGACTTAAAGGCGCGCTTCGTCGCGCCGCCTGCCACAGGCTAAACTTGCGTGCATTAGTGGGCGATTTGATGGGATGGGATGCAGCCAGGGGTGTTTTAGTGGGGCAGGTGGAGTCTGCTAAAATCACGCGCTCCATCGATTGTGGTCATTGGGACATGGGAGAAATCAAAAGTAAAGTAGTAGCCAAAGTGTGATTGCAAACATTGCTCCAATTGGTATACTTATATATCTCATTTGTAGCTGCAGCAGCCCGTGAAAATGACATTTCCAAAATTCATAGTCTACATCAGCCCCAAAAATACAGACATTCATCAATGGAGCATGTCTTGATAAATGAATCGGCACCACCAGATCAACCGCGCAGATATAAACACACTCACACGACGGTCTGACAATATGATCTTCATGGTGGTTGCCAGCCAGGTACCACGACTGCAAAGTGTCCGACAAAGGACCCTGCAAAGGCAAACAGTATGTTCAGCTTCCAAATGCTATAATGTAAGTATATGCAGAAAATTGTTTTTCGAGTAGCAGAAAGTGGTCAATATTTAAGTTTCATTATTCATCGTAATGTATGGACCGAATTATAAAGCAATTGCGGTGTTCACAAAAATATATACTCTGTACTCAAATATGTGGGCCAGGTGCCAATCGCCTTAGAAAAAACATCAGAGGTTGTACAGCCAAGCGCAGGTAAAAACAATTAAAATCACAAGACATTAACTCACAAGCAGAGCGTGTAATAAATCTCTATGAAGAAATGATGACTGAAGAATGGAAAAGAAGAGTTCAAGACATACATCGCCTGTCGTATACATGGCTGGCATAGAAATTGATGCTATTCAGATCCTTCACCAATTAGCAGCTCGCACCAAAATGTCTTTCTTTCAAAATATTTATTCAAAATCAATGACCCTACAAATTAATTGGATTCTGAGATTAGTATGATGCAAATATAAAATTGATTATAACCATTCCGAGGGCCAGCAATACAACACCCGGACATACCTGAACCGATTCATAAGCATTCGCTGGACACGATTACGTGATGCTAATGGAGCACCATACAGGAATATTTGATACTAATGGAAATTCTAGTACTACACGAAAAAAGCATAAATAGTAATTCACCCAAATTGAAAATACCACTTAAGTTAAAACCAGGGAGAGTCAGCGCGATTGTTTTTAGATATAGCACAAGAGATTATAAACTGTTTTATTCCTGGAATTCTGAAAATTATTTTAAGGAGAAAAAAAAAGAGAAAAAGAAGACACAACACATCACAGAAGCTTGGAGGGAGGGGAGCGCCTGTAAAAAGCTCACGTTGAAATCAGCCGCGCTCGTCGTCGGTACACGAGTCCTGCCGCCCAAATCAGTCGCGCTCACAGGCGCAACCACCCAAATAAGTCGTGCTCGTTGTTGCTGGACGAGCTCCGCCATGAACACCAGGTCATTCACCATCTTTGTCAAGTCGTGATTCTCTTGCTCAGGTTCCCGACAGAATAGCATCTGCTGGCTGAAGAGGAAGAGCGAATAGTCAATTAAAGATTTGAGGCATATACGTTGATAACAAGGTAGAACTATATTTCCAGCCTCAACATTCCACTATAGAGAAATATAACTTAACCAAGAAATGCAAGCATGCAAAGCACATTTGTGGCCATACTTGTTCTACGTAATCCATACATGTGCACAAAGAACCAAAGCAAGCTAAACTAAGCAAAATAGGCTTCACCAAAAGCAAACTAAACAGAGGAAAAAAAAAGCTTTTACCCAATCCTCGGTAGCATTACAGACGAAAACTAAAGTGTATGTGGGTATGGAGTTCATAAGTTGCCTTAAATTACCTATGAGTTCGACCCCTTATTATTTTTCTTAACCAGTGCATGCATCTTTCATGTAAACTGAAGCAGAGATGTATATGCCCAACAATCTTTCATAGTAAACTGTGCCAGTAGAAGCACTATAAAATCATTTTAACATTAAATGTGAGGTTTCATTACAGAAAATATATAAAACTAAGAGCCTGCTCTACTTTAAACAAGATGCAAAAATGTATCTTGCAGATACTCAAAATGCGAGGTTTATTTGGAACAAATAACTGAATGTGAAGTCCAGCAGGTAGCAAATGGTTCGATTCAGCTTTGTGAATGTTTCTCATATAAGACTTGAAAAAATTGAAACCACTTTTGGCTAATGACCTCTAATGGAAAACATAGCAATAGAAATGAGCTATATATGAAGATTTTCCATATTTCACAAAGCAAAATAAAGCACTACTCCCTTCGTCCTATTTTAATCTACATTCTACAAGTTTAAAGACAAATTAGCAAGTCATTTAAAATTACTACCCAGATATGTGAACAACCAATCCAAGCCACATTAAAATTAATGACATCCAGTAGGGCAATTAGCTCTTCTCATGAAAAGGTCACATTCAAACAACAACGGATATCAGATTTGGCTATGATTTAACAATCAACCTGTTAAATTAACATGTTTCAGGTATAAGCACAGAAGTACCATTGCATGTAACTATGGACTAAACAAAGCTGAATTCTATCTAAAATAGTCAAATTCAAGAACTATGGATTAAACAGCTGTTGACAAAGAATTTCCTATAGCATATAACTATGGACAAAACAACCGGTGACAAAGCATTTCTACCTGAAATAGTCGGATTCAAGAACTATTTCCAAAAGTTCCATTGGAATATAACTATAGACTAAACAACCGTTGACAAAGAATATACCCAGACACCTAAATAGTTGGTCTTATAGTTCATACAGCATACCGGGAGCACCTGGTTGGTGAAGATTCGTAGAAGAGGCAGTAGATCTCCTTCGTGCTTCTGCATAGGGTCGCTCGCCACACCATTTCCGTGAAATGGGATGTAATCACCTCCTGCAAAGGCCTCTAAACACTTTCAGGTAAACATTCACAACCAAGATTACAGATCAGATTCTAGAATAAGGCTAAAAAATCACCTCACATAAGAGCATGCTCTCTTGGGATTTAATCACCACCTGCAAAGCCCTCTAAACTTTTAGGTAAACATTCACAACCATGGTTACATATCAGATTCAGGAATAAGGCTAAAAAATCACCACACATAAGAGCATGGTCTCTTCAGATTTTTATTCCCATCATGGATTCTTATTTATCTCAAAATTACAAATAAAAGCAAACAACAAAGTTCGGAGCATTGAGACAAACCCCAACATTCATGCAGTACGAAATATTCCCAAGAAGAATTATAGTGTTTGTTCGATTGCAGGTTCTTCATCCACCTGAAGACAAACACCAATGCTTTTAGAAGTTTGTGCAACTCACTTTTCATGCCAATACAAGCATCGATTTCAGAAAAACTGAACAGAAGAGATACAAGGTTCGGCAAAATGTCAACCTAGAGATATTAATCTATCACAACCAACATGTACACATTATTTTCTTCGCTACTCTTGACTAAGCATCTGTTCACTTCCCACAAATTCTAAGCATCTCAGATTTACCCAGAAATATCTACACCATATGTTCATCACAAGAAACAGATGCTTTCTCAGATGTCTAGAGAATTTTAGCATATAAAAAACCAATGGAAGATAGATTCCCATGCCATATTGATTCTTTGAATACCTACTTCCAAAACACTTTAGTCTTGACAGAAAATGTCACTTAAACACGCTTCATTAACCGTTTAATCTTAGGAACAGAAGGTGATGTGAGATAAAACCCCATGGAATAATTATGATTGAAACTATATCACCAACATAAATTATCTCTGAAATAACACAACATTTACTATCATGAAAGAAAAATTGCATTACTACTTAAATATCCTACTACAGGGAATGATTCAACCATATATCTTAGTTGAAAAGAATAGAAAGTATATTATTAATAGTATTTACTATTCAGAGAATCTTAGTAGTTGAGATTTTTATTTCACTACAAATAGATAAAGTACAAAAAGAACCACTTTGAGTTTATAAAAAAACACAATATAAAAAGGTAACCTACATATGCTTGTAGAACAGATGGGAATGCATGGATGGAACAACGAATTGACAAATTATGCAATAATCATATTTTCTACATACAGTATCAATCCACAAAGATCATCCTGAGATCCAATAGTAATATTAGCTATAGTGTCTAACTCCACGAAGACATTGCAAAAATTTCAGAATAGTCCCTCACCCAAACTTAAGAGTCCTAGAACATAAGGGGCTTGTACTCCGACAAAAATGTGTGCACATTGAGCATGTAATCTACCATGGCAGTCTTCGTCAGCAACAGTGCCCCATCAGCTCAAAGGGCAGCAGAAGGAGGAGGCCAAGAAGTAAGCAGAGCGTCATGTAGTCACCACCATACAGATTCCTGGCAGTCTGACCGTCCATGTAGTCACCACCATACAGATTCCTGGCAGATCCGTAAACAATTGGGCACATCGTTAGTGGATCTGAATAAGAGTATAGGGACAATATACATTGTGGAGCTGGCTACCTTCCCATCACCGGACACTGTTGCCTCTCTTCCCACCCATGTCCAGTCTTCGATCACTGTCAGGGAAGAGGTGAGCGGGTGGCCGGGAGTAGGAGCAGCGGGTTCTACGACGGTAAAATGCAAAGGTGGGATGCGACCGGATTTGGGCAGACAGGCGGACAGAAAACCTAGCTGCTGGGCGATTGACATTGACTTCAGGAGGAAGATGATAGAAATCTCAATGGACCGCGGGGCTGGATTTGGGGGTAATTTACTCCTTAGGTAAATCACCTTGAAGGTGTCTGCACAGAATAACTATACGCACCGCCGCTCTCTGCCGCCGATGCAGCGGCAGCCGGAAACAACCGCAGACCGGAGAAGAACCACTGCCATCATTGGGCTCCATGGTCCTCACAATAGTCCCGTCGTTGTGTCAGATGCTCAGATTGGCGTACCACTTCATCAACATTAAAGGGAATCAACGGTGGAGATGAGTCATGACGAATCGACGGCCAGAATTCAAGTGACGTCACTGATCAACACTTACAAGTCTTAATGTCACTTTAATTCTGTCTTAGGCTTAGTTTCTTAATTCTGCAATTAAGTTGTAATGTCACTACATAAACGGTGGCCTGTGAGCCGGAGAGGGCTATCGAATGAATATTCCCAAAGATATTTCCTTCGGTCCTTTACTTTCCCTTTTAGGGTTGTTAGAAAATCCCCAATTCATCGAGGGGTCTTCCAATCGGGAGCTGTAGCTTGCCGATCCTCAGTAGGATCTGACAAATTGGTATCAGAGCAACCGATTCCTTGGCCAGAATTTCTCTAGCTACCACAATTCCAACGAGAAGGGGACCCAGATCCCAGAGGTGATTTGAACCGAAGAAGGACGGTGGTTGGGCTCTCTCGTAAAATCCCACCCTCCCTTCCCTGTTCGCGGCGTCGGGGTGTTGTCGACGGTGGCGAAGGCGACGGTGACGCCCTCCTTTGGCGTGGTCGACGGCGGCGATTTGGCGGCGGTGATCATTCGGGTGTAGATCGAGGCTTCTCACAGTTGCTGAAGAACACGTCTTTGGCAGTAAAATCCCGGAGGAGAAGCTCGATTTGTACACCAAAGGAGGCGAGCGCGGAAGTTGGCGGCAGCGATCTGCAGGGCATAAGGGTTGATGAACTAGTTTCCTCAGTAAAATTCTGGAGTTCCCTGCAGATTCGAGATGGGGAGGTCGAAGAACACGGACGAACGCGTTGAGGCAGAGGAAGTTGCGGCTCTCAAATCTGAAATCGAGCAAGTCAACTCTCGTACTGAAGAAATGGGGGCTAAGGTTGATATTGTGCAACAACAAGTCGCTGCCATGAGTGAGAAATTCTCCCGCATCGAGGCCTTACTCACGTCCGACAGAAACAAGCAACCTGACGAAGAACAGGAAGCTACTGATAAGAACAAGGGCACTGAATCAGAGAGGGAGAAAGCTGCTAGAACCCAGGGAGACACCTCCGATACATTTGGTCATGAAGGTCCTACACACTGGAGGCGTCCACACACGACAGAAACACCCAGGTACGAGTACCAGTTTGGTGAGCAACATCAACAGCCTAGAATACTATGACATTCTATGACTCTGCTGGCTTTCTGCGCACCGAGGTGATCCCAGATCAACAGTATTTCTACACAGCAAACCCTCCACCTTATCAGTTCACATCCCAACACCCACACCAATCCTACCACCCACATAACACCCACCCCCACCCTATCAGCATCAAGCTTACAACCCACACCCATTCCCACAAAATCAATACCAACAATATCCACACTAAGTCCAACAAATTCTAGAACCTTACAACACCTACAACACAAGCTACTACCCACCTTCCATGCCAAACTGGCAATTCCCTTACCACCACAACCAACAATAGCACTACCCAGAACCAAATACCCAGGCTCACAATAGGACAGAGGACCCTCCTGATAGACAATATAATTACAGGGGAAACAAAGCCTATGAGCAAGACCGTGATGCTCAGTTCTACAAATCAATTGCTAAATCTCCAAAGATGGATTTCCCACGGTTTGATGGAAGTAACCCACAGGAATGGATGAGAACTACTGCTAAATATTTTTCCATGGTACATGTTCCGGAGGAGGCCAAATTGGATTATGCGCAAATGTACATAACAGGCAGAGACGACACTTGGCTACGAAACTCTGGAGTATTGGACGAGAACCTGACATGGAAACAATTCTGTGAAGTGCTGGTTAAAAGATTCCCGGGAACAACTCATATGAAGCACTTTTAATGGTATCAAACAAGGCCCAAATTCAGTCACCGAATATACTGACAGGTTTGAGGAAAAAATGGCAGATTACAGGAAAGAAAATCCAGATGTCAAGGAACCATACTATGTGAAATGCTACATCAACGGTCTCAGGGCAGAAATTAAGCACTACCTCAAACCTCTCAAGCCTACAAATCTCTATGATGAAGTGGAATACGCTAGAGACATGGAGCTTGGAGCTAATGCTACTGCACAACTGGGCCAAAGGAAGTACTCAAGTACAAATTCTTTTTCCAGAGGAAAACCACCTTACCAGCAGCCATACAACAACAAATCCTCAACTGAACATGTGCCTGTGAGGAAAGATCAGGACAAGTCTGACACCAGACCTGAAGCAAAATACAGTGAGCCTGGCGCCTGCAAATATTGCGGCCAGAAATGGTTTTTCGGTCATCGTTGCTTGCAGTACAAGCGTGTTAATCTCATGACAACTGAGGAGGAGGAACACTCTGAAGGTGATAAACCAAATGACCATGACCCTGAGGAGCAAGAACAACAACATGACAATGACACACCTGACAAAGCTCAAATAGCGCAAATTTCCTTGCAAGTAGTGAGGGGAGAAAACTCCCAATCCACCTTCACCTTGTCATTACTAATTGGAGGCAAGGTAGCAATCGCCCTGGTCGATACTGGCAGTACCCACACCTTCATGGACTTGAAGTTCTCCACCAGGATTAAATGCAATACCACTCAGAATACTCTCGAGAAGGTCCTGGTAGCAGGAGGGGGAGAACTACAGACTAGAGCAACTGTTACTCCTACAGATTACACCATCCAAGGTCATAAGTTCCACAGTTCCTTCAAAATCCTTCCCCTAAAGGGACATGACATTGTACTTGGAGGTGATTGGTTAAAGAGACACTCTCCAGTCAAATTTAATTATGAGATCAAGAAGCTCAAAATTAAATTGGAGGGCAAGGAGAAGATAATCCTTAGCGACAACTCTCTCAAGAAAGGCATCCAACTGATGTCAATGGATGAACTCAAGAAAACCTTGGAGAAAGGGGCTTCTGGATATTACCTTTTCCCTCTAACTGCAACTGAAGCAAGCATTGTAGCTGAAGACCCTGCTGTTTTGGAATTGTTACACAATTTTGATGAGGTATTCTCTGAACCCAAGGAACTGCCACCAGAAAGAGACTGTGACCACTCTATTCCACTGAAGTCTAGTTCTGAGCCACCATCAATGCGACCATACATAGTTCCACACAAGCAAAAAGATGAGATGGAAAAACAAAGTAGGCAATTACTGGAATCCTCTGTCATCAAACCAAGCACCAGCCCTTATCATCCCCTGCTATACTGGTCAGAAAAAGAGATGGCACTTTGCGCCTCTGTATTGACTACATGAAATTGAATTATGTCACTGTCAAGGACAAATTTCCCATTCCAGTAATCGAGGACTTGCTTGATGAGCTAAACGGAGCAACATTCTTCTCCAAACTCGACCTTCGATCAGGTTATCATCAGATTAGAATGAACAAGAAGGACATTGCTAAAACTGCCTTCAGAACATACTTTGGGCATTATGAGTACCTGGTGATGCCTTTTGGTCTCACAAACGCTCCTGCTACATTCCAGGCTCTCATGAACCGCATATGTGCTCCCTACTTGAGGAAGTTCATCTTATTCTTCTTGACGACATCCTTATTTACAGCAAGACCAAAGCAGAACACATCTCTCACCTCAGAATAGTTCTGGAGACCCTCAGATCAAACAAGTTATTTGCTAAGAGAAGCAAATGCACCTTTGCAGAAACTAAGGTGGAGTACCTGGGCCATGTGATATCCAAGGAGGGAGTCACCACTGATCCTAAAAAAATCGAAGCAGTTAGAGATTGGCCTATTCCAAGCAACATCACACAATTGAGGAGTTTCTTGGGTCTGGCAGGATATTATAGGCGTTTCGTCCAAAACTATGGCATCATTTGTCGACCACTCCATGACCTACTCAAAAAGGATTCCTTCATATGGACTGACACACAGACAACAACCTTTCAACACTTAAAACAGAGTCTAATTACTGCCCCAGTCATGGCACTCCCAGACTTCTCCCAGTCATTCACACTAGAAACAGATGCTAGTGGCTCAGGGCTGGGTGCTGTCCTCATGCAAAATGGGAGGCCCATTGCTTATTACAGCAGAACACTGGGAGTTAAAGCTCGAGAAATGTCCACCTACGACAAAGAAGCTCTAGCAATATTGGAAGCACCCAAAAATGGAGACATTATCTCCTTGGCAGCGAGTTCCTCATCAAAACAGACCAAAGAAGCCTCAAATTCATCTCTGAACAGAAAGTAATGGAGGGTATTCAGCATAAACTACTCCTGAAGCTACTTGAGTTCAATTACAAGATTGAATATAAAAAAGGGAAAGAAAACAAAGCAGCTGATGCCCTAAGCCGAAGGGCACCATCCCTCAATGCCATGACTGTTATCACACCCACCTGGATGGAGTCAGTCGAGGAGAGCTACCTCACTGACACTGTCAGTAAGGAACTCCTATAGAAACTCTCAGTTACACCAAGTGCAGACCCCTCCTACACTATCACAGCTGGAATCTTCCGATACAAAGGTCGCATCCATATTGGCAATTCTGCCAAGCTAAAGGCACAAATAATCCATTCCCTGCACTCCTCTGCTATTGGTGGCCATTCAGGCATGGTGGCTACATACCAACGCATCAAGCGATTGTTCCATTGGTCTGGTATGAAAAAGGAAGTACAACAGTTCATTGTTGAATGTCCCATTTGCCAACGAGCAAAGGCCGAGCACTGCCAATACCCAGGACTTCTAGACCCCCTGGATCCACCAGATATGGCATGGCAACACATTACCATGGATTTTATCGAGGGCTTACCAAAATCAAAAGGAAAAGAAGTCATCTTGGTGGTAGTCGACATAATGACAAAATATGCCCATTTCATTGCCTTATCACATCCTTATTCGGTCAATTCTGTTACAGAAGCATTTGTGGATGGAGTGTTCAAACATCATGGACCACCAATCAGTATCATCACTGACAGAGACCGTATCTTCACCAGCAACATGTGGCAGAAGGTATTCTCTTCTATGAATGTCAAGTTGAAACTGAGTACAGCCTACCACCCTCAAACTGACGGCCAATCTGAGCGTGTGAACCAATGTGTCGAATCATACCTCAGATGTATGTCATTTCAAGAACCGCGCAAGTGGGCACATTGGCTTCCTCTAGCAGAATGGTGGTACAACACCACTTACCACACAGCCCTGAAGGTTTCCCCCTTCCAAGCTCTCTACGGCTACCCACCCCCCATGATCAGCGAGGTGTCTGTACCAGGGCCTGAACATTCCGAGGCTAGAGATTACATCCTGGAAAAGCAACAACAACTGACTCAACTTAAAGCCAACTTGACTCAAGCACAAAGCCGTATGAAGAAATATGCAGATAAGAAGAGAACTGAAAGAACTCTGGCAGTGGGTGATATGGTATACATCAAAATGCAGCCTTATCGAATGTCTGCATTTGGACTACGCCAGGCGATCAAATTGACAAGTAAGTACTATAGCCCTTTTCGAGTACTGCAAAGAGTGGGCAAGCTCGCCTATAAACTGTTCTTGCCGGATGGGATACAGATACACCCAGTCTTCCATGTAAGCCAATTGAAGAAGCACCTAGGGACACATGTTGTACCTCAGAGTGATTTGCCATTAGTTGGTGAGGATGGGAAAATACGCACTGTCCCACCGAAAGTCCTTGAAACTCGATCACTTCCAAGAAATGGACTATTGGTTACTCAATGGCAAATCGAATGGGAGAATCTACCTCCTGAAGACGCGTCCTGGGAAGATGCTACATTTATCAAGAAGGTATTCCCACAGTTCTACTCCAACGCCATCAAAGCTTGGTTACCTGCCACTAGCACTTGAGGACAAGTGCGCTCTCGAGGGGGAAGAATTGTCAGATGCTCTCCTACTTAGAACAGAGTGGCGTACCGCTTCATCAACATTAAAGGGAATCAACGGTGGAGATGAGCCATGACGAATCGACAGCCAGAATTCAAGTGACGTCACTGATCAACACTTACAAGTCTTAATGTCGCTTTAATTCTGTCTTAGGCTTAGTTCCTTAATTCTGCAATTAAGTTGTAATGTCACTACATAACTGGTGGCCCGCGAGCCGGAGAGGGCTATCGAATGAATATTCCCAAAGATATTTCCTTCGGTCCTTTACTTTCCGTTTTAGGGTTCTTAGAAAATCCCCAACTCATCGAGGGGTCTCCCAATCGGGAGCTGTAGCTTGCCGATCCTCAGTAGGATCTGACACGTTGCTGGCAGGGAGCTTGTCTTTGTGGCTCTTCGGCTGGGTGAAGCACCTTGACTCCTCCGATCTTAAATCCTCCAAGGCTCCACGACAGCTTCTAAGACGACGACCGCCGGATCTGCACGCCTGCGACCTCCATACAAGCCCCATCATCGCCATCTTCTAGTCACCGCCACCATCGCCTTTGCACGGCGGTGAAGAGAGGAGATACAACCGGGGAAGACGACGGTCAGGGAACCTAGCAATGTGGAGACATCGAGGGATTGAGGATAGTCTGGGGACGGGCCGTGAGCTGTGAGCGGTGAGCCTCCCGGTTTGGCTCCTCGAAGTTGAACCCACTGCGACATGAGAAAACCGACTTTGACTCTAGCCAACGCGTGGGACGCATGCAACAGCCCACCGCACCGAGTCACCGTCTCACCGACCAACACTTCGGTCGACAGTTGCACGACACGGACCAAAAAGCGAGCGGACCCACAGTCAGCTTAATCAAAAGACAGAGGGCCACAAACAGAGGGATAGATCGCTCCAGGAGGCCTGAGAAGGCTCGCTTTCTACCGAGATTACAGATAAAGGAAATACTTATTTTTAAAGAGTTAATTCCACTTTTTACCCTCTATTTATGCATTTTTTACACTAATTACCCCTCTAATAAAAAAATCATCTGGACTAACTATTTAGAAAAATTACCCCCTTTTTAGTCGTATTTCTGTTAGACAAGGTGTGAGGTAATCATTGATGGTAAAAAAGTACCAGGATAACGGCAAGGAATTGAACATATAGTAAAGAGAAAGTTGGTCGTTATCATCGATATAGCTCTCCAATCTTTACATATTTTGATGCACTATATGGTGCTAATATACCAGTCTATTTTAAGGTATCATGCAGAATGACAAAATGAGATAAAACTATCTTAGTTTTTTTATAAATGGTGTATTTCTACATTTCCTTCACTGAATAGAATGGTAGTGTTATAAATGCACAAACGTGAGGTAAAAAGTGGATTTCACTCCTTTTATAACTGATATTCTATTGAATGCTCTCCATGCCTAAGGATCACGCCATGAGAGACTTGCTGATTGTGGAGCAACTTCGCCTCTAAAGATCCACTTGCTCCCCGGCGCAGCGAGTTGCTCCCTCCCAAACTTAATTTATGTTCATGTATGGCAGTAAGTTTGACTCTACGTTCAGTATAAACTTATTCATTGGTCTAGTGCTTTTCGTTGTCTTTGTAAACTGGTCTCCTTAGTCTTATGTAAGGGAAGCGGTAGCCGTAGTTCGTCCTAGAGCGCCACGTTCTAGGTCCCCTCTCCTCGCCATCGGACCATCATCCGACGACTCAGAATTGGTACAACATGTTTTTATATTTTAACCCCAGTTTTTTGGAAATCAACCCGCGCTACACAGGAGAGACACTTAAACGAATGTGTATATCATATTGCCACCAAGTTGCTCGATATTTGCAGCAAAATGACGTTGGTTATTTACCTCGAGCATTACAAGTTTGCAACAATAAAAAAATCAATAAAAAATCACGTCCGATGTGCAAAAAAATTTAGTATTGCAACAAATTGCCGCCCATTTCAAAAATAGGTAACAACATTTTATTTTCTTTATATTACTTTACAACAAAAATAACCACCAATTTCAACAACAATCACAAACTATTATAATTAAAAAAGTCTCTTTAGCAACTGAAAATACGGTCATCATTGTTAAAGATTCATTTGCAGCAAAAACCATCATGTGTTTCAACAAAAAATATAAACTATTGCAACAAAAATTATGTATGTGTAGCAATTAAAAAGTGGGTAAGCAACAAATATTTAGCTGCATATTTATTTGCAACAAAAATCATCACCTATGTCAAAAACAAGTGCGAACGATAGCAACAAAAATATCATATGTTTGCAGCATGTGGAATGACACATAAAAAACATCATTCCCAGAAATTCTAAAAAAAAAGAAAAATTGTAAAAACATCGCCAAGAAAACACCGGAACATCTCGTGTGTGTTTTCTTAACAAAATTCATGCAATTTTGTTACAAATTTGGGTTACGTGTGCAACATGGAGGAAAAAAGAAATAACTTATGGCATTGCACAAAGTTACTATGATGGGTTGTTGAAATCTATTCTAACACGAAACTAGGCAAAAAAAATTGTACTAATTGAGGCTAGGTAGACGCATAGCAGGGCCATGCGCCGGGTCGCTCAAGGGGACGCGTGATCTAAGATTGTCGGTTGTAGGTCGGCTTAACATAAGCATTTTTCCTCATGTAATGTTCTCATCCGAACTTACGAGCCTTTATAAAAAGAAGGATCTGAAGGATGAAGATTCCACTTAGAAATAAGGTTTTTGCATGGTATCTTCGTCGAGGCGTTATTTTAACTAAAGATAACCTTGCAAAACATAATTGGCATGGTAATAAATGGTGTGTCTTCTGTGAGAAAGACGAGACACTTAAACACTTGTTCTTTGATTGCAGTATTGCTTCTTCTATATGGTCAATCATTCAGATAGGTTCTATCTTATTTATCCAACAAGCATTGCCAATATTTTTGGTAATTGGCTAAATGGTGTGGATAAAACGTATAAAATACTTATTAGGGTGGCAACGCTAGCCGTTATCTGGTCGATGTGGCTGTGTAGAAATAACATGGTTTTTAATGGTATAAATTGTTCTTTATGCATATTATCTTCATGACTACAACTATACTCCATACTTGGGTACCGCTGCAGCGTGTGAAGCACTGAGACATTTTTATGGAGGTGTGTACCAGACTGGAGGCTACAGACAGAGACTTTTTATCTTAGCATGGATGACAACATAATTTGCAGATCGGTCCTCCACCATCTTAGGCGTGTTACTTGCTTATGTAATTCGTCTTTATTTTGTCTGTTTCTTCTTTGCAGCTGTGTGCATCTCTGATATGCAAAGGCTGGGTGTATAACATTACTATTTATTCGTAATAAAATCTTCCTTTCTTAAAAGAAATTTTAAAAAAAGTGAACATGAGCCTATTCTGTAATCAGGCACTTAATTAAAAGAGGAAAGACAGAAGCCGCATGCAGAATCTGGTTGTTGGCTTGGCTAGACACGAACAATTAATTTTCTAACACCTTTCTTACATGTATACGTAACAGTAGGGTTTGGTAGTTGATCTGAATTCACATTTATGTATGCAATCTTTTGTTCTTGTATATATCTTTAAATCTATGTTATTTCGTATATGTGGAGGTGATCGCAACGGTTATAGGTTAAACACCTGTTGACACCATTTACGTGAAAGACAGGTTGACTTTGTTTTGTTTTTAAAATTTCTGAATTTATGTAAGTTGGCCTACATCTTGATCTATAGGAACACTCCTGAATTCCAATCAGCAAAGTGTTAATCATATTTATGTAGGTTGCATGTTTTAGAAATGAAGCTTAGAGAGGCCTGCTTTTATAAAGCAATGAGGTTCAAAACAGTCGGGATGCGACCCACATCCACAGGTATAAATGAGGTCTTTTATGTGCATTGCATTCAGACTGCGCCATTGATGATTCAGTGATGATGTTCCATGGAATGCCTAAGTGGACGTCTGCTTTCTTTTGTTGCACACTGAAACTAAATTCTTGCTATTTGTACCTGATACATTAAATATTGTCTATATACTTAATATTTTCTATATCATATCAGGGCATTGCCTTCCTCAGTTATCATGCTAATAAACTTATGGTTGCATGTGGTCTCTTGTTGGGATGCTTAAAATGAATGGAGCATAGTAAGGCAGGAATTCTCTGTAGTATTGCTCTCTTTTCTGGTCCATGCACCTTCATGCCTCTTGCATTTGATTGCTCAAACTTTTACTGTTGTAGACAGTGGTGGAGATACATGATGTTTATGTGGTCAAGCGACATCACTAAATTTTTATAAGCCCCATAGATCCTAGCTATGAGTACACAATCTTGACCCAACAAATACTAGATAATGGACATCACTAATCATGTTTGCCTTTGATTTTGGCCTTTTGACATCGCTTGGTGGCAATTCCAGCTCCGCCGCTAGTTGTTGCCTTGGAACAATTTGGGCTAACACATATTCCTTTTGCCTCTGCCTTTCTTATCATAGTTTTACACTTGTCAATAGCACATTTTGTTGATGTGGCCCTATCATGCTAAGCCTGCATGTGCATGCTATACAAACCACATCCAGCATCGTCTTATAGTACAACGGTTGTATCATGTGAAAAATTCAAACTTTTGTTCAAAGAGCACATCTGCTACTTCCTGCGAATAAACTCTGAAATTTATTATATGAATATATCTAGAAGGAGGTGAGAAATGATGTTAACCAAATTGTTTACAAGCTACTAGAAATTTTAGACTCTGATTATTCAGTATCCTATATATTGTTAGTCGTTGATGTTATTTCAATCCGTTCATTCCCTGGGTGTATTTTATACCAAAAAATTATGTATAATGGTATGAAAGTGTTTCTTTTATGATTGCTTAATTATGGGTTACGAGGAGTTGGGAAACAAACAACCAATGCTTGTGAAATCTATCGGGCTTCTTATTTTAGATCACCTTCTGGTTCAGACGCCACACGACACGGTAATACTTCTCGGTGGGAGACATGAAGCCAACAACTGATTTGTTGAGTATTTCTCCGTTCTCCTAGATTTGTTCGGTCAATTTTTACACTTCCTAATCTTTTTTTTTATGTTTAGTTTGTGGCCATTTTTGAAGAACAGTTTCAAGGCTGGGTACTTCCAAAGAGCAATAGCAAGATTTTGTTCGTAGAGGAGCATGTAAACAGTGATGTATTTGCATCTTTAGTCAACATGTCATTTTCCTGTAAATGTGATAACACTACATTTTAATGTTGCTGCTGATACTGATGTGTGCTTTCGGAAAGTTAGTGATTATATTGAGCTTAGTAGAGTTAACGATATTCGTCAACTACTAAAAAATCTATATTCCAGTATTACCTGCTTATTTTTTTTGAACTAGAATACGGTTATAAATTTTTAAATCTTACGGTCCAGTTGTTAACTCATGTTGTAGTTCGGTCTGCTGGCTTGTTCCTTGCTCTAGATATTTTTAGTTGTGTTTATCGCAAGGTAAATGGATATTTGTATTACTGACTTTGCTGTTCTGGTCTCGTGAATTTCACTTGTGCCTTTCTCCTTCACTGTAATGTGACTCCGTTGTTTGTAGTGTATTTGGCCACTAACATCAGCTGTGTTAGTGGGCGCGTTGGATCACACGTATTCAGTATTTATTTTACTGGTGCCATTAGGAAAAAGCAAAAAAAGAGTAGGTATGTTGCAACGGAGAGTGGTACGTCGAGAACACCTGCAAGTCCCCTACGCCTGCAACACAATGCCAACACCTGATGCAGGCGGCGCAGCGAAACGCGCTTACCTGTCTAGTTTGTACTAATTGAGGCTAGGTAGACGCATAGCAGGGCCATGCGCTGGGTCGCTCAATGGGACGCGTGTGATCTAACATTGCCGACTGTAGGTCAGCTTAACATAAGCATTTTCCCTCATGTAATGTTGTCATGCGAACTTACCAGCCTTTATAAAAAAAAAGAGAGATATGAGCCTATTCTGTAATCAGGCACTTAATTAAAAGAGGAAAGACAGAAGCGGCATGCAGAATCTGGTTGTTGGCTTAGCTAAACACGAACAATTAATTTTCTAACACCGGGGGTAATCTGGCGGCGGCGGGGGAAGAACGGTGTCCGGGGTCGGGCCATCGTTCACCTCGAACACCATGGCTAGCCCGAAAGGCAAATGAGCGTCCACGTGACAGTGCATGATCCATACGCCTGGGTTGTCAGCCATGAAGCGGATGACCGCCCACCCGCCGGCCGGCACGGCGACGGTGTTGCGCTGCGGCGGGTTGGCGAGGTTGTAGGATCGCATGGCCGTGCGCGCGTTCAAGTTGCCGACGCCTTGCGCGAGCACGTAGAAGTTGAAGCCGTGCAGGTGCAGCGGGTGGGTCTCCGAGCCCAGGATCGCCGTGTTCTGCAGCACCATCTCCACCGTCGCGTTGAACCGCAGCGTCTTCACCCTGGTGCCCTTGGAGGTGAACATCACGCTCATGTTGTTGCTGCTCGCGGAGGCGCTCGTGAAGTTGAACATCACCGGCGGCCTGTCGGGAAAGTCGCGGGTGTACACGCCGCGGACGTTGCCCCTCGCGTGCGCCTCCAGCAGCGACATGGAATGTGTGCTCGACGACGGCAGCATCAGCAAGACAGCAGCATCCGAGAAAGGCCAGAACGTATGCAAGCACACACATTTGTCGATCCATCTAGCTTTGCTCCAATGCATGCAAGGCAGAAGGTGGGTGGTTAGCTAGCTGATGACTTCTGAAAGTGGAGGGAGCACTAGCTAGGAGGAGCGATGATCGGTCGACCAGAGCTGCAGGTAGGTAGTCTGTTGGGGCAGGTGTCCCGGGTATCTCGAATGAATACGAAGGCACGGGCAACGATCGATAGACACACTACCTAGCTACTAGTGCTATATATACATGCATGTACCTTTCCTTAAACGCATCCATGCCGAATTTCCAGTAGTGGCAATATGAGGGCCAACGCGCCGCTAGCGCTGGATCTGGATTAGCGATGTTGGCGGACAGTCCCAACGGTTTTGACCGACTCTTTGTCTTTGCGAAACGTAACTTTGCGCGTGCGAGAGCAGGATCGAAAAGAAAAGCGTTGACATCCCTCCGTTTGCGAGTGCGATGGATACACACGTACACATCTCACGCAGCTCTTTTCTGCTGCTTCCCCGCGCGGCAGTTTTTTTTTTTTTTGAGTCAACTTAATTAGTTGGGCCCTGATTCAACCCAATTAAAGCATATACGAGTCCATCAAGCAATAAATAAATTCCGACATGACCGCCCTATATGATCTTTTTTTCTCCCTCTACAACGTGAGAGACAGCCAATGATCAAACTCAGCACCAATCCATGCACCCAAGTTTTTCCTAAAACAATAGTACTATTACCACAAACCAAGCTACTACTATTACACCATTTCCATAACGAGCTCACACTAAACTAATAATGCTTCTACTACCAGCACGGAGCCACCACAGCCTGGACAAGGCAGAGACCGCTCTTCTTCTTCTTCTCTATAAACACCACCGCCGTGCAACTCTCGCACAGGAGCCCACGCCCAGCATTCACCGTTTCACACTGCTATGCTCCCAAAACCCTGAAAACAAACATAGTACATACAGCTTGGTTTCACCACTGCCGCCTTTAACAAGCAAACAGATCAAAACAAAATCCTATACATGATCAAAGCTATATACTATGCTGACAAGGTTCGGATAGAACTGGGCAGTTGCAATTCTTCAGCAGTTGCAAGTTATATACGTGCATCCATCGATGTGCAAACAAACATCATGATTTGGCAGTTGCAATGATTCTCCCAAGAAACAAAACAATGATAAATAAAGATCAGGCTCTAGAGCTACGTATCAAGCTCACATCTTTTGAGCAGAGTCGATGCACACATTCCAACCGAATAGCAAAATTTGCAAAGAAGCAGACCGGTGACTCGTCTCACCTGCCGACCATCAACAGGAAGTAGAGGTCGAGGAATTTGTCTCAACGGCGACGCAGGCCACGGGGAAGCCGCGCAGCAGTCCGGTTGGAGGTGCAGGTCAGGCGACCGGGGAGCCGCGCCGGCGACGACGACGGACAAGCTGCCGTATACTCAACAGCGGGGACGCGCGTAGAGGACGACGGCACTAGGCCTGTAAGTGGACATGCTCACGGCTGTCCGTGGGGTTGCCGTTTGTGCCGTGTTAGTTATACGAGTGTCCACTATTTGCCCACTTAATTTTCATGCAGTTAAGCGGCGTCCGTCCGGCCGCTTACGCCCACTTAAAACCGTCAAAGAGCACGGCCATGTTGGCTTTTTAACTCGAGCAACCGTGCTTGCATGTATCACAATAACAGAATATTTAAAAAGAGGATGGTGCTACCAAGGAGTACCTATGATGGTGGCCCATGAATAGGATCAGCATTAATGGGAGGAAGAGATGGCGCATGCCTGCGTCTGACACACTGTGCAAGTTACGTACGTCTCCAATACTGACGACACAGATACAGGTTAGCGGCGGTAGCGGACAAGCCGCGCCAGCCCGCCAAGTTTCTGTTTTTCGCCGTGGGCGTCCACGAACAGGATTAAACGGGCACGGCGTGGCGGCGCCGTGGACATCCCATGCCCATTTACACCCTGAGACGGCACGGGTATTCCTCCGTTGCACGCGTCGCCACCGTCCGGTGCGGGAGACCGGCAGCACCTCACCCACCTCCCACTGACATGCGCGCGACGCGGTCCGGCAAGCTCGGCGGAGGCGCGCGCACCGTCCAACCGATGCACGCGCGCTCCGGCGAGCGCGGCGTGGAGCGTCGCGGCAGCGCCGCCTCTCTCACTGGTCGCCGACAGAGAGGAGATGGAGGAGGGGGAAATGGGGTTAGGGATGGGTGCGGACACAGTTTTGTTCCGCTGCCGTCGATCTGCATCCAACGACTCCGACCATGGAGCATGCCATCGGCAGTATTTTGGGCCGAATTTGGCTCCTTGTGCCTTGCAACCTTTTCTTTTCTTTTTATATTATTCTAACACGAGTAGTTGCTAGCTAGCATGTAGTACGTTTCCTTCAAAAAAAAAAATAGCATGCACGTAGACGCAGATACATACTCGAATTAATAGCTCTCGTTATTTGCTAGCTACACGTTCACAAAATATATTACTTGCTACCCACACGTCTACAAAACAAGTATTACTTGCTATCTAGCTTACTTGTTGTGACTTGTTATGATATTCCGTAACACGTCTCGATCGCGATCCATCGACTTTGTGGGTTGGACGATTTCTACATATTGGGCGTGTGATGGGACATGGAGGAGTGCCACCGGCGCCATCCATCTACGTCGGTAACTTATCGTGGTGTAGTTTGGGGTGTGGGTATATCTACCACAGTTCTTACGTCGTCGGAGCGGAGACCAGCTGGATGATGCATCAACGACGGAGTCCTGGGCGATCTCTAATGTCTTCCTTGGGCGTCGCTAGCATGAACTCTCACTCGCAGGAGCCGGCTCGCCTCGTCACGGTGAAGTGAGCATGCATGGCCATGGATGCTTGGATGAAACACATAGGAAGAGCTACCGGATGGCGTCGATGAGCTACCTGCACCTTATGTGCATCCGGGCAACGTCACGGTGATGGGGAGGGAGGGGGACGTTCTCTTTGCGAATCTTGACCAGTGGTCCAAGATCGCCAAAGGCCTTCTCACCCGGACCGGCAACAAGAGGATGACCAAAGTTCATAAGAAGCGCGGCAGAGACCCGATTCACGGTTCACGGTGAAGGCAGCAGCTTGTTAGTCATTTACTACCAACAAAGCTCGTATGCAAAGGTTGTCGCTCACTACAAAGGACACAAAAGGGGGAAGTCATGCCAAAAACCGTCAAAAATCCTAGCTACTTGGTGTTGTAGTACTAATATTGATATATAAGTTGGGGCAAAATGGAAAATCCAATAATCCAATACAACATTTGTAAATGATACTTCCTTCACAAACAAGACCATCTTGTAGGAATTATTTGGACTTATAGTAGAGACCCCGTACTTGGAATGAACCGGGCCTTGTTTTATAAAAAATGGCCTCTTTTTTATTTGGTCTTGTTCATCACTAAAAATGTTAAAGTCACATAAAATCACCACTATGCATGCAAAGGTAGTAGTAATTCTCTCCCGGTAGCCATGGAATAAGGGAAGGCATGAAATAATGCCAAATTCTAATGGAAACCCTAGTTATTTTTTGCATGGAGAGTAGTAATATGGGTATATAATGTTGTGCGTGACACGTTTCGCCTCCACCACGCCTGTGCCGATGGACGCACCACTTTTTCTCCCTCGCGCGGCAGATGGAGTGAATGAATGCGTGCAGCAACTTAATGTCCCGCGCGCACCCACACGACTCAATCTTTTTTTTTCTTTTTCCTTGGAGCCAACACAATACGTAAGTACGTACAAGTTTTATCCAACACAATATTAATTTCCATGTACAAACCAAACCCACTACTTCTGTTCCGGCACGACTCCTGAGCCATGGAGCAGGCCACCGGCAGTATATATTTTGGGCCCAATTTGGCTCCTTGTGGCCTGCAACCTTTTCTTTTCTTTTTTATTGTGTTTTACCTATTCCCGCGTGTAGAGATTCAACACGTACATGTGTTTTACTAACACCAGTAGTTTGCTAGCTAGCACGTACGTTGCCTTCAAAAAAAAAAAAAAAAAAGACGCACACGCATACTCCCATTAATAGCTAGCTCTCGTTACTTGCTAGCTACACTTTCAGAAAATATATTACTTGCTACCCACGGGTCTACAAAACAAGTATTACTTGCTATATAGCTAACTAGTTGTGACTTGTTATCATATATCCCGGAACACGCTCTCGGTCGCGATCCATCGACTTTGCGGGTTGGATGATTTCCACATAGTGGGCATGTGATGGGACATGGAGGTCGCCGTCCATCTACGTCGGTAACTTACCGTGACGTAGTTTGCGGTGTGGGTATATCTACCACAGTTCTTACGTCGTCGGAGCGAAGACCAGTTGGATGATGCATCAAAGACGGAGTCCTGGGCGATCTCCAGTGTCTTCCTCGGGCGTCGCTAGCATGAACGCTCACTCGCAGGAGCCGGCTCGCCTCGTCGCTGTGAAGTGAGCATCATGGCCATGGATGCTTGGATGAAACACATAGGAAGAGCTAGCTACCGGATGGCGTCGATGAGCTACCTGCACCTTATGTGCATCCGGGCAACGTCACGATGGAGGGGGGCATGCTCTTTGTGAATCTTGACCACTGGTCCAAGATCGCCAAAAGCCTCCTCACCCAGACCGGCAACAACAGGATGACCAAAGTTCATAAGAAGCACGGCAGAGACCTGATCCACGGTTCACGGTGAAGGCAACATATTGGTAGTCATTTACTACCAACAAAGCTCGTATGCAAAGGTTGTCGCTCACTAAAAAGGACACAAAGGGGGAACGATTTGTATGCCTAGTATCATGACTACGCGGCACACAAAAGCCGATAGGAAAACGCCAAAACAAAAATAGTGGGTTGGGATGCCAAAAATGGTGATGTACCACGACGCCTCACTTTAACCATGTGTAGGGGTTACCTAATTTCGAAACGATGATGGTAAAATGTTGGGGACGCCTTAGTACCCTAACACGTCGCCACGACGACGACACGACACATGAAATAATAGCTATGGGCTATCATTTCATTCATAAAATAACAAGGTAAGGTGCCGCAATCGAGTTGCACACAAAAATCATAGGTCATAGCTATCTTCTGGTATTATATAAGGAAGCGCGACGAAGAAGAACATGAAATGATGGGTTTAGCTTAGCCAGTGCATTAAATGAGGGCACCGATAAGGGGTCACATTAAGACGACACATGAAATGATACACGTGACCTAATAGTGCTTGAAAAGTGAATGGTAAATGAAACAAGAACCTAAAATCACATGACAACTAACAAACTCGAGCGTCATATTTAAGGAACTAAACATACTTTTATGGGTTTGGATTTTTCTATGTGTCCCCTCAAATGTGTGGTCGTAAGAGAAATGTCGAGAGCGTAAAAGCTGCAAGTATGGAACATGTCTTGGTCTCGATACATATATCTCAGAAAATTGAACCCTCGTACACCTATCTTGGTTGTTCGGACTCACATACCCCTTTCTTGGTCATCCAGTCAAACATGCACGTTCTCCCGATCATATGTTCCTGCATGCACGACCCACGATAATCTGATCACTCATACACCTTTACCGTGACCATCACATACACCTCTCGTTTGTCCGGATCCACATATACCTCACTCGGTCATCTGGTCCCACATACACCTTTCTTGGTCGTCCAACCCGGCATACACCCTTTTCGCTCATCTGGACGCAAATGCACTTCTTTGAGTTATCGGCCGCACATACAACATTTTAGGTCGTTCGAACTTCCCACACTCATTTGAACCATATACACCCTTCCCCCTCATGTTGCTTAGCTAGAGTTATGTGTTTTCTCGGAAAAAGTAACGAGCAACGTTCACGTTGTTCGGTTGTGCATGTTGTTCTTTCACAAATAATTATTGTATGCTTTGTTGCTACTATTTGATGTGTAGAATAAACCAATCAACTACTACTTTTTAGACATCGTTGCCTATAATGATAGAATGATGCCATCATGGTAGAGTTGCTAGAGTTCAAGAGGGTGTTCGACGACTAATTGACAACATCATTTGTGTTGTCATTTGCGATGACTAGCTATCTACTCTCCACATAGAAATAGTGTTTCTTAAATTTTATGATCCATCCTTCTTCAATACACACATGGAATATGATGTTTATTTTCGCTAAACATGTAACCTATATAGGTCTATCGATTTTGGTTTATTAAACTTGATCACCCTATCCATTACTTAATTAGTCTAGTTTAGTTGCCCCTATGCGGTACTTGGTTGGAAAATCAATCGTACTTGTTGCAACATAGGCACACTATGACTACACATCACATAAATAACAAAACTTGAGTGTCTTGTAAAACTGTGGATGGCGAGTCGGAGAAATCTTTTATTTTTTGAATAACCAACAAGTGCACTGAATTTCATTAAGAAGAAGAGAAGCAACCAGTTTATTTGGGGAAACTGAAAACCAGATATATAGGCATCAACGGAGCGATAAGGACCATCGAAACACACCACCTAAGAACAATGACAAACAAAACAAAGCCTCCGGAGAAAAACCACCCCCGAGCGCGTGCCCGCGCCACACCATCGATCGAGTAAGACATATTCATCATGGCGTGCTTAAGGAGAGGTGGAAAGGCCCGATAGTCTCTAAAAGGAGCACATGAGAAGCCTCACGAAGCACCGCACCACCGCGTGTCGGCTTCACCATCGTTGAATGGAGAGAAGCCAACAAGTTATCGGCAGCTGGGATAGGCCGCTCAGGCAAAGAAGTAGGAGAAAGCACACTAGTAGAAGCCCCTTCCCACCATAGTTATAGCACCACTAGAAACCGCCCTGCGGAGCCCTCCACTGCCACCTTCCGGGACCGCCACTCTTACATCCACAATTCGAGACCATCGTCTCGACTTTCATCTTCCCCACCGTGCATAGGGCCGTTTTATAACACCACCTTCTTAGATTGACGCCTCGAGATCCATACAAGCGCACTGAAGGCCTAGTTGGCCGGGTCGACAACCCTGTCGTATCGCAGCATAGAGTCAACACGCGCGAGGAACACCACACCATTGAGCATTCGCTGACTCGCTTTATAAGACCACCGCCTCGGCTTTCCATGTGAAGAAAATTTGTTGGTGGTAAAAAAGGCAATCCTTAGGTACATAAAATAATAGGTGCACATGGGCCGTCACCGTTAGCGGTGGTCCAATAGTGTCCTAAATCCTCACCGTCACATGCAACACTAAATTTGCAATGGTTTTAGATCAAGGGATAAGGCTCAACGTTGTTCTGGTGACACCATGAAATATAGTCACTTGAAAATGAAATAAATAGGAACAAATACACGAGACACAAGAGTACATATGTAATAATAGGAACTATAAGTTATGAACCTCAATTATGAAGACATAGAAGTGGGATGGCGTTGTGTGTTGCGGCCGGAGCGGTGGGAGACACAATATCCTGATATGAAATTCGACGATCAATGTTATCATATAGGAATAAATAATATATTCACTCAATTTGGCATGTTCCCACCTTTCCGGTTGTTGTAGCATATTAGTTCTATTCTGACCCACAATTATCTAAGTAGGTGTTATCTAGTTTGTAAGCATAAAGTAATGATTTATATTATAAGGACCTATTTTTTACAAATTATATAACAAGTTCATTCTAATAAACAAATCATATTCGACATGATCAAAATAGGGCCTAGCTTGATGAAATCTTGGTCATGATTTTCTAACATTTTTAAATGATGTCTTGTGGTACTTTCCTAAGAAGTTAAAAGATCAGTCAGTAGTAGATTTTAGCTATTATTCCATGTGTCATTTCCTTGCCACGTGTTGCTAGTTTCCTTATTTTATGCAAAGATATACCTATTACTCCCTCCGTCTTTGTATACAAGGACACTATTCCCTCCATCTCGGCTTATTAGTCACAATTAGCAAATCTCTACACCCAATGTGACAATCTATATGGGGAGAAAACGAGAAGAAAACATGTTCGCGTGGCATGCACCATTTCTAATAGGGAGGGAATTAATTGGCGGTGGGGCTGTCGCGGTTTCCTATTTTCTAATTGAGCATTAATTAGCTAGATTGCGCCTAACTCTTGAAAAAAAAATCTAGTTTTGGTATTGTGACTAATAAACCGAGACGGGGGTAGTAACAAATATACAATTTTTCTTCTTTATAAGGCCACAAACATTAACCGAGGCAAAATTAATGATGTTTTCCTCATAAAAATGACGACATTAATTACCCAACCCAATCACGAAGCATACTTGTATACATGCAACCTATAGAGAAAAGAAGTCGAATGCACTCATTTATTAACCCGGTAAACGAGGCTAAACAAGTTGGCTTTGCCATGCATTAATGAGTTTAATTTGTTTACCTTGGTATCTGTAATGTGAGTTTGTGGCCTTGTATATAAAAATGGAGGGAGTACCTATATTTATATGTGTTGTTTTGTTGTCCTATGTTGTTATTGTATGTCAGGAGATATTTGTTATCAATCATCATGCATCGCTTTGTTAACGAGTGCGACTATTATTGCATGTGTCATTTCATTACCACGCGTTACTAGTTTCCTTATTAATTTATGCTAAGATATACTCGCTCCATTCCATTTTACTCTACATCCTGCAAAATTTCAGACAAAATAAGCTCACATTTATTACTACTACTTTTCCACACCCAAGCATGCAATACAATTACTTTCTCACGAAAAACAAAGCATTGATTGGGTTAAACAAAGACCAATTAATATAGTACATTCAAATTCCATACAAGAAACTGCTCTCATTGGTTATTTTTAGCACCAAAGACCATACAAACGTGAGTACCGTTTTTGACACAGGTGGGTCCCAACCAAGATGTAGACTATTTTGGAACTTAATATGAACCCAGAATGTAGAGTAAAAAGGAATGGAGGGAGTATGTGTTACCTATAATGACATGTGTTGTTTTGTTTTCCTACGCTATTATTGTATGCTAGGAGATTCTTGTTACCAATCATTTTCATGCGTCACTTAGCTATTCTACGCTATTATTAGTTACTTATCATTTCATGTATCAGAGACATCACTTTATGTTCTTAGGCTTATTATTTTATGCTAGTGGACGATTATTACTTACCATTTCATGTCTCCATGACGCTACGACACATTATTAGGGTCAGTATTTATGCTTGGAGATGTTATGACCTATCATTTCATGTGCACATGACATTGAACGCGCTATTCGGGTCACTATCTTGTGCCAGCAGATGGTTATGCCACATAATTTCCTATTCTAGTGACTAGAAAATGGAACAAAATAGACATTATCTAATATCTGAGCGTAAAACATGGATTTCATTACCGGCACAAGAAAGGATATTTCCGTGCTTAGAAGCTTGCTTAAAAACATATCCAATAGCCAACGCTCATCTCATATTTACCTCAAGTTACCGGGACACTTATTTATGCTATATCTATTATTTTATACCGTGAGATAATTGTTTCCTATGACATGACTCATAGAATGATAGCATGAGAGTAGCCCATTCTTGCTTTCTCCCACTCCTCTTCGAGAGCTATATATCACATCATTTTTCAGGTTTCCCATCCATTCTCGACATACATCTACAAATATGTCATTTTGGAGTATTCTGCCCAATTTTAGGGGCCTATAGCACACCATTTCCCTTTTGTCAATTTTCTCGACTGTTTTCTATTTGGTAGTTTTGGGGGGATATGATTTTTTTCTACATTTTGGCGGTTCTCTCATCCACTTTTGGGAGGGCTATAACACACATAGTTATTGAGTTTTCGTGCCTAGTTTTCGTGATCGATATATATTTAAGTACTCTCTCCATCCTGGTGTATATGGCACATATAGCGATTCTCTAGGCCGTAGGTATTCATTCATTGGGGTTTAAACATTACATGTATTGGTGGAGAGGGGTGGAGAGAGTCAACCGCCCAATAATTAGAAAAAAATTAATGCAAAATGTGTCTAAGAAATGGGACTGCATATTTTTAGTATTGTTCCCTATACACCAGGACGGGGCAGTAGCTATTACTCCCTTCGTTCCCATAAACAAGGCGTAAATTTGTTGTCCCACATATCAAGGAGTCATAGGGAGGTTGCATTCTTTCCATATCTGCCACTACAAACAATGGTGTAGCAAGTACGCGTGCATGCCCTGTGCCCAATGGGTTGTGTGTGTGTGAGGATAAATAAAATAGAAGGAAGAGAGATGGAGACGTGCAGCCAATCGTGGCTCTGGCAGTAATCAAATACAGTTGATGCGTTACGTGACAAATGGGAGCAAAATCGAAAAGATGCACCGAGATTCCACTGCACGCCTTGTATTATGGAATTTTGGGAAAAAACTTACGCGCCTTGTTTTACGAAACAGAGGGAGTATCTAGTTTGAAAGCGAAAAATATCAACTTTTTCAAGATGCATGAAGACTTAGTACTTTTCCCGCACGTTTCTAGTTTGATAGTTTTCCCGCATGTTTCCTGAGACGATAGGAGACATAGTTTTTTGGGTTCTACAAATCAATTTTCATTAGGCTATTATCTAAGTAAGCCAATTTTGTTTAAAATAATACAATATCTAGGCTTTCAACATACATGTAGAATTGGTAGTTTTCTCCCATTCTAGCCGTTATCCTGCTAGTTTCCACATGCTATAACACATATACCTTTTGTTTTTTCGTACAGTTTCCACGACCAAATTTTCCCGCCCAAAATTACTTGGCCTCCATAGATTTCATATTTCGTGAGTCGCAACTATTGTGTACGAGGTATGATTGAGATGAGGTCATAACTAAATCTCTCACGGAGTTAAGTTTTCTATGACTTGTACTTTTCGCTATCTGGCAAACAAGACTAGCCTGCATACTTTTATGTTTTCCCACCAATTTTAAGACTGTTTATAATGCAAGGAAACATTATCTTATGTATAAGCACAAATATGGAGCCTCTTAGCTCCATAGGTAGTTTCTATAAAAACATATAGCTCATAGAATAGTACTCTATGTTGTTCTTGAAAATTGTGCGGAAAAACCATAAGGGGATGCTAGAAATGAATACAATGTGATCAAGACCCCGAACATTGTGTGAGAAATACAGATACATGCGAGAAAACCTCAAAAGTAATGGAAGCGAAGTTTGTGTAACCCTATACCTTTTGGGGACACATCATAAAATTGTTAGTCTATATTGGTCCTAAAAATTGGGCTGAAATGCCCCTAGGGCCGGGATGCTAGAAACGAATACACTGTGGTCAACGCACCAAACATTGTGTGAGATACATGCAAGAAAACTAAAAAAATTCAGCGGAAGCAAAGTCTGTATAACTCTATAATTTTTGTGGATACGTCATAAAATTACTAGTTTACATTGGTCTTGAAATTTGAGCGGAAAAACCCTGAGGACTGGGATGCTAGAAACAAGTAATGTGATCAAGGCCCCGAACATTGTGCGAGAAAAACAATATGAGTGAGAGAACCCTATAAAAGTAGTGGAAGTGAAGTATGTGTAACCTCGTACTGTTTGTGGACACATCGTAAAATTGTTAGTCTACATTGGTCCCAAAAATTGGGTGAAAAATTACGGAGGGTCCGAATGCTGGAAACAAATACGGTGTGATCAAAGCCTAGAACATTGTGCGAGAAAAAAAATACGTGCGATAAAACCTAAAAAAAAGGGGAAGCGATGTCGCTATACTTTTGTGGATAGAACATAAAATTGTTAGGGCATCTCCAGCCGTTGCGCCCCCCCAGGGCCCAAAACGCCGCCGTTTTGGGGCCGCCGCGGCGCCAAACGGCACTAATCTGGAACCTGGGGGGCAGGCTTGCCAGTCGCTCCCCGAGCCCCAGTTTCGGCCCAAAAAAAAATCGATTTCAAACTAGGCGCATTTTATTGATTTCAGACAAAGTTCGTACATATTGGACGCAAATTTAAGCTAAAACGCAAATTTAAACCTAAACTACTTAAGGCCGAGGCGCTCCGCGATGGCCTGGCTGTAGTCGACGTCGTCGCCGTCGTCGTCGTCGTCGCGCCTGCTCATTCCCTGTCCGGTGTCGCCGCAGCCGGAGTTGCCCCAGCTGCTCGCCGCGAGGGCTCGCCGGTACTCGACCTCCTCGTCGGAGTCGGGGTCGAGCACGACGTAGACGGGGTCCTTCGTCGGCGGCGGGGGAGGGACGCGGCGGCGGGCCGCGTTGGCGGCAGCCTCCTGGTCGCGAGCCGCCTTGCGCTGCTCGGCCTCAGCGAGCAGGCGACGCTGGAGCTCCAGCTCCTCGGCGTTGCTCTCCCGCAGGCTCCAGTCTGCGGCAGCGTCGTCGGCGAGGGGCTGGAGCGTGTTGCGGGACAGCTCCAGCGCGGCCTTCTGGCCAGGCCATTCCTCGTCGTCGTCGTCCTCGGTCGGCTCCGTCTCCGGACGGACCGCGCGCTCGAATCCGGCGTCCTCTCGCTGGCGTGGCTCGCCAATGCGCAGGCACCGCCGCCACGCCTTCGGACAGGCGCGCCGGAGTTCAGAATAGGGGGGGTGAGGGAGAGAGAGTGGGCGCCGGAGGAGCTCGAGGTGGCCATCCGCCGCGCATCCCACGCGGAGTTATGTCGGGGCGGCATCTCCAGTCGCGGCGCGTTGCCGCCGTGGATGTAGTCCAGCACCCACTTGAGAGTGCGGTGCTGGCCTCCCCACCAGCGGCGGCGCCTGTGGCCGTTGGAGCGGCCCTCGACGGGGCCATTGTCGCCCAAGGAAGCGAGCTCCCTGTCGCGGCGGTGCGTGAGCTCGTCCCACCAGAACTTGTCGTGGCCGTCCGCCGGTAGGCCTTCGTCCGGCGCTAGGCCTGCGCGCGCCTCGGCGATGGCCCGCCGGAACTCCGCGTCCGTTGACGGGAGCGGAGGCACGGGCACCCCGCCCGCGCTGAGGGCCCAGCGCGGCTGCCCGCCGCCAGAGCTCGGGAGGCGCATCTCCGGCAGGCACGGGTATCCCGCGCGGTACAATGCCATCGCCTCGCTCCGCCGAAGGTGGCAGCAAATCCAGCCGTTGGCTGCGGCGGCGCTGTCGTAGCTCGCCATTTTTCGTGGAGGAAGGAGAGCTCGGGGGAGAGAGGAGAGCGCCGAGGAAGGAGATAACTGCGAGGTGGAAGAATGGGGCGGAGCGGCGAGCGGCGGGGCCTTTTGTAGCCTGCCGGGCATTTACTGCGCGCGCGTCCCCTCGCTGTCGCCCGCCACGCCATTACGCCGGCAACCTTTGAACGGGCGCATGCACTAGGCGGCCGCCACGCCATAAACGCCGGCAGCCTTTGACCGATGTGGGCGCCGAGAAGATGACCACGGGGGGTTCTGTTCCCGCGCTTATTCGGCGCGTCACTGACAGAGCTGGCCCGCGCGTGCTTCCGCGCAGTTTCGCCCCCCAGGCCGAACCCAGCGGGATGGGTTTGGCCTGGGTGCCGTGGCGCGAAATAGCGCCGAAACGGCGCTATTTGTGCTTCTGGGGGGGCGACTGGTGAAGAAACGGCGCTATTCGCCGCTTCCGGCGCTAAAAAGGCCGCCCGGGGGGGCTCGGGGGGCGACTGGAGATGCCCTTAGTCTACATTCTTCTTGAAAATTGGGAGGAAATACTCCAAGGTCCGGGATGCTAGAAACGTATACGGTGTGATCAAGGCCCCGAAATTTGTGCGAGTAAAACAAATAGGGGCGAGAAAACCTAAAAAAAAAAACTAGAGGAAGTTGTTTCTCAATAATCATGTACTTCTAGCTCCACCTCCTCTCAGACATGCAGTCATGCATGCGGCCAATATGCGCACTAGCAATGATGTCGCGTACGCGCGACTCGTTCAAGGCCTTGGCCCGCACTAGACGTACACTCGACGACAGTCACGAACTACAACACGCTCCTAGAGGGCTCCTCGAAGACTCATGGTGGGTTCTCGAAGAATGCCTCCTCACTGGTAGAAAATAGGCCTACAGTCCCGGTTCACCAGGACTATTAATCCCGTCCGGGCAACCGGGACTAGCTATGCGCGACTAAATGCCCCCCCCTATAGTCCCGCCACTTACGGACCGGGACTAAAAGCCCGTCCACGTGGGCGCTAGGGGTCCGTTGCGGCGGAAGACCTTTAGTCCCGGGTCTTGTGGTTAACCGGGACTGAAAACCTGCGCAGGTTTAGGGTTTTAGGCCCCCTAAACCTGTTTCCTTTTTAATTTGTTTTGTTTTAATTTCAGTACACATATTCATGCATATATATATATATGAAATATCAAACGAGGAGAATTCAATAGGAATATATAATATATATTCAATATCGGGTGACCATATATACAACCTCGAACAAGTTTCCATATTACACAATTAAGATGGACGAGCATACACAAATTCGCACAAGTTTCAAAGTACTTAGGGCTTATACATGCTTATAAAAGTCATCGTCGGTGGACGCATGGAACTCTCCTTTCTTCTGGATGACATGCCTAAGGAAAAATCCTGCTATTTCCTCTTGAATTGGTCGGAAGCGAGCTTCTGGAGTAAGCGCCCTCCGCAAGTTATTGAGACCGTTCCGCGTTTTCTCGTCCTTCTTCCTCTCAGATATTTCTTTCCGTATGTTCTCACAGACATAGTATCCACATAGACCGGTCCCCGGTGGCTGCTTATCCACACCTTTGAGCACATTTTTAAATTTTAGCTCATCTTTGAATTCACCGACATGTTGATGTGAGAGCCGTCTCCAAACTCTACAATGCAAATAAAATTAAATGAACAAGGGAGTTATTAGCTTAGAAAATGAACAAAAGAGACCGATCGATATAGAGCGCAAATGATTGAAAAATAATTACTTTTGCATCATTTTTCTCATGTCGACCCAAAGATTTGTATTTGAATTCATAGAGTCCATGATGAAAACTATGGCCTGGTGAAGATCAATTTTTAGCAGAATCCAGTGGTACCTGCGGACACATTAGATGCAGAGTCATGCATAATTTATCGATTGGACATACCATGCATGGAGTAAACAAAAGAGAATGGGAACATGAGAGAAACACTCACCCAAAATGGTAAGGAAATAGAATATATCTTTTGGATTCATGCTTTTTAAAAAAATTGTACAAGTCTTTCTCCACGTCTATGGGGTGACGTTCTAACATAGTTCCATTAATGATTTGTGGGTCAATGAACCCAATATCATGGATGAGTCTTACTTTGCATTCCCAAATCTTCAATCTGCATAATAGCGTACGGAACAATATAGTTAGGACAATATATATATATATATAGTGTAGGCAAATGAAGAACGAGATGAGGTAGAAATAAATCACTTACAGAACGTAGCAACTCAGGATAGATTTGTCGAGCTCACGCATATTGAACAGTTGGAACAATTCACTCAACTCAACTGTTACAGAGTACTTTTTGGTGTGATGCTCCTCTGTATAATCCACATACACATATTCTTTGTCGGTAAAAGTTATGAAATCTTTGTACCAACGTAGAAGACTTTGCATTAGTGGTGGTAGATCCTTTTCCTTCGCAGGCTCGACGAGAGGCCCTTTCTTCACATATTTTAATGCTACATCAGCCACTGGCATATCGTCCATGTCTAAAAAGGCACGGAGAGACATACCGGCCTCGGACGCATTTTGCATGGCAGTAGCTACAGTCAATCCCATTGCTGTCACAGCATTTATGACCTCGGGGTCATGTTCCGGAGCGGCTTTCACTATGAGGGGGGATATCGATTGTTTACTCTGCATCCCGAGCTGGGCAACTTGTTTCCCGCTTTGTATCATTTTTGCTTTTTTTTTCTCCTCCTCCAATATTCCTGCTTGCTTACGAAGTTCAATATCATAGTCTTTAGGCAAATTCTTCACGGATTGGGACACTGTCGATAAAAAATCCGTAGCCCAATAGTCTACAATCGGAGGGAATACTTCCTTGGGCTCAGGCTCCTTTAGCGCCTTCAGTTTGCCCTTCCATTTCTCAACGTCAGCCTTCACGACCAATTTGGTTTCAGCATCACTAAGTTCCCAAGGCCTTGGGGTGAGAGGCTTCACTAAGAAGAGATTACATCATCGTCAATGTCTGTTCCTCCTCCGGCTATGATATCTAATATATAACCTTCAGCCTCCTGTTCCGCCGTCAGGTCTCTATTGTCTGCCATATGTCACTCCTGCAGACATGCATGTAGTAAAAATTAATTAAGTATATAGGAGACTTAGCAAATATTGTCGTAGAAAGAGGGAAAACAGATTGGTAGGGTCTCTCAAATGACTTGGAGAACCCCAAAGCTAGGTTGCATTTGCTTTTCTGGTCATTTTGGTATATTATACTTAATATTCTGAATTTATTGAATTAAAACTTACTTTCATTATTTTAATGAATTTAACTCAAATTCAAATATGGTCTCATTTTAAACTTTGTCAAACATGAATGATAATGATATAAACAGATAGCTTACATTTTTGTGAACATTTTGCATATTTTTCCATATTTTTTGGAATTATAAATTAAAAGTTATTTAATTTAGAAGATTTAATTATGTTCTGTAATTCCATATACAGTGGGCCCCACGTGTCATGATGACGTCATTAAAAAAAACTCGTCAACACGTGGCCAGGTGACGTCATGATGACGTCACCCCTGGCGTCACACGGTGGCCGGCGGTGGCAGTTCAGGCTCTCGGGTCTCCGGCGATTCCGACGATTCCGGCCACGGGGGAGGGAACGGAGATGGGGAGGAGGCCACTGTGGTGCTCGCCACGGGGGAGGGGACGGAGATGGGGACGAGGCCACACGGCCACTGTTGTCTCGCCGGCGGCGAATCTGGCCGCGGTAGCGAGCGCGAGGGCGGCGCGTTCTCAGTTCGTGGTCGCCGTTCGAGGGCGGCGCGTTCGCGCGTGATTCGTGTTCTCGATCCGTTCGATGGCGTTCGCGCGTTGGATCTAGGGCGACGGCGACGGCCCGCGGGGAACCTACCGGAGAGACGGCGACGGGACGGGGGCGGAGCAGGGTGGAGGCGGTGGAGAGAAGGGCTCGACGACGGCGACGGCGACGGCGATGGAGACGGCGCGGTCCTCTGCGCGGGCGACGGCGACGGGGCAGAAAGACGAGCAGGCGCCGGCGCGAGGGAAGAAGAGGGTTTGTGACTTAGAAAATTTTGGGGCAGGAAGGCATCCACATATATAGTTCCAGCCTTTAGTCCCGGGTGGTGTCACGAACCGGGACTAAAGGTCCCCTGGGGTACCCTCCGCGGGCCTTTAGTCCCGGGTGGTGTCACGAACCGGGACTAATGGTGAAAATTTTCGCGGCTTTCTCGTTCCCGCGCAGAACGAGCCTTTAGTCCCGGTTCGTGACACGAACGGCGACTAAAGGTCGTTATTCGAATAGAAATAATAGATGCGTGCAACCTTAAAAATACAAATAATATATCAGAAAATTCAGAAAAATAAAACTAATTCTTTTTCCAATCTTAAAAATACAAATAATATATCAGAAAATTCAGAAAAATAGAACTCAATTACCTCCTCATTTCCATAGCCCTTTACGATGCTTCCTTCTGGCCTAGCACGATTACGAACATATTTCTTTAATACTCCCATAAACCTCTCGAAGGGGAACATATTGTGTAGAAATACAGGACCGAGAATGGAAATCTCTTCGACTAGGTGGACCAGGAGGTGCGTCATAATATCGAAGAAGGATGGTGGAAACAGCAACTCAAAACTGACAAGACATTGGACCACATCGTTCTGTAACCGTGGTAGATCTTCTGGACTGATTACCTTCTGAGAGATTGCATTGAGGAATGCACACAGCTTCACAATGGCTACTCGAACATTTTCCTGTAGGAGGCCCCTCAAAGCAATCGGAAGCAATTGCGTCATAATCACGTGGCAGTCGTGAGACTTCAGGTTTTGGAACTTTTTCTCCGCCATGTTTATTATTCCCTTTATATTCGACGAGAAGCCAGACGGGACCTTCATACTGCTCAGGCATTCAAAAAAAATGACCTTCTCTTCTTTCGTAAGAGCGTAGCTGGCACGACCTTGAAACCATTCCGGATGCCGGTCATCTGGGTCTTTCAAAAGTTGTTGATCCCGCCGTGCTTCCTTTGTATCCTTTGTCTTCCCATACACGCCCAAGAAGCTTAGCAGGTTCACGCAAACATTCTTCGTAACATGCATCACGTCGATTGCAGAGCGGACATCTAGGACTTTCCAATACTGTAGCTCCCAAAATATCGATTTCTTTTTCCACATGGGTACGTGCCCGTCAACTCCCTGCGGAACTGATTGTCCGCCAGGACCCTTTCCAAAGATGACATTCAAATCCTTGACCATATCAAATATCTCATCTCCAGTACGTTCCGCAGGCTTCGGCCGGTGATCTGCCTTGCCGTTGAAATGCTTGCCTTTCTTTCTTACGTTATGATTTCGGGGAAGAAATCGACGATGACCCAGGTACACGTTCTTCCTACAGTTATCCAAAAATACACTTTCAGTCTCATGTAAGCAGTGCGTGCATGCTTTGTATCCCTTATTTGACTGTCCAGAAAGGTTACTGAGAGCAGGCCAATCGTTGATGGTTACAAAAAGCAACGCTCGTAGGTTAAATTCCTCTTCTTTGTGCTCATCCCACACAGGTACACCAGGTTTGCCCCACAATTGTAAAAGTTCATCAACTAATGGCCTTAGGTACACATCGATGTCGTTGCCGGGTTGCTTCGGACCTTGGATGAGCACTGGCATCATAATGAACTTCCGCTTCATGCACAACCAAGGAGGAAGGTTGTAGATGCATAGAGTCACGGGCCAGGTGCTATGGCTGGAGCTCTGCTCGCCAAAAGGATTCATGCCATCAGTACTTAGACCAAATCTTATGTTCCTTGCGTCAGCTGCAAAATCTTTGAACTCTCTGTCGATCTTTCTCCATTGCGTTCCATCAGCGGGGTGTCTCAACTCCCCGTCGGACTTACGGTCCTCTTTGTGCCATCGCAACAACTTGGCATGATCTTTGTTCCTGAACAGGCGTTTCAACCGAGGTATTATAGGAGCATACCACATCACCTTGGCGGGAACCCTCTTCCTGGGTTTCTCGCCCTCAACATCGTCACCAGGGTCATCCCCTCTGATCTTATAACGCAATGCAGTGCATACAGGGCATTCATTCAAATCCTCGTATGCACCGCGGTAGAGGACGCAGTCGTTAATGCATGCATGTATCTTCAGAATCTCTAAACCTAGAGGGCACACAACCTTCTTTGCTTCGTACGTACTGGTGGGCAACTCGTTATTCTTCGGAAGCATATTCTTCAAAATTTTCAGCAAATTTTCAAATGATGAGTCAGCTACACCTTCCCGTGCCTTCCATTTCAGCAAATCCAGTGTGGAGCCCAGCTTTTTCAGACTATTGTCGCATCCTGGGTACAGTGACTTCGTGTGATCCTCTAACATGCGATCCAAATGCTCCCTCTCCTTGTCAGTTTCGCAGCGTCTCCGTGCATCAGCAATGGTCCGACCAAGATCATCAGCGGGCTCATCATGTGCCTCTTCTTCACCTTCACCAAACCCTTCCCCACCTTCAGCATCATCCTCCATGAAAGTATCACCGAAAAGGTCATGATAGTTGAAATCGATATCATCCTCTTCTTCATCTTCTTCCATTCTAACCCCTCTTTCTCCATGCTTGGTCCAACAATTATAGCTTGGCATGAAACCGTGCCGAAGCAGGTGCATGTGAACGACTCTTGAGGAGGAGTGACCCTTCTCATTCTTACATTCAGCACATGGACACATAATAAAACCTCGCTGTTTGTTCGCATTTGCCACTACGAGGAAATCTTTCAAACCCGTAGTGAACTCACCGGAGAGTCGGTTACCGTACATCCATTGCCGATTCATCTGCATTATTATTATATAAAGTATATAATTAACCATCATGCATCTGTTAAACTAACTAGCTAGCTGGAAATAATACAAATCATGAAAGGTTCAAGTTGCTAACCGCGATCACGGAGGTAAAATAAATGAAAACGCTCAAGTGTGTTTCATGCTATGGGGCATTTCATCGAACACCTTGTGTGCATAGTAGGAACCAAAAGCATACCCACCACCCCCTTGTGAATATTGTGAGCAAATGTGGCCAAGTGCAGCGAGGTGAGTCCTATATATAGGGATGGGCCTTTAGTCCCGGTTCACCTGGACAACCGCGGCTAAAGGCCGTGGGGCCGGCCCGAGGACCTATTAGTCCCCGTTGGTCTGGCCAACCGGGACTAAATCCCCTCCCCTCCGCCAGCTGTGGGCCGAGCGCGCTGGGCCCAGACTATTGGTCGCGGGTCTCGTCCCGAACCGTGACTAAAGACCCCTATGGTCGCGGGTCCATTATTTTGGGGACTAATGGGGGCGTACCGAAGGCCTATTTTCTACCAGTGCCTCCAGATTTCCGATGACGGATACCGTGGAACCGTTGCGTACATGCTCCTGCTCGACGTGTCATACTGGGCTCCTCGAAGACTCATGGTGGGTTCTCGAAGAGATGAAGCACTGGGCGATCCGGCTTGACACCGCCACAGGCGGCCGCGCCTCTTACGCGACCCTCCTTGTGCGGGAAAGGCTGACCTGGATCTCTCGGCGGGGTAGGTTGGAGAGAGGAAGGCTAGGGTTCACCGGCGGAAAAAAACAAACTGGATCTCGGTGGAGCTCGAGGAGAGAGCTGCAACAATTATGAATATTATGCAGAAAGAGGAAGTGGAGAGAACCCGTTTTATCGGTCCGATGGAAGGGCAGTATGGCCAAAAAAGGCTATCGTGAGATTCCAGCTAGAGGAACAGTGCAACAACAAGATGGACATGATAATAAAATGTAGGACATAATGATAAAATGAAATGTTATATGATCTTGATGGACACAGATCTCAATGAGTGGAAACACGGTTAACATATCTAATGCACCCATGCGTGCTTTTATCAAATCCAATCTCTTATCCTATGCTGCATATTTTCCAGCAAATTAATCCTAATAATGTTAACATTTAATGAATAACATATGGTAGTAATATGAATGAAATAGGTGTCACAACAAGTTTTATCAAGAAATGAAAGATTCAATGATATTTAATAATTCCTAGCATAAAACAACACCATGACTTGACGTACGATGCTAGCAAGAAGAATCATGAGCAACTCACACAATAACCAATCCGAGCGGCACCCAAAACCAACACACTATTACAGAAGAATCAAATCTAAAGCATAACAAGATATATGTCAATGATCATGTTTCGTGAATCACCCTAGCGACTAGAGCATGGAACAAAGTAGGCGTTATCTTGTATCTAAGCATAAACTACCGACTAAGCAGTAGTATACCACACATTTACTGGTACGAGAATTGATATTTTATGCTTAGAATCTGCCTCAAAACAAGTCTCATATAATAGCCCATCAATGTTATTTGTATAGGAGTCTGAAACTATATCAAACGTTCCCACTACTCACCTAGTTTTTGAAGGCTATAATACACAAATCTTTTAGATTTCAAAAATTTATGACTTGGCTGTTTTCTTCCATTATGACAATTATCCCGCTATTTTTCAAATGCCATAAACACACATATTTTTTTTAGGTTTCCTGCCCAATTTTAGAGACCAAATGTCCCCACCAAAAATTACCAACATCCAGGGATACAGTATTCCGCAATTCGTAATTTTTTCATCCGATCTCCGATTGAGACGAGGTCAGAAACGTTGGAAACCTCTCGTGGAGTTACATTTCCACGACTTATACTTTTTCTACCTGACGCAAATCGCTAGCATGCATAATTTTTTTGGTTTCCCGCTAATTTTGCACTTTTTATTATCTAAGGAGACGTTACCCAATGTGTGAGCCTAAACTATTGAGTCTCTCACTCTATTAGGGTAGGAGTTCGTATACAGAAGTATGGCTCATAGGAAATTAGTCTATCGTTAGTCTTAAAAATTGGGCAGAAAACTATGTTGGGGATGATAGAAGTCAAGCCCTCGGAAATTTTGTGGGAAAAAACACAAGATGGAAAACCTAAAAGCCTAGAAAAATGATGTCTGTATAACCGTGCAATGTTTGTGGGGACATAGCGTAAAATAATTACTCTCATAACGTGTGATGATGGAACAACACATCAAATCGAATGGTGGGTAATAGCTATCTACTAGCATAAAACAAGTACATCTGTAACATGCAACAACCTAAAATAATGCCTCCATAGAGCATCTCCAGTCGCATTACCAATAGGCCTATTGGGGTCCAGATGAAAAAAAACCTCCCAACAGCCCCCCTTCCCCAACGATAGTTATGTCCGGACAACACCAATATGTTGTCCTGCGCTACCACCACAACCCCTTGGTGATGGGAGTCGGTTGGTCGCACGGGACATAAACTCCAACCAGACAAATGCCTAGCATGCCCACCATTCCAGGTCCCAGATGCCCACCTACCCCCAACTACTCCCACCTCCTCTCTCCCTCCTCTTGTTAACAATCGACGCCCCCTAGAGCAGCCTCTCCATTTAGTCTCTTAGCCGGTGATTAACACCATCTCCTCACCCTCAAGGCCCCGAGCATCCAGCTACCACATCCTTCTCGCCAAGGGACGGTGGTGGCCCATGGAAGGATGCCATCAAACACGACCATGTTAGAGAAGGAAGTCGCGAAGAGAAGATCGAGGAGGTCCGCGGTGATGATGAACGGGCCTATGTAATTGTGAGGAGGTCATCGGCGCTCTCACTCGTCCATGAGCCTCGCGCCCTCGAGGGAAAAGGGAGCGTGTGAATGCGAATGCAGAGGCCCGAGGCGACTGCGCAGGGCCACGAGGCCACCGATCCTGGCGGCGTTGGCGTGCGTGATGACAATGGTGGCATCAGTGCCGCGGTACGGAAAGAGGTTGGCTAGGTCAGAGATCAGCAGCACGTGGCTCGACATCAGGGAACGGGATGAACTACATGTGTGGTGCGGCATTGGCCAACCGACCACAATGCCAAAGATCGATGGGAATCAGAAAATGCGCCCAAGACCTCGACGCTCCTCCGCATCTGCGCGGCTCCAGCCAACCATGATCTCCCCGACGTCCTACGCTCGTTGTTTGTCCCGTCACCATCCAAGGCATGTTGCTCGGATCTAAGATGGTACTGGGGGTGCCATTAGGAGGACACACTCCCAGTAGAGTGCATGTCACTATTTGTGGTGCGGCTGGAGATACTCTTAGGGCGTGTTTGGTAGCTCGACTGGGCTAAGAAAATCTACCCCACTGACCTTTCAGTTGTTTGGTAGCCTGGTTTTCTTCTTTGGGCAGTGCCTACCTCATACAAAAACTACCATGCCTAATTGGGAAACTCGATTCGAGCTTCACAACTCAGCCCGCGTGAGGAGCACGAGGGTGGCCTCCTCCCGGCAACGTGTGGCCAGGGCCGGTCTTGACATTTCAGGGGCCGAGGGCGAAACAAAAAATCGGGCCCCTTAATATAGTCAATAGAAAATCATTATTTGTCCAAAATTTCTAGTTATAGCCCAGTCGATACAATCAAAAAATGGGGTTGGGGGAGGGGGAGACCATGGAGCTCCTCTTTAGTAATGGCAAAGACGATGTTGGCCGCGTAGGCGATGCGACGATGAGAAATGGAGCGACCCGACGCACCGACAAGATGCCCAACCACGACGGAGGCGGCGGAAGTGAGCAAGTGATTAGCTGGGGTGATGGGTGACGCCAAAGAAGACGCCGAAAAATTGCCAGATTTAGAGGAATCCCCGGGGTGATGGTGTGTCGGAGCAGGAGCTTGAAACAAGGCAGGGCGACTTGGCGTTGCGGCAGTGAGACGACCGAGGGCGGGGAGGATGGCAGTTTGCGCAATGGATGTTGCGGGGTTGGGATAACTCCTTTAATGAGCATCATAGAAGTCATACGTTTAGGTAGAAAAATTAATACGTCCAACATTTTCTTTTACGGGAACAAATACGTGGATTGTATTGCATTTCCTTGATTGTCTTCCAATTGGTCCCACCCCACCCTTCTTTTTTTGAGGGAATCGGCCCCACCTCCATCATATCTGTAGGAGTAGCTAAATACTGGGCAAAAAAGGTCATGTATAAAGTAATATAAGGCCCAAGATCTAGTTCACTAAGCAGCATAACGTTTCCTGGACTCATCGCCTGCTCTGAACTGTACACGAGAAATCCTCGCATGCTCTAATGTTGCTGCCGCAAAAATTCCTCCAGCCGCTCCATATGCATAGCTATGCTGGGACTTGGGGCTCGTTGATTCTGAGGCCCCGGGGCGGCCGCCCCTCCCGCCCCCCTCAGGACCGGCCCTCCGCGTGGCGGCGGTGCCGGTGCCGGATCTTGAACCCAATGCTCCCCAGGACCCGATTGCTTTTTTTTTTGTTTACATAATCAGGGCCTGATTACTTTTTTTTTATATATAGTCAGGGACATGATTGCTTTATTTTATTTTTTTGTATGGCATGGATCAAGTCAGACAGCGTACCAAACGAAATCTCAACCGAGCCCGGCTCAGCTCATACATTCTAGTGGACACAACAAATAAACACACTTGAATGAGGTTGACACAACTAGACTCAGCTTGCATGTGCCGAGATGGACCACCCGGGTTACCAAACACACCCTTAGATAATCACAAACGGCCGCGAAAACCCCAAAAGATACGTGCGTCCACTATGTTTGTATCGGGGATCAATGTACAGCAGGTCGTCCGGTGATGACATCACAGGATGTTCGATGGGTGTAGGGTGCTTACAGAGGTGAAAATAGCACGACGAGGAGGAACAATTTTTTAGTGAGTGTTTCACTGTGAAGTCAGACACATGTGAGACGTGCTCCGGTTTAAACTTGGGCAGCAGACGTACGGTGACTGATGGAGGATGTTGTCGCATGGAAAGGGTGTTGACAACGGACAGACTTGGTCGTGGCTGCCGAAACGGCATACATACTATGATACTCCCTCTGTTCAGAATTACTAGTCCCCTAATGAAAAGCATCACGACCAAGGCGCAATTCTACTGGTGCCGTGTCCACCAATCAACGTGACCGTTTCTCATTTTCCAATTAATAGCGTAATTAATTTGGCCATGCAAAATGGGCGAATAACGACGAGAAACCATCCGTGTTTCTCCCGCGAAATAAATGAAATTAGTATTTCCAGTTTTCATCTACGGGTTCTGCTACTATCCCCGGCCCCATAACCGGAAAAAGAAGGAAAACACGAACTGAAAACCGAGTTTTCAGTTTGGCGTTTAGGGGCACTGCTAGAGTTGCTCTAAGTTTGGTCATTAACTAGCCTCAAGGTTGCGCAGGCGAAACTTTCAATCCTCTTGACTCTATGTGGGAATGGAAACCATCCAATGCGTGGCTATTAAAAAGGGCACGTGCATTAAATGACGAGAGTAGAAATCATGGACGCAAAGCGTCAATTAAATTATTTTCTGGGTGTTGGGGATTTTGGTTCCCGAGACTTTAAATCTCAAAGAATGATGATTCTCGGCAAAATCTCCACGGTGGATGCATCGCGTCGGCTACCACAGATCGTCGCACCTTCCTCATTCTTCAGCCAATCAGCTGGGGAGAACCCGGCTCCCGCGGATCACCACAGTCTAAGCCGTCCGATCTCAGCTGAAAACACACACACGCAAACTCCCCATCCCACGTCTCCCCTCCTCGCAAACTCCCCACGTCTCGTCTCCTCACGTGATTCGCTTCCTCTCCCCGAGCCCGCCTCCCCACCTACCCACTCCCAATCACTCCCCAACATCCCTCCGTCTCTCGCTCGATTCCCCATTCTCGCCGAGACCGCCGCCGCTCGCTGCACCTCCTCGCCGTCAGCCCATCCTCTCCGCTCACCGGCGCCCCACCCACCCAATTCCCTCCGCCCCCGCGCACCCGTGAAACCTGAGATGCTAGCCGCCGCCGCTGCCGTTCGGAGCAAGGAGACGCTAGATCTCCATCCCGCCGCAGCTCACACTGACCCGCCGCCCCATCCTCCCCGGCTCGATGCGCCAGCCTTGGACGACCCAAGCATCAAGCAGCGGTGCTACGCGCTGGTGATGGAGGATAGCCATCCAACCTCCTCCGTCCCTACCCCGTCGGAGACAGTGACGGCGCCGTGGCGGCCACAGGTCGAGGGGCCTGGAGGCGCGCATCTCTCAGAGCTCGACCAGGCCCGCATCTGGCTGCACTGCCTCGTCTTCCTCCTCGCCCAGGGATAGGTACCCACCACCGCTCCTCTCCACACTCGTTTCTAAGAACTGGATAATGGGGTCTTCAGCATCCTTCAGTGTCTCGATCTGAAACCCCACCGTTTTCCCTGCCTCTTCTTGCTAGGTTTGGTTGCTATGGTAGAGATAGCTCGTACTGGATCCCAATGGAACAAAATGCCAGTATAATAACCAGGGTCGAATGGTGCTGATTGCAGCTGCTCTGTTCCTGGAGTTTCAGTTCCTAGCTGCCCGCTACAGATTGTTTATATATTACTAGCTGGAATTGTGCGCGGCGCACGCCGCGCTAAGATGGTTATAATCGACAGGCTCTCACACAAAGTTAAACCGAGACAAATGTTATATAATAGAAAAGGATCAAGTCAAATCTGAACGGGTGGCTTTGTATGCCACCAGATTCTGAAATTACAAAATAAGCTAACACAACCCAATCATGTGCATTAACATATGGGATCCTATATCGTTGCATCGGCACATATTCACAATATCCTAAAATTATGGTTTTGCCGACGATATTGTAGCACATCATGGAACAATCTGTAGAACATTTTCAAAAGTGGTACATGAATGAACTGGATGCAGCAGTAACTATGTAACATCAATACATCTTGAACGATCGATACACTTCTTTCATCTCCCTGTTCTCCTCAATAAATTACACTTGCACTGTCGATCCTAATGAAGCTTGCCTCACATAGCATGTGTAAATGATAGTGTATATAGGGAGAAGATGGGATTCCTGCAAATCATATGGCCAAAATCAGAATAATTATAGCCAGCTAAGTAGACAGCACAACTGGACCAAGGAGCAGAAGCAAAATACTCTGTAAGCATGCCTGTATCAGCGTATCAGGACACTTAAGACAGTCTAGATCAGAGCATATCAGAGAAAATAGGGTAAACATGATGTGATTTTTAAAACCTGTAAACACATCATATATGTATGGAAACAAATTTCATTATCATCACAAAAGTAACCAGTACTAATACCCACTCTATGTTGCATCCAAAAATAGAGCAAGGATGCCTATAAAACATAGCTCATCTGTCAGGACAAACAATCCCAATTCTCATGTAAGAGTATGTACAGCTGGTCATGTGGATTGAATTTTAAACATGGGTTCTTTGGGACAAAATCTAACGTAGATAGTGAAACAATATAAAACAGAAGATATTTTCTAAGATAAAGTACATATAAGGAAAACAAATAGAAAATAAAGAATATCTAGTCCTTCTTAGGCAGCAAAAACTATAGCACATTCAAGAAATGTTTCATTTTTCAGGGAGAAAAGCTAAAAGACTTATGGAATCGCCGGGCATGTATTTCACTAAGATTGGAGCAAAATAAGAAAGACACATAGAAGCAAAGCTGAATGCAAGACAACAAAAAAGAAGTAGGGGCCAAACTTATTACCTTCTCAAAGACCCCTCACCGACTGGAACTCACAGCGCCAACCCTGTGGCGACGCCTTCGTCGCATCAAGAGTGGATACATTTGTTTGCGAGCAATATCGGCTGGTTAACATGTACCAGTAGATAGATCAGACGGCCCTCCATTTTTTGATGGCTTGTCTATCCAAAATTTCTCTCTCAATTCCCGGGCTGTTAGATTTCGTAATTATTAGCACATGGACTTGAGCACAAACTATGAAGCTGAAAGCGAGATGACGATTCAGTTAAGAACAGCCCGCCAGACATTACTCCATCTATGTATTTCTGTTGGAATAAAATACATCGAGGTTGTCGATGCCTCTTTTCAATTTTTCTGGACAGAACAAACTCTTACTATATAGGAAGGAAATATCAACTATCTTATGAACAAAGTAAATATATATCTACGATACCATCAGACGATTTGGTCATACAACTGCAGTTTCTAATTAAGAGGAAAAATATAGAAACCTAGAAAGTAAGACAGTTTGACAATGCTGAAAACCTAGAAAGTAAAGAAAGTTTGACAATGCTAAAAACCTAGAAAAAACAAACAAGGATCGTAAGCAACTGTGAAGATAATTTTTTTTCCTAGAGGACATGACTACAATTCATATAACAACAGTCAATAGGTACAGGTCAGAAGTAGATCATATTCGATTGACAGAAAACAACTTGTTTCTGCAAGCAATGATTGGTATTCAGTGCATTCGTGCATGTGACATCAAACATCTATCATAAATCGTGGCTTGAACTTCATTTACTGGATCATTAATTTTATCATATGCTATTAGGCTTGCATTTCTTTCTGCAAGTGTAACCTTCCTCTACTCTGTACCTGCAATTTACACCATGCTTTTATTGATTTTCACATTAAGTTCGCAAACCTCAAAGTAAGCTGTGCTGCTTGTGTATTGAAGAGTAAGCCCTATAGTAACTCACGTGGATAAAACCTGGACAGCCAAAATAAGTTAACGCGGTTAAAGGCGCGGATTCAACACATTAAAATAAATAGCAGAAGTGCATTGTATAGAAAAAACTTGAAATCTTGGGAAAATCACAGTCAAATAGCAAACCATTAATAAACGTAAACTATAGCAGAGTTTGGCGGAAACTTCCAGCTCATAAATAATTCACAGAAACAAGTTGTTTTCTGTCAATCGCTTTGGGTGTCGCTTTCAAAAAATGATGCACAGACCAATGTACTCTCTAACAAAATATTTCCTGCACTCAGGTTTTTTTCTCCAAAACATTAACATTTAGATTACTAAAATAATTAGCGTGAGTTCTCATTTTACAAAATCTAGATCCTTTAATAGTGCAGACTCTATACGCTCCAATTTCGGAATCCTGAGACAGAAGTGAACAAAATAGAAAGATCCAAGGGAAAACCCTGCAACTAAATTCAGTTAATTGCACCCATGAACAAACATAGCAGTATCAACTTCATGTTTTAGTACTTCGTATCTAAACGGAAACTTTGTGAAGTCAAGTGATCATGCATATATTTATTCCATCTGAAATAACCTAACCAGTACTGATGCCTACACTTAACTGTTCGTGGCTGCCCAAGCAATGCCCAATTAGCATCGTGTATTGTCAGCTTTAAGCTATTTACTCTCTTGCATGTCACCTGGAGTTCTAATCAGAACCTAATAAATATACGTAAGCATAATGATTTAATTAGCACCTCGATTCAGTTAGTTGTTCAATCAAACCTAAACGAAGCCAATTCGATCAGCTAAGGAGAGAAGTAATAACTGGCATATTGACCCAGCCACAACGGATTTTGTTTCACGTAAATTAATTAGCCAGGAGCATAGGATGCTATCTGAAATGGAAAACTCAAGACAATTCAAAGCTACACCCCCAAGCACCATGGTTCACCGGCAGACGGAAGGAGCGAGAGATCGTCGTCTACCATGGGCAGAGCAGCTACTTATCCATGAAGAACCGGTCATCTGTCGACGCACATATCTTTTTCGCCCTGGAAGTGGGGCGGCGTGGCTGCATTGCAACAAAGGAAAAAGGAAAAGAAAAATCCTTGAGAAAGAGAGAAAACGGTACAGAGAGAAAGCGGTCGCAACAACTTCAGGCGGACATGAGGGAGGGAGTCTAGCAGGACGGACGAATCACGAACCGCTCCACCTGAAAAAGGAGAAGCAGCATCCAATGACCACAAGAACACCCATGAACAGGGAGAGAAGCCTAACAACATCAAAGAAACGACGACCATAAAATTGGCAAATCAAGAACAACCGCATCCTAACAGAACAAACCAAAATAAATCAATAACAATACCTGATCGTGAGCGAGCGAATGGTAGCCTCGATCTGATGGAGAACAGAATACATTAAAGTTTGCCAGGGCGGCGTACATGGGAGGAAGGCGCGGGACAGGGAACGGCGTAAATGGCAAGGGCGACGACCGCAATGTGCAACCGGCCTACTTCGTCGATCTCGCGCTGGGACATCTCCAGTTTTGGTAGAGCGATGGTAGGCGACGGCCGCTGGGCACAATCGATCTCCTCGATCGATCCGCCGTCTGAGCTGTTTTGATAAAGTAGATCCTATACTATACAAGGAGTAGCGGTGAAAATCAAGATGCAACGTGAGGGCCTGGGAAGAGGAAGAGAAATGGCAGGCATGGACTCGACGGGAGTCTTCGAGAGAAGACGGACGCGTGGAGAATTTAGGGAGACAAAACGTATCCTCACGTGGCAGGAACGGACATCTGTCAAACTGCAAACCACAACACGCGCGGGGATATGACCCACCACGACTGGATCTGCCGCATGACCTGAAGGCGAAGGAAGCGGTAACCCACCACGATCGGATCGAACGGTCGACCAAAACGGCGAGCGGAACAAACGGAAAGGAAGGGCCGACACGCGTCGACGAACGAAGGCACCTCGTGACCATCCGAAATTTGTGGGAATTAGAACGTCACGCGGTTTAGGATATTACTTATTATTCAAGTAGTTTGTATTCAACCCGAGTCGTTCAATCCTCTGACGAATAACAGACTCCTGCCACTTAGATAGTATCGCAGAAATAGACTAGTTCCTCACGTGAAAATTAGCTGTAATGTATTACACCGATGTTTAACTGTTCTTATAATCGGGTACATTGTTTTTCTAATGGTCTCGTTTAAATGTTCTTAAATCCTGCAGCACTATCCATCAAGTCCATATCGACGAGCGAATTAGTCGGTGACGGCCGTGGCTGGCGGGAGGAGCCAGGGATGCTGCTGCTTCAACTTGGAGCTGTTGCTGCGGCGGCAACTCGGAGCTGCTGCTCCGTTGTCGACCTGCATTCTGACACCAAGGTCTGCTTGGTTCCTTCTCTTAGGTCCGAAAAATCCGAGGCCGGCCTGGTGATTTGGACACGCCCTGTTTTCCTTTTCAGATGCAAAGTAGGTACACGCCATGGTCAATACAGCCAACAAAGTTGATCTTTTTTGGCTTTGCTTTAGTATTTTTTACAAACTGAACATGGTTTCTTGTTTTCTAGGCCGTTGTACTTTAATTACCTGCAACGCGAACCCACATGTACGTGCATGCGTCTTATGAGACTCATGCTTGTTTTTAGAGAGTTAGTTCTGAATATACACTGTTTTATAAGCTGATGTGTGTTGCTAGGGTAGACCTCGGATTGGATTCAAATGAAATGGAATGCCAATAATAATAACTGGGGTTTTGGGGTTGAATGACGCTGATTGCAGTTGTTCTCTTACTGCATCACCTGTTTAGTGTCAACCACTTCAATTCTACAGCCTGCTTATATATTATTATTCAGCAACTAGGAGCTACATAAATCCCAGCAGTTTACCATCATGCTTGTGTCCTCTGCTTTCTACTAATATCGCAGCAATAGACTATTTCTTCACATGACGGCTACTGCGAGTGAGTTTTTGCGAGGGAGGGGTTCCTAGGGCGGCGATGAGTGCTGTCGTTGAGGGAGCAGCCATGGCGGCTAGGGTTTTGTGTGGTTTTCGGGTTTTGGTTTTTCGGTAGCTGGAGATTTGATCGATGGCGGCTAGGTCATGGACAGAGGAAGCTCTGATACCATGTTAACGTAGGCGGAAACGATGCCCCTCTCGGGACTCGTGGTACGTGTTATATAGGTGATGAAAGCCCATCACGGGACATGTACATGGGCCGTACATATACGGTGGTGTACTACACCATGCGTATATGTACGAGGTATTACATCATCTAACAGGCCTAAGCCTAAAAGAAAAAAGGGCCAAAAGGCCAGAACAACAGAAAATCAGGACGTGATTTCTCCGAGGTGTTTTGCTCCCGCCATGATCCAGTTCCTGCTCTCGTCTTTTATATTGTGAAGAAGTTCCAAAGGCGCTGTAAATTTGTTGTTGAAAACACGGGCGTTGCGCTCCTTCCAGATTTCCCAAGCAATCAAAAGAATGACCGACTTGAGGCCCTTCGGGTGGGCTGAAGGAGCAGAGGCCAGGCTCAGCCAATACTGCAGAACGGTGGGTCGGCCAGATCCCAAACTTTGCAACAGACCAGGGCAGGAAAGCCATGGAATCGCTGCCTGCCAGATACGCCGAGAATACCGGCACTCGAAGAGGATGTGCCTGGCGGTCTCCAGCTGGCAGCGGCAGAGCTGGCATAGAGGGGAGTGAGGCCATCCCCGGACGGCCAGGCGGTCCGAGGTCCACAATCTGTTCCGCACCACCAGCCAAGCGAAGAAACGACATTTAGGGGGGGCCCACACCTTCCAAACAACGCTCCCGAAGGAAACAGTCGTCGAGCCCAAGAACTGAGCCTAGTACGCCGACCCCGTCGAAAAGATGCCGTTAGCCGACGCAGTCCAAATAATAGAGTCTTCCAAGCCTGGGACTAGGGTAAACCCCTGAAGAATTTCCCAAAGGTTGATGAACTGCGCAATGTGGTCAACCGAAAAGGAATCCACCTTGAGATCAACCATCCATCTCTGGTCAGCCAAAGCATCATGGACGTTTCTTTTCTTGCGCTTGGAAGCCGAGAAAATCAGAGGCACCACCAATCTATTGGGTACAAGTTTTGCCATTTGCTTTCTAAGGATTTTGCTTCTCACCGATCTTAGCTTCTTCATCAAGATTCTGATTTCACGTGAGCTTATGGTCCCCATGTCAGGTAAATTTAATAACTCGTATTGGAGAGATGATAGGCAATTTATTTTCAACAACTTAACAAATCCAAACGTAGTGCAGACCAGCTAATGGTTTGAAACATATTGATTCTGACGCGCAGATCTTCCCTATGCAATCCGTGAAGGCATCCGGCACAGAGAGAGGAAGGCATGGTCGGGTTGCTCAACGCAGATCATTGCTCCTTTCGCTCCGTACCTTATCATTGAGTTTTCCGTTTTGTTCCCACATGGTTGGAAATAACGTTAACACGGGAAGCTAGACATGTTTGTTCTTGAAAAGCTACCCTGGTACATCAATTCAATCCACATAGTTGTGTTAGTCAGATTGCTGCAGTTCTCTCTCACTGAGTCTGCATGCATTTAGATCACCCAGCTTACTGACTATTAGTTTTTTGAGGCTGGTCTATATTTTTTTTTATCTAATTTCGTGTCCATAATCCTTTACTCCATCATTTCCTATTATTGTGAGGATTAAGCGGTCAGGGTATGCAGCTCAATAGGATTAGCTACTAATTGAGCTGCATTTTTGGGTGTCGTATTCTACATGGTTTACATAGATTGCTTAGGAGTTGGGCCCAATAACTTTTCTGGACCAGCAAGGATCCGTGTCTACGTTGTCATGTGCTAGCAGCTGCGATTTTCCATGAAGGTAATGCTTTATCAGGTGTTTTGATGAAAGTAAGTTACATTAAACATTACAACACATAAACATTACATACTGAAAAGAGTGGAACTGCTTAGGAATATCTTTGGTAATGCTTTATCAGGTGCTTAGGAATGTTTATGTGTTTTGATGAAGGTAAGCCCATGTCTTGGATCCTCTTCCCTACGTATTAGGAGTATCTACATCACAACACATAAACATTACATACTGAAAAGAGTGGAACTGCTTAGGAATGCAAAATATAGGAATAGGGAAAGACAAAGGAATATGTAAGGAATGTAGGTGTAAAGCCAAGGAATGCAAAACTTATGAGAAGTGTTACAATAGTCCGTTTGGAAGGCAGGACAGAGAAAATACAGTAATTGAGATTTCTTAGGATAAACATGTCATTTTATTGAGCCTCACTTTGTTAATCGACTTGATCCAATGCATAACACACCACATTTGCCTCGTTCCTCTGCACAGGAATGGAAAAAAGAGCTCCGGACGAATGTTCTGTTTCCTGTGGTTTTCTCGTGAACTAAAGCTTAAAACATTTGTAGGCAATTTAAGAACTCCACACTGACCTGATTTTGTTCTTTTCCGTTCCAAATGATGTACTAGCCTCACTGCACATTTACATTGTCGTAATGCTACATTAGTAGTGAAGCATATGCATATATTAGTACTAAAGTTTCAATTTGAAGATTTGTGTAGATTTGCATGTGAATGTCTGCCCTTTTGTAATGCTACATCTAATCGGTTTGTGGAATGCATGTCTGTTAACTTGCATACACAATCTATGACTGGGCAGCAATTAAAGCCTGACAGAAGGCCATATCTGGACAACAACCTCCTCTATCGAAACAGGGAACGAACACAAACACATGAAAGTTAATTACTATTGCACATGGTAATTGCTAACTTGGTAACATGCTAATTTTCAGAGAAATAAGGAGGATTCAGAGAATTCTACTGACGGCAGCTCATTTGTTATACAATGGGAGTATATAGGTTCATACAGTTTGTTAAATTTCCAGGAAAAAAACGATTCAGTGGAAAGAACAATAGAAGCAGGGAGAAGTGCACACCTTTAACAATGGCAGTACATTATGTTCGTATTCGGAAGTGATGAAGTTTTCTGGTTATAAGTAGAGCCCTCTACCTATTTGTTCATTTTCCTATAAGAACTAAACTTCCTTTTCAATGTTGTACATTGCCAGGTTTGGATCTTTGAACCTCTCATTTACCAGCTCTGACAGAGACCTCTCATTTACCAGCTCTTAACAGAGAGACCAGAGGTTTGAATAATAATTGAAATGATGGAATGTACTTTCGCTGAATAATAGATGATGTTTTGCATGCTATACAAAGTTCATACTTGATTGCTAATTATTTCCTTGAATCCTTTAGAAAAGTAGGAGCAGTACAAGAAATGACTACATATAATTAAATGTCAAATTTGTTATCTGCTACCGGGGTGCTCTTTTTATTTAAGTGTGAGATCATGTACATATGTTTGCTGTACATTTTCGGTTTGCAATTTCCAGAAATTGCAAGTGTAGATAATTCGGTTCAGTAAAGTCGTCCGTCGCTTAGAAGTACATGCATTCATACTAGGAGAAGTATGCATTTTACTGGAAAAAAAACCTAATGTCTGTGTGGATGTTATTGTTTCAAATTCTTTGCAGATGCCGGGTGACATGCTTCTGATCTCCGTATCGCCAATAACACAGTCTCTTGATTTGGGCCGGTCAACATGGACTCTGTTTGGACGTCTTCTAAACGTCGTAGTCTTGAAAATTAGACACATAGAGCTGCATTTCTGTCATTCTGTGGTTGATTTTTGGGACAACGAACATTATCATAGTTAAAATTATAAGATTCTATATATGATGAACTTATAGCCATGAATTAATAATATTCATATCCGTAGCAACGCACACGGGCATTTTACTAGTAAATTTTAAAAAAAGAGCGAACATGAGCCTATTCTGTAATCAGGCACTTAATTAAAAGACGGAAGACAGAAGCGGCATGCAGAATCTGGTTGTTGGATTGGCTAAACACGAACAATTAATTTTCTAACACCGGGGGTAATCTGCCGGCGGCGGGGGAAGAACGGTGTCCGGGGTCGGGCCATCGTTCACCTCGAAAACCATGGCTATCCCGAAAGGCAAATGAGCGTCCACGTGACAGTGCATGATCCATACGCCTGGGTTGTCAGCCGTGAAGCGGATGACCGCCCACCCGCCGGCCGGCACGGCGACGGTGTTGCGCTGCGGCGGGTTGGCGAGGTTGTAGGACCGCACGGCCGTGCGCGCGTCGAAGTTGCCGACGCCTTGCGCGAGCACGTAGAAGTTGAAGCCGTGCAGGTGCAGTGGGTGGGTCTCCGTCCCCAGGATCGCCGTGTTCTGCAGCACCACCTCCACCGCCGCGTTGAACCGCAGCGTCTTCACCCTGGTGCCCTTGGAGGTGAACATCACGCTCATGTTGTTGCTGCTCGCGGAGGCGCTCGTGAAGTTGAACATCACGGGCGGCCTGTCGGGAAAGTCGCGCGTGTACACGCCGCGGACGTTGCCCCTCGCGTGCGCCTCCAGCAGCGACATGGTCGTCGGGAGCTGGAAGGACACGTTGTTCATGCTGGCCGCCATGGAGCCCCGCGTCCGGTCGCACAGAGTTTGCGCCGGCATGCACGGCGCGATGCCCATCCCGTACGTGACCAGCATCCGCGTGTCCACGTGCAGGGGCACGGTCGGCTTTCCGTCCGGCAGCAGCCCGGTCAGGCTGCCGTAGAAGCCCTGCGCCGTCTTGCTGTCGTTGAACGCCGGCATGGTCGGCATCATGGTCCTCCTTCTCGTACCAGCTGCCGTTACGTCATCAGGACGCGTGTAGCGGAGGAGCGCCGTTGTGGTGGCGGTGTAGGTGGCGTCGGCGAGGCTCTGGTACACCTTGGCGGCCATGTAGTAGCGGCCCGGGGTGGCGTCGGCGCGCATGAGAGCGTCCACCGTCTGGCCCGGCGCGAGGACGATGACGTCCGTGTCGTAGGGGTCGGTGTAGCAGGCGTCGGCGGCGACGACCGTGAAGGCGTGTCCGGCGACCTTGAAGAAGAGCTCGTAGTTGAGCGCGGCGTTGACGAGGCGGAGCAGGTAGGTCCCACCGTGCTGCACGGCCAGCTCGTAGCCGCCGCCGGTCATGCCGTTGATGGTGAGCGCGACGGAGTTGTTGGGCGAGCCGCCGGTGAGCATGGATTGCCTCTCGACGTCGACGACGCTGGCGTTCCACCACTCGCCGAGGAGGAGCGTGGCCTCGCCGTGCGGCGCGGGGAAGGGGTAATGCGGTTTGCGGGGGCCGGGGTGGATGAGGAGGGCGCCGTATACGGTGGCGCGGAGGAACGAGACGTGGGCGTGCCACCAGAGCGTGCCCTCCTGGCCGGTGACGTTGAAGCGGTAGGTGTAGGCGGCGCCGCCGGGGCGGATGGGGCACTGCGACACCATGCTGGGGCCGTCGGCCCAGGCGGAGCGGCGCTGCAGGACGCCATGCCAGTGGATGGTGATGTTGTAGGGCGAATGGTTGACGACGTGCACCAGGACGGTGTCGCCGTCGCGAGCCTCCAGCTTGGGCCCCGGGAACTGGCCGTTCACCGCCGTAATCACCTGACGCTGTCCCAGCCGACGGATGGTCAGGTTGCCCACCTGCATCCCATCCCGCCGTTAGCGTTAATTTGCATTCAGTAATAACATGGGTTCAGGTTGCAAGCACTAGCTAGGAGGAGCGATGATCGGTCGACCAGAGCCGCATCCGCTCAGAAGAAAAGCTAGCTGTGGCGCCTGGAGGTAGGTATTCTGTTTTTGGGGCAGGTGTCCCGGGTATCTCGAATGCATACGAAGGCACGGGCAACGATCGATAGACACTCTACCTAAGCTACTGGTACTATATATACATGGATGTACCTTTCCTTAAACGCATCCATGCCGAATTTCCAGTAGTGGCAATATGAGGGTTAATCCTACAGAAATGATCAGTTGGCCTCGGGGTCCTGTGCCCTGCCACCTGGCTTTGAAGCCCGTCGGTGTGGCCAACGCCTGGATCTGGATTAGCGATGTTGGTGGACAGTCCCTGTCCGTGCTCTGTCTTTGCGAAACGTAACTTTGCGCGTGCGAGAGCAGGACCGAAAAGAAAAGCGTTGACATCCAATACTGCCTCCGTTTGCGAGTGCGATGGATACACACGTACACATCTCACGCACCTCTTTTCTGTTTCTCTCTTCTGCTGCTTCCCCGCTCGGCATTTTTTTTTTTTTGAGTCAAACTTAATTAAATGGGCCCTGATTGCCCCGCCCGCATGAGATCCATCGCTTCAAGCCTCTCTCATCTTCTTTTTTCCTTGGAGCCAACGGAACAGTTCATGCGTATCATCAACCCAATTAAACCCACGAGCTATAGATAAATTCCTTGGAGCCAACGGAACAGTTCATACGAGTCCATCAAGCAATAGATAAATTCCGACATGACCGCCCTATATGTTTTTTCTCCCTCTACAACGTGAGAGACAGCCAATGATCCATGCACCCAAGTTTTTCCTAAAAACAATAGTACTATTACCACAAACCAAACTACTACTATTACACCATTTCCATAACGAGCTCACACTAAACTAATAATCACTATTAAATAATGCTTCTACTACCAGCACGGAGCCACCACAGCCTGGACAAGGCAGAGACCGCTCTTCTTCTTCTCTATAAACACCACCGCCGCGCAACTCTCCCACGCCCAGCATTCACCGTTTCACACTGCTATGCTCCCAAAAACCTGAAAACAAACATAGAACATACAGCTTGGTTTCACCACTACCGCCTTTAACAAGCAAACACATCAAAACAAAATCCTATACATGCTGCACACAACAGGCAGCATTCACTTCACTACGCTCCAGCTAATGGGCAACCAACACAAACTCAAAGCTCAAAACCAAGCCCTCTTATTAAACATGATACCACACACTACACAAACTATATATATACTCAAGTCGTCTTAAATACCATCCCCGAGCACCACCGCTCGCTGTCAAGGGAACTAATCGGTATAATAAGACAAACCTATATACGAGCATTTACCATCCAGCTACCATAACTAACATATGTGTATGCTGCAACTATAACACAATTCAGTCTTGATCGGAAATTGAACACCATTACAAGGCAAAACTAGCACCAGCTAAAGTGACCAGCAGCAACCAAATTGAGAAAAGCTACAATTCTCCTGCAGCTTTGTTGGACTAATCCAAGCAATCTTATCAGTCCATACACACAAACCTAACCCTAGAGCGCAAATACTCTGCAACTGGAACAAGCTAAATTGCAACTAGCTAGACAGAGGCTAGACACCACAAACAAGAACACGAAGAATAGGACCAGCTTGGAGTGGTGGTACCTTCTGGTCGGGATGAGCTCGAGATCACACGAGACGACCTTATCGTTACGCTTGTGGGCTGTTACCCACCTCCCCATATGCGTCCATGCCGTCCCCCCCTCCATCCCTTCTGCATAGCCGTCCGCGTCCACGCCACAGACGACGCCCAGCTCCAGCAGCGCCAGTGAGGCGGCGACAGACACCACCGACCATCCTACAATTTCAATTAATGCTTCAAATTTAGCCTCAACACAAGACATTACAATATCATTTTTTTGTTGATGCTGCAATCAAATGAACAACGCCAGAAAAATCTGGAGGATTGGTAGACATCAGCAGAACCAACTTGACTAAAAAGCACGTGCAAGCTATATACTATGCTGAGAAGGTTCGGATAGAACTGGGCAGTTGCAATTCTTCAGCAGTTGCAAGTTATATACGTGCATCCATCGATGTGCAACCAAACATCATGATTTCGCAGTTGCAATGATTCTCCCAAGAAACAAAACAATGATAAATAAAGATCAGGCTCTAGAGCTACGTATCAAGCTCACATCTTTTGAGCAGAGTCGATGCACACATTCCAACCGAATAGCAAAATTTGCAAAGAAGCAGACCGGTGACTGGTCTCACCTGCCGACCATCAACAGGAAGTAGAGGTCGAGGAATTTGTCTGAACGGCGACGCAGGCCATGGGGAAGCCGCGCAGCAGTCCGGTTGGAGGTGCAGGTCAGGCGACCGGGGAGCCGCGCCGGCGACGACGACGGACAAGCTGCCGTATACTAACAGCGGGGACGCGCGTAGAGGACGACGGCACGGGTATTCCTCCGTTGCACGCGTCGCCACCGTCCGGTGCGGGAGACCGGCAGCACCTCACCCACCTCCCACTGACATGCGCGCGACGCGGTCCGGCAAGCTCGACGGAGGCGCGCGCACCGTCCAACCGATGCACGCGCGCTCCGGCGAGCGCGGCGTGGAGCGTCGCGGCAGCGCCGCCTCTCTCACTGGTCGCTGACAGAGAGGAGATGGAGGAGGGGGAAATGGGGTTAGGGTTGGGTGCGGACACAGTTTTGTTCCGCTGCCGTCGATCTGCATCCAACGACTCCGACCATGGAGCAGGCCATCGGCAGTATTTTGGGCCGAATTTGGCTCCTTGTGCCTTGCAACCTTTTCTTTTCTTTTTATATTATTCTAACACGAGTAGTTGCTAGCTAGCATGTAGTACGTTTCCTTCAAAAAAAAAAAAATAGCATGCACGTAGACGCAGATACATACTCGAATTAATAGCTCTCGTTATTTGCTAGCTACACGTTCATAAATTATATAACTTGCTACCCACACGTCTACAAAACAAGTATTACTTGCTATCTAGCTTACTTGTTGTGACTTGTTATGATATTCCGTAACACGTCTCGATCGCGATCCATCGACTTTGCGGGTTGGACGATTTCTACATATTGGGCGTGTGATGGGACATGGAGGAGTGCCACCGGCGCCATCCATCTACGTCGATAACTTATCGTGATGTAGTTTGGGGTGTGGGTATATCTACCACAGTTATTACGTCGTCGGAGCGGAGACCAGCTGGATGATGCATCAACGACGGAGTCCTGGGCGATCTCCAATGTCTTCCTCGGGCGTCGCTAGCATGAACTCTCACTCGCAGGAGCCGGCTCGCCTCGTCACGGTGAAGTGAGCATGCATGGCCATGGATGCTTGGATGAAACACATAGGAAGCTACCGGATGGCGTCGATGAGCTACCTGCACCTTATGTGCATCCGGGCAACGTCACGGTGGAGGGGGGCATGCTCTTTGTGAATCTTGACCGGTGGTCCAAGATCGCCAAAGGCCTCCTCACCCAGACCGGCAACAAGAGGATGACCAAAATTCATAAGAAGCACGGCAGAGACCTGATCCACGGTTCACGGTGAAGGCAACATATTGGTATTCATTTACAACCAACAAAGCTCGTATGCAAAGGTTGTCGCTCACTAAAAAGGACACAAAGGGGGAACGATTTGTATGCCTAGTATCATGACTACGCGGCACACAAAAGCCGATAGGAAAACGCCAAAACAAAATTAGTGGGCTGGGATGCCAAAAATGGTGATGTACCACGACACCTCACTATAACCATGCGTAGGGGTTACCTAATTTCGAAACGATGATGGTAAAATGTTGGGGACGCCTTAGTACCCTAACACATGAAATAATAGCTATGGGCTATCATTTCATTCATAAAATAATAAGGTAAGGTGCCGCAATCGAGTTGCACACAAAAATCATAGGTCATAGCTATCTTCTGGTATTATATAAGGAAGCGCGACGGAGGAGAACATGAAATGATGGGTTTAGCTTAGCCAGTGCATTAAATGAGGGCACCGATAAGGCGTCACATTAAGACGACACATGAAATGATACACATAACCTAATAGTGCTTGAAAAATGAATGATAAATGAAACAAGAACCTAAAATCACATGACAACTAACAAACTCGAGCGTCATATTTAAGGAACTAAACATACTTTTATGGGTTTGGATTTTTCTATGTGTCCCCTCAAATGTGTGGTCGCAAGAGAAATGTCGAGAGCGTAAAAGCTGCAAGTATGGAACATGTCTTGGTCTCGATACATATATCTCAGAAAATTGAACCCTCGTACACCTATCTTGGTTGTTCGGACTCACATACCCCTTTCTTGGTCATCCAGTCAAACATGCACGTTCTCCGGATCATATGTTCCTGCATGCACAACCCACGATAATCTGATCACTCATACACCTTTACCGTGACCATCACATACACCTCTCGTTCGTCCGGATCCACATATACCTCACTCGGTCATCTGGTCCCGCATACACCTTTCTTGGTCGTCCAACCCGGCATACACCCTTTTCGCTCATCTGGACGCAAATGCACTTCTTTGAGTTATCGGCCGCACATACAACATTTTAGGTCATTCGAACTTCCCACACTCATTTGAACCATATACACCCTTCCCCCTCATGTTGCTTAGCTAGAGTTATGTGTTTTCTCGGAAAAAGTAACGAGCAACGTTCACGTTGTTCGGTTGTGCATGTTGTTCTTTCACAAATAATTATTGTATGCTTTGTTGCTACTATTTGATGTGTAGAATAAACCAATCAACTATTACTTTTTAGACATCGTTGCCTATAATGGTAGAATGATGCCATCATGGTAGAGTTGCTAGAGTTCAAGAGGGTGTTCGACGACTAATTGACAACATCATTTGTGTTGTCATTTGCGATGACTAGCTATCTACTCTCCACATAGAAATAATGTTTCTTAAATTTTATGATCCATCCTTCTTCAATACACACATGGAATATGATGTTTATTTTCGCTAAACATGTAACCTATATAGGTCTATCGATTTTGGTTTATTAAACTTGATCACCCTATCCATTACTTAATTAGTCTAGTTTAGTTGCCCCTATGCGGTAGTTGGTTGGAAAATCAATCGGACTTGTTGCAACATAGGCACACTATGACTACACATGACATAAATAACAAAACTTGAGTGTCTTGTAAAACTGTGGATGGCGAGTCAGAGAAATATTTTATTTTTTGAATAACCAACAAGTGCACTGAATTTCATTAAGAAGAAGAGAAGCAACCAGTTTATTTGGGGAAACTGAAAACAAGATATATAGGCATCAACGGAGCGATAAGGACCATCGAAACACACCACCTAAGAACAATGACAGACAAAACAAAGCCTCCGGAGAAAAAACACCCCCGAGCGCGTGCCCGCGCCACACCATCGATCGAGTAAGACATATTCATCATGGCGTGCTTAAGGAGAGGTGGAAAGGCCCGATAGTCTCTA